>OZ022238.1:16163391-16188391 GCA_963978895.1 Erpobdella octoculata | reverse complement strand
CCCCCCATATTTTTAAAATGTTTCCTTATTTTGAAGAGATCCATATTTTTGAAGAACCCCCATATTTTTAAAAAGTTTCCTTATTTTGAATAGACCCCATATTTTTGAAGAAACTACACACTTTGGAACAAGATCAGATTCAACAAAATGCTCCACATCGCTGGAATAAGATAATTTAATTTAATGACAGAACGCTCAGCAACAGAAATTTTACCATTTGTTACCCAACCTCATAGTCGGGCGGGCGGTTCAAAATGTTTCCAGATTTCTTGCTTTCCACCGATTGCGGTCATAAGCAGATGAAGAGATAAAAGAAATTAAGTCATTCCAGTCATATCCGACACATACGCATAATTTATAGGCGTCGTGACCTCGTGACCTCGCTACACGCACTAGAGCCTACGAAGAACTTGCGCTTTCAGAAATCAGATTTTTATTTATTTATTATTATTATTCTTGTTCTTTGTATGTTGTTGTTTCTTTTTTACTTTTAGGGTTCTTATATTTTTCTTTCTTTTTTCTTTTCAGACGACCGCCTGCTTTGAAAAGAAGTTTTATTAAAAGTTTCATCATTTCGCCCGAAAGAAAAATTTCTTTGAGATAAAATTTAAAAGAAAACGTTTATAAGTGTGCAATTACTCACACGATGATGAAGACGATGTTGACGATGAAGACAATGATAACGATGATGACGATGATGACGATGATGACGATGATGACGATGATGACGATGAAGACAATGATGACGATGATGATGATGATGACGATGATGACGACGACGACCGCGATGATAATGAGGAGGAGGATGTTGATGGTTACAAAATCAAGAATGTTTCAGACAGTGTGTCTGGAAATAAGAAGAAGATTTAAATAAGAAACTAATAGGGTCATGAACAAAGATGGGAGAAAGAGTTTGATACTAAAGGTGTGCGCAGTTGTGGAAGCAACAGGAATTGTGCGGTAACCGCAGAAATGGAGAAAAAGGTTGAGGGGTTAAAGCGGGAAGAAGACGAATATTTTGGGGTTTCGGTGGTAATGAGAACAAATTTTGCGGCATTACCTTGAAAACACTTTGCAACACTTCCTATAATCCAATCTTGTTCCGCCTATTACAAAATCGGTTATATAACCCGCTTAAAATGAATTCGCATATATCGAATCCCGCTTATACCGAACCGGTTATATCGAAGTACGTTTACAACAAAATCGGTTAATTATAGTGCCTTTCACTACGAAATCACTTAATTTAATTTATAATATCTTACAATTACAATACCACTCATAACGATTTCGCATAGTTTGATTGTTCCCCATATAACAAAATTGTTTATAGCGAAATCAAACTCTGCTTGCTTGCTTATGTATAACATCTTTTCACACGAAGCTCCTGACTACATGCAGGCCCGTAGCCAGGATTTTAAAACAAAAGGCCCCCAAAAAATTACTAAGTACTTTGAGGAAAAAGTCTTATGATTTTAAATTTGGTGTATACCAATGTTGCGAGCAAGTTTTTACAAGCTGAAGACTGCGATACGACTCAAGCAGTTAATGTTAATACATTAAAAATACTTTCCTTTCTCATTACTCGAAATTGAACTTTTACATGCCCCACTGATAAACCATTTAACTCGCTAAATTTTCTGATAACATGGGCTACAAGACAGCAAGTGTGTAAAAGATCAGCGCTGGTAAAGTGTTAAATAAAGTATTTTTTCCAGGAAAGGGGGTTCTAAACCAGGGACGTCATTTCAGAAAAACCTTGGGTGGGGCACAACTTTTATTAGGGCCCATAAATTATTTACAACAGTGACAAATGTTTGATAACCTCTTTAGGGGGCTGACTCAAACATCACAGGATCCCACTTCATCGTCATAAGGAGCCCACCTACATATAAATAAGTAAAGGGAAAAAGGAGTTTTTCAACACAAACTTTTATTTCAAATACACTCGATTTATAAATACGAAAGATGTTCAAATTAAGTTTTTTTTAATTGAATCATATATTGTCATCCAATATAAAGCTAAGCTGAAACTTTCAGTTTCCTAGCTAGTCAAAAAGCTGGTTAAATTTCACTTGCAAGATTTGCTACAGAGAAAGCCACCACACACACACAAACAGAGATTGTAACCTAAATGAAAGTTTGTAAAAAAAGCCCGTTTAATCTTACTGTCCCTCGGACTCATCACGCCTTCTCAGAAAGTGCATTCTCCGTTGCAGGACCGACAGCTTGGAACGCAATACCCACATCTATTAGAAAATCCATAACCCTACCTGAATTTAAAATTAAATTAAAAACATACTTGCTTTCTACAATAGTACAATAGCTTACTTTTCCTATGCGATCGCTTTCGATCAAAAATTGTTTTGTTTTAAGCGATTAATAAATTATGATAAATAAATAAAAATAATCCTCTGAAGCTTCAACTTTACACTCTTCAGGCAATTTATCGAGCCCAATTTCTATATTTTAAATACTCAAAACTACGTCAGAGGCTCAACTTAAAAGTCAGGATAGGGAGAGAGCAATGGCTTCCCCTGCAGCCCCCAATTCACGTCCCTGGTCCGAACCCCCAGGAACCTCTCATACATACGCACCTTATAACCTTTCATCACTGTCAAAAATAACCTTTCATTCATAGCAAATGTTGATAGAAAACTTAATAAGAAGATAATGGAACTCACGTTGTCAGTAAAACAAGTGTTTGAAACACTAACAAGAAAACCATAAAAAACTTCGTTTTCTAAAAATCCATTATAATTTTGTAATTCGATGACTAAAAATGTATTGCAAAATATTTTGTAATGACAGAAAATTTATAAAATATAAAAACATTGACCACAGTTTTCCAAATACTCAGTATGTGAAGTATGTGAGGATTGAAAATTTGAAGAAAATTTCGAATCAATATGGAAAAAACAAATTTTTTATTAAAAATTTGAAAATTTGAAAATTAAATGTCGTTTTTAAAGTAAACTGAAAATTCAAAGTTCGTTTCTCTACATAAAATTTGTAAATTTTAAAATTTTTGTAAAGTTTCTATTGATTTTATTCTATAATTCACTCAAATGTTGTCCAATCAATCTGAAAATGTAACATAATGTAAAGTCCACAGCAGCAAATAAACTTACCAAATTTCAACTTGATTGCTCAATTGTGAGGATTGAAACTATAACCTATTTTCGAATCAATATGGAATAAACAGATATTTTATTATAAATGTTTTAAAATAAAATGTAAATATAGGTTTCTTTAAAAAAACCAAAGCTAATGGCTTTTTCTACATAAAAATTAGAATTTTTTAATTTTTTTTAAAAGTTTTAATTGATTTTATTTTATAACGTACTCAAATGTTGTTTAATCAATCTGAAAATTTAATAGAAAGTAACGTTCGTAGCAACAAATAAACTTAACAAATTTCAACTCCATTGCTCGATTGTGAAAACTGAAAATATAAGCTATTTTCGAATCAATATGGAATAAACAAATATCCTATTATAAATTTTTTAAATGAAAATTTAAATATAGCTTTAAAAAAACAACAACAATTAATTGTTAGTTTTTCTACATACAATTTTAAATTTGTTACATTTTTTTTTAAAGGTTGTATTGATTTTATTCTATAATTCACTCATATTTTGTCCAGTCAATCTGAACATTTAATAGAATGTATAGTCTGCAGCGAAAAATAAACCCACCAAATATCAACTTGATTGGATAACGGAAAGTTGGTTTTTTGAGTGGTATAGGGTCCCAATATTTTAATTTGTTTCGCATTAGCTAAAAAAGAATCGGTGTTTTGCTTGAGGGTCCGCCGAAAATTGTGTGAGCGGGCCGTAGAAGGATTGTGACTGGATGATGAGCATCTCGTAAATTTTGCAAATATTTTGCAGAAACGGCTTTTCAGGAAAGTCTGGAAGTTTTTGATGCTGGTGATGATGAAAACGGTAACAATTGGGGTAATGAGAGAGAACAAAGTAAAGAGTTGGAAATGTCAGAAAAGGCAGAACAAGTAGATGCTTTGATTTGCAACAAAACAGCTATTGAAGAGGAGCCTCAGTTGCAGGAAAGTGAAACAATTGAGGAGAACGTGGTCCGTAAAGGAAATAGCTTTAAAAAAAATAAACCAAGACTCTGAGTGATGCCCAGTGATCTGAACCTATGAGAGAATAAGGCTGCTGCAATTGAATCAGTTGAGAAGGTTGCTACTAGTTAGAGTTGGAAGATCACATAAACTCTAGAAAAACTGGAAAAGAAACTGGAAAAGACTAAGTCCGACTGCAGAAAAATTGACCATGTAGTTCACAGACTGCGGTCGAAACCGCGAGTGAAGATGAAGGTTTTTTGTATCGCCTTGCCAAATATTTTGGAGGCGATGAAACAGTTCGGGACAAACAGAATTAAGGAGGGGTAGTTTAATCATAATCGCGGTATATTTTAATCTGTTTCTCATTAACTAAAGCCAGCTAGTAAATTAAAATAATTGATAACGATAAAGTTGTACTATGATAGACAAAGAGCAACGGGCAAGAGATTGCATTTGGCGAGTAAAGTCATTTATAGTATATCAGCCATTTGAAAATTTTACAGAAAAATATTAGGCCTCGATAAAATGTGTTCAACTGTCTTGTAACTGAATGACTGAATGTTGAACATTTGGACGAAATAAATCAAATAACATGCACATGTTAGGGCCGTTTGTATTTCTTATGTCAATGTAATGTCTGTCCGTCTTCGAATACTTAGACAATATATACATGCTTGTTTGTGTTATGTTGCATGATGTGTATTAACGTTTGTGTTTAAAGGTAATCCGGAGGTACTCCAATACTAGTTCTGCCTTCGAAGAAGCAGCATAACCAGATTCTTTGTGCAATTGCAATGTAGAGCTAGAGTTGGCAAACAAGCCCTGCTTAGTTTCTGGCTTTAGTATAGAGTGGGAAACAGTTGACCAATCCGACATGGCCCCCTCGCATTTTGCCAATAAATTTTGCTCCCTCCCTCGTTGGAACCAAATTAGAAAATTAACAAACCTTGGGAAAAGCAAGGCAGGACAAACTTTCAAAATGAAATGATCATAAAAAATGTTCATGCTTAAGATAATTTTTAAAAAGCTAATTAATCACGCATTTCTCTTGCGCCTAAATCCATAGTCTCCTATAAACCGAATACAAAATATTTATTAAAAAACGTAACAATGGCTCGTGAAAGCCAAAAGAAAGGTATTTAAATGATTTTAAGCAATGACTTCATTTCAACAAAACCTTAGGGAGGGCCCACACGTTCAAATTTGTTAAGCTTGTTTTGTCAAAAAAAGCTCAGGACCAGAGAGATAGTGGAAGGTAGGTGCATTTCCCAGAAATTGTCTAAAAACATCTATACTTTTCCTCTCCAAAAGCTGATGACAGGGAGGGTAGTCGGAGGCTGGCCGTAACCAAAAATTTTAAAGTGGGGGAGCCCTGAAATATTTTCTTTCGACGTTCCAGCAATGGCCCCTGCCCCCAGAAATGATGTTTCTGATGTCAAGTAGGTTTAGTGAATATAAAATCAGGTCTTCAAAGGTGTATGTAGGGCCCTCAACTCCAAATATCTTCTGCAACAGGAGTGGCTAGCTATTTCAAAATATTCTGATAAAGCTGGAGCTTGTGTACTCATTGGCATGTCCCTTACGTGCTATGGTCGAAGAATGGGAAAACTTCTAACCCGTTCTCTAAGGAATTTCTCAGACTTTACAGCTAGAATGGTGCACTGGATCTCTTCAAACAATTTAGTGTTCACGTCACAAATGCAGCTTTGGCACTCGATTTCATACAACAAACACGCTTAGATGTCTATGTTAACTCACAAAAAAACATAGCAAGTGTTGCAGATAGAAAGGTTTTTGCATCCATTGTTGAGACCATTAAATTTGCCGCAATTCAGAATATTGCACACAGAGGACACAGATATGATGACCGCATCGTTCTTGATTGTTTTATCCTTTATTTACAGAAGGTATGAACATTTATTCACCCCTTTCGTCTTCAATGATTTATTCAAAAATTAATTTGGACGATGGATTTGTAAACCCCTTCAGAAGAAAGTTATTTCAGAAAAATAATGGAGCAAACTGCTAAAAAACCCAAACATTTCAAAATTGATTCTTCCTAATGCTAAACCCTTCTCCACAAAATAGCTTATGAACGGGGATGGGGATTTTTGTAGGTACTTTTCCAAAATTGTTTCCAAGAACTTAAACGATTTCACAACGCTTATATTTTGCTTTGTTTTTTGTTTGTTTCACGCATTTTCTAAAACTTTCTTAAGGCACTTCTAATGGTTGTAAAAAGTTTATTTTTTGCATACAGGTGTATATCCGGTGACAATACATTAATCATTTTTTAGATTGAAAAAAAGAAAAAAAAGATTTAAACATTAAAAACTGAAAAATAATAAAAATAAAACATTTTTTTTAAAACAACGCTTATATATTTATGGATGACTTTAAAAAAAAGTTGAGATGAGATAAGTCAAGGATGGATCTGAAGAATGTGTTTTTTTTGCAGCCTGTGGGCGACATAGTTATACAAGAGGAAAGATTTTTTTTGACGCCTCCATACTAGTAACATCACAGTGCAGCTAAAGTAGAAAGTAGATATTTTTTTTAAAATCCTGAACTGAATTATGTGCATTTGAACTCTTATCATCCAAGAAAAAATCAACGTTAACCATCCATCCTTCTTTCCTCTCTGATCGTTAGCCGAGAGACGGACAGCAAATGTGTGCGTATCCTACGTGGATGGACTTCTTTGTCAAACATCTTTGCAGCCAGTAAAAATGAAACAGTAAGGTGGACAAATGAAAGAAAGAAAAAAAGAGAAAGAGAGAGACAACGAAAAAAATTGGAAAAGGAGAGCGAGTGAGGAGAGAAAGAAAGAAAGAGAGAGAAAGAGAGAGAGAGAGAGAGAGAGAGAGAGAGAGAGAGAGAGAGAGAGAGAGAGAGAGAGAGAGAGAGAGAGAGAGAGAGAGAGAGAGAGAGAGAGAGAGAGAGAGAGAGAGAGAGAGAGAGAGAGAGAGAGAGAGAGAGAGAGAGAGAGAGAGAGAGAGAGAGAGAGAGAGAGAGAGAGAGAGAGAGAGAGAGAGAGAGAGAGAGAGAGAGAGAGAGAGAGAGACGAGAGAAAGATAGGACAGAGAGACAACCCATCAACCCATCTTACTTACTTCCGTCAAAGCAACTTTTTATGTCGGGTTGTCTGAGCGTCTGTCTCGTCTGGAATCGCTAATAATGGAGAGGGAATGAATATACGCCGCAAAAATCAATACGACGCCGTTCAACCGGCAGGTGATGATGATGATGATAATGAAGAAGAAGATGACGACGATGATGGTGATGATATCGATGACGATGATGGAGATGATAACGATGACGATGATGATGATGATGATGTTGTTGAAATGTTATTTTTCATCTATTCCTCTATTCTTTTTCACCGCTTGAGTTAATTGGCGAACATTTTTTCCATTTTCTTTGTCTCGACAGCTTTCAACGCTATAGAGTCGTCTTACCTTTTTGAACATCATTCCATAGGCTACCCTACCGCACCACACAACACAACGCCCCATACACCATACAGTACACATTGAACATCTATGGAACTGTTGCACTATAACCGATTGTATCTTCGGGGTTTCGTTATTTCTTCTAACTTTCTCGATCTTATTCTTTTTGACTTTTTTGAGCCTAGTACTTCCAGAATAAGTTGTTTGTTCTATTTTTTAAACATTCTGTCGGTTGTTTATGCGGCTCGCTTAATTTCCGCCAAAGTTTTGTGGAACGTGCATACCGCTCATATTCGTCCTTCTGTTTCTGTTCTTTTGTCGACACGTTCCAGACAGGAAATCACTCATGGTTTCATTTAAAACTCTATTATTCAAAGTTTTCTTTGTCGATACATTTTTAAACATGAAATTTTTAACCCGCCATTTTTTCCTTCTGATCTATTAGATGGTATAGTTTTTTCCTCTTTTTTTTAATAGCGTACGGATTTTTACAGGCAATAATATCTACATTTAAGCATAATATCTACACGTCTGCCTTGATGATGGTAGTGGAGAAACATTTGTTAAGTGGAGAGAGAGAGAAAGAGAGAGAAAGAGAGAGAAAGAGGAGAGAGAGAAATAGAAATATTGCAGCCCTGGCTTTGCCAGACGGATCAATAAATACAGCGGATGTTGAGTGTGTAATAAAATGTTTAGCTAGATTTTTAGACAAGCATATGACGATGATGATGACTATCGGTTGGAGAAGTGCAGAGAATTTTCAGACCCACAGACATTTGTATAGCGCCGTACTTATGCTAATTAAACCGCCGATTCTATGTATATATATAAAAATATTTCATATATATATATATATATATATATATATATATATATATATATATATATATATATATATATATATATATATATATATATATATATATATATATATATATATATATATATATATATATATATATAGTCTGCAGCAAGCCACAGCTTAACAGTGCTGAAGCTCTCTGGCAACGTAAACACCGTGCGGTGTATTCGCACTCTGCGAAGCGACTGAATGTTCTAATAGAATAAAGTATAATTTCGTTATCACATTGGATTTAAAATCATGCGCTAAACGGCACGGCGTGTTACGAGCGTTTCTTATAATCCAGCTAGCGATTTTAGCGTCTGCTCTTTGACGCTCCAAGCCAAGTCTCAAGGTTTCCTGCCCTGCCCTTCGTCTGGGTGGTTGACCTGGTTCTGCTTCTGCCGTTGTTGTGTTGAGTGCCCGTCCGTGCTGGGGGCGAGAGGTTCCGATCGGATTTAAGAGCTTTAAAAGCCAGCATATTTGTGCTGCATAAATATTAACAAAAGTCAGTCTGCGTGTGCGTGTTGATCTTATATACACGTGCACACAAGTACGGTTACATGTACTGCATTTGTACTTGTACACGCGTTAAACCTACATAGACGGACGCCTGCTGTATTGAGTCCAAGCCGGGCAGACAAGACGAGTGTGCGATATAAGAGGAAAAACGGTCAACCGAGCCAGCTGTAATCGTCGCGCCGTCGGTTTTTCCCTTGACCTCGATCTGAAAGTCCAGCGAACAAAAAAAAAGAAAAGAAATAAACTACGATCGTTAGTCGATTTTCGGAGCTGCATACATTTTGTTGCTCTGTGTACTTGAAAAGAAAGCTTTTGCAATTTTTGTAGCCGATGCTTATGTGTCCGCCTCGTTGAAAGAAACTTTTATTGAAGATATTTACTGTGAGATCAACATAACGGGTGAGTACTTGAAATAATATATTAGTGCTTAAATCTGTCTTTATTTTCTATGGAACGTTTCTGCTGGGTAGGTTTTTGCCTAACGCTTGTGCCGATGTCTAGACGGCGCTGAATAATGTATCCGGCATAATTGTGATACTATTATATTATATTATAACTATATGATGAAAGCGGTTGCCAAAGCATTTACAATTTCTCTACTAATTCTTTAACAAGTAATTTTTTTTCTGCGAATATATTTTTGATTTCAAAGATTTAATAAACAAATGCATGCAGTCTAGTGTCTAGACGGTGTCTGACATCACCATCGAATCGTATTAAGACTTTTTATCTCTAAAGTTTAATTTAATAATTGCTTTGTCTTTAAAGAAGAGTGCCGAGAGAAAATGGGTGGGACAGAGAGAGAGATATAGAAATAGAGACAGAGAAAGACAGACAGACTGAGAGACAAAGACATGTATCGTGTTAACTTGTAGGATAAGCCAGGTTCAGGTTACGTGTTATTGTAAGGTCATAAATCACTTTTCTTGACTGCGCTATATATATATATATATATATATATATATATATATATATATATATATATATATATATATATATATATATATATATATATATATATATATATATATATATATATATATATATATATATATATATATATATATATATATATGTAACTTATCAACGCGCTGTCATCGTCCTTCTATATTATTGTTGATGCTTTTCAGTTAGTTCGTCTTCTTGTTTTTATTATGCTTTATTACTACCCTGGGATTATGACTCAAAATAGCTCTTAGCGCTAGTAGCTCTACAGCTTTACACGTGTTGTGTAAGTTTGCTCCGTCAGTTATGTTTAGTAGCTAGTTGGTTGGTTAAGTTGGTTAGTTAGTTATGTAGTCAGTCGAACGGTGCGTTGCATTTCTCAAGTCTTTCGTGTATATTTTGTTCACTTTATTTATTTATTGCTGTTTATGTTTATGAGCCTGATTTTTAACAGTTGTCTGTCTGTCGTGTTTCAGACGTTGTTGCTTTTGTTGCAGACATTATTGATTTAATTGACAGGGCTGTGACTGTTTATGATGTGATTAAACTAATTTTTATGTGTGCCTGTAAAAGGCAAGACAAGAATTATTATTATGTCTCTATATGAATTATTATTAAAACCATTTAAGAAATCATTTATTTAAATTATTAGTAATTGATAAAAATGTGTTTTGATGGTTTTTATTTATCAAAATATATTTCAGAGTGTGTTACTGTTGCTTGTTGCACCTAATATTTACTCAAATACATCTTTTGATTTGTTATATTGCTCTTATTCAATTTATTTAATTAAGCTTTTCTGCAAACAGAATTAAATGGACTAGTGTAGTCTAGAAATACTTTTCAATAGCTAGAGTATTTAGAAATGCGGTCATGATATCAAATATGTCAACAATCTTAGTCTCTAAGTCTAAAGCGAAACCAGGTTAGCGCTCTCATTTGTCTGTGCGCAGTTATCCTTGTTCCTATAGTAATAGTCGTTTTTCTAGTGTTGTGGTTTCATATTTTAATGTCTGGTCTCTTCGAACAGGAACACAGCACTCATTTATATAACAATTTAGATTTTCTGTTGTTTGCGATCTGTATAAGTATAGAGTTGAATTAAATACACGATACGCCGTGATGGCTGTTGTAACAAATGGAGGTATACCGAGCCATGTTGAAAGGTGCTGCCCCTTGGTGACAGATGGAGAGGGGTGTTGTACAAAATATTAGCCTACAATTTCGGCAGCAAACGTAGAGGTTTTAATTGGGGGTTTTATGTTTAGTCAAGATATTTTTAAGTTATTTAATTTTTTCCAACTTTCTTAAACAGATTTGTTTACATAAAAGCTACATACAATATAAAGTATGTACATATTTTTGGCAGTATATGCCAGAAATTGGTAGCTAACATTGCAATCAGTAAAATCTTGTGGCTTGAACCGGGTGTAATTTCTTTTATTATAAATCGTTTTATTCACATTTTTGGAATTATCTAATTTTTTAGTTTAGATTCTTTTTCATTCTTTTCTTTCGTTCTTCTATTCCGTTCTTCTATTCCGTTATTCTCTTTCTCTCTCTCTCTCTCTCTCTCTCTCTCTCTCTCTCTCTCTCTCTCCTCTCTCTCTCTCTCTCTTTCTCTCTCTCTTTCTCTCTTTATCTCTCTCTCTCTCTCTCTCTCTCTCTCTCTCTCTCTCTCTCTCTCTCTCTCTCTCTCTCTCTCTCTCTCTCTCTCTCTCTCTCTCTCTCTCTCTCTCTCTCTCTCTCTCTCTCTCTCTCTCTCTCTCTCTCTCTCTCTCTCTCTCTCTCTCTCTCTTTCTCTCCCTATCTCGCTCTCTCTCTCTCACACACACATACACAGGCATACACAGACCGCAACTTCATGGTGATGTAACATCAGCACATCCAATTCTGGATCTATTCGATTCTCGATTCCTCCAAAAGAAATAAGTTGTAACAGCTTCCTCACTCTTCCTGGTGTAACAAAAAGCTAAAAACCTCTAAAAATATCATACTACTGTTATGTTACGGTGTTATGTCTGCAAGGGAGAAGGGTAACTTTTCTTTGGAATCAGAGTGGACGTTTTTTCGCAACACATTGAGTGATCTTACTGCGATGTTTGTTCCGACGAAAGGTGCTGGGAAGAAACGAAATTTTCGTATGTCATCTGAGCTGTTGAAGCTTATTCGACTGAAACATCACCTATGGAAGCGGATATATAAATATGGAGAAATTGAAAAACTTTTGTTGTTTAGGAAAATTAGAGATAAAGTAAAGAATGACACAAAACAGTTGAACATTGAGTCTCAAGACAGAATTGCAGAAAGTTACAGTGATAACCCAAAATGCTTCTGGAACTATGTGAGGAAAAAAACTAGAACTCGAGATAAAGTTGGAGTTTTGGACATCGATAGTGGAGATTTGCACGAAAACATTGATAAAGCAAATGCTTTTGCCAAATATTTTTCTTCAGTATATGTTGCAGATGAGGATTTTTGTGGAGAAGGGTTTTGTTGTCCAGGTGTACCTGTGGGTGGCATGCAGGAACTGAAAATAGATGCCTGTGTTGTGTACAAAAAGCTGAAAGAATTAAACAAAAGCAAGGACCGGATGGGATTCATCCGAGAGTTTTGTGGGAAACCAGAGAATCAATTTTCGAATATCTAAGCTATATGTTCGAAAAGTCCATAGAGTCTGGAGAAGTGGTCAACGATTGGAGAACAGGCGACGTGGTCCCCATATATAAAAATGGTAGCAAAAGTAAAGTAAAGAATTATAGACCAATTACCTTGACTTCTGTCTGTTGCAAAATCCTGGAGTCGATTGTTAAAGACCACATCATGAGTTACTTTTTGCAGAACAATTTATTTACTCGTGGTCAGTATGGTTTTCTCCCTGCAAGATCTACGACTTTGCAGCTCTTGAAGTTTCTGGATAAACTGACAGAGGCTATTGATTTAAATAAGGTTGTTGATGTCTTATACACAGATCTGGAAAAGGCTTTCGATAAAATATCACACAGCAGGCTTCTATATAAATTGGAGCAATATGGGGTTCATAAAAAACTGCTTAGTTGGATCGAAAACTATCTAAAAGGAAGAACCTTTAAAGTCAAAATAAACGATGATACTTCAATGCTACTGCCGGTTTCCAGCGGGGTTCCTCAAGGAAGTGTTTTGGGGCCTTTACTGTTTATTGTCTATATTAATGATATACAGATGGCATGTGAAGACTTTTTTCTATTCGCTGACGACGCAAAGTTTTACCGGGCTATTGAAGGCACTGACGATGTTTCCAAACTGCAAGCAAACATTAACAAAGCAATGGAATGGTTTTGTAGATGGAGAATGAGTGTTAACTTGAATAAATGTTGTCTATTGAGAGTGGGGAGAAAAAAACAAGAGGTAGCCTACAAACTGTTGGATATAGCAGGAGTGAGTCATGAAATACCTATAACAAATAGTGTCTCAGATCTTGGCGTTGTGATTGATGCAGGACTGCAGTTCAAGGAGCACATTGAAAAAAGAGTAAATAAGGCCAACAGCTTGCTGGGTGTAATTGCAAGGAATTTCAAATATTTATCTGAGAGTGCATTTGTGTGCCTTTATAAATCTCTGGTTAGATCTCAGTTGGAATATGCGACCCCGGTCTGGAATCCATATGTGCAGGGCTTAATAAAAGCAATAGAGAAAGTCCAAAGAAGGGCAACAAGACTGGTCCTGTCATGTAAAGGTCTGAGCTACGTAGAAAGACTAAAGAAACTGAAACTGCATTCGTTGGTGTATAGAAGGAGACGGGCAGACCTAATCTTACTCTATGATATGATGTCTGGTCGATTGCGGGAGGAGCATTGCCCTGCTGTGCAACTCTGTAGAGAAGTAAGAACGAGGGGACACGACTTCAAGTTGACCACTACGTTATCACATAAAGACTGCAGAAAGTTCTTTTTCGTAGCTGACTGGAACAGTCTGCCGGGAGAAGTTGTGGAAGCGACAAACATTTCTATGTTTAAATCTTTGATAGATAATTATTATGGCGATTTGGTTTTTAACTGCTGATGTTTTCAGTTTTGCTCAGAACTTAGAATAGGTAGAATTTGGACTGTTTTTGTTTGTAATGTCTTTGTTTAATGTATTTCATTTTTCGGCGAAGGGCTTGCCCGTGCTGAGTTTCAAATAAAAAAAAAAAAAAATTTTAAATCGAGCTGATAATTTATGCTTTTTTATGTTCAACAAGAGAAGGAGCCAGAGGGTCGGTAACTGTATGACCAAATACAACTAATCCTCAGTGGCTTGTTGTAGACTATGGTTTGGATGTGACGAAATCGCATTCTGAGAGAAAGGAGTTGTTCAACAGCTGTAAAGAGTCATTAGAAACGTCTAAGATCAGAGTGTTCTTTCTAAAATGAGAAAAGAACTAGACATGAGATGATACAAAGTTAAGTTTTGTTGAAATATCGTTTTCAGAAAAGCAGAATTCAAGTTGTGTGATGCTTCTCTATCTGGTATTGGTATTCATCTTGTATCATTCACATTATTGGGGTATTTCAGTGAAAGTGTTTTCTAATAACAAAAATAAAATTAAGTCATATTAAAATTAAGTCATCGTTATATGCAGACTCTATTTTCTCCAAAAAGTCTCTGGACCTTATACAGTTGATGCATTTCATAATGACTGACCGCACATTTTTAAACTTGGAGCATTTGCTGCACCTGGCCTGCTGATAGATAATGCAATGCAATGCGATAGCCCCCCACACCTCCCTCTTCTAGTTTTTTTAACAAGTGCAATCAGTCCAATATCTCACCCTGTCATTGAAGCTACTGTTATTATTTCAGCAAACATCTTCCATGGTAAACCAGCATCCACAATTGCATTACACAGCTGGGGAAATATCTCCTGAGCGGTGGTCTGACCATGCATTGGCATCACTGTGAGCAACTCCTCTATAATTTCAAAATTGTCATCAACTGTTATTTCATAAAATCTCATTTTAATTTTATTCGTAATTGCCACGGCGGGCTGCACATTGAACTTTGATATCAAGTGGAGGGCCCCAAAATATCCAGCGGGCCGCAATTGGCGCGCGGGCCGCGTGTTTGAGACCACTGCTCTAGGCTCTAGCTAAAACAATAATGCAGTATTTGTGATGTTTTATATACCATTATGAAGAAATTTCATTCTAGTTTAAAGCGTTTGTCTTTTAGCAACAAGGATGCCTTAACTATTTACATTCGACTAATTTTGTAGAAATGGTGATTGTGGCACTCTTGATGGCAACTCGCATTGGCATGGCACCTTTGATACTAGTATCAAAGGTGCCTTGAATATCTAATCAGGCCTAACAATTGTTCAAAAACCTGTTAAACTAATGGCTGGTCATGGTGACAAGCAAGTCGGCAGAATAACGTCTGCGGAAACAGGAACTCCCACCACGGTATGCTGTGCTGTAAACGCAATCTGAAATACCATTCCGCCGTTTTTCATTTTTCCTCGAGTCCATTTTAAGGACACTGATCACTGGTGGTCCACCTGGCTGTGTCGAAGTTGCAATCCCATCAGGGTAGATGAATGCAACAATGTTCTGTCGTCGATTCAGTGCTGCTACTGTTTGATAACCATGAAAGCCATATATCTCTGGATTGTCTGGATTTGGTAAAACAGAATGACATCACACGGCTCACTTTTCCACCACACTGTTATAACAATGTTATATTATTTGTGATCATTTCAGCGCACAATCGTCAAATTAAAATGAATCCTTTTTTGATTGAAACGTTGCTGAGATACAATTCAGAATTAAGAATTGAAATCTCTAACTAACTTCTGGTTTGAGGCCTGTTACAGTTCGTGTTCGATTCGCCATTAATTATGTTACGATTACCTCGCATTGCGAATCATTTTTATCGAAATGACCTCACATTCGTATTGTACAAAAAGAAACTCTTATAAAATGAGAATGATTGATTTATTAATTATGTCTAGTCACGCGTACGTTTTGTGTGCGTACGTGCTTCAGGATTGCAGCAATACATCACTCAGACAAACATTAATCTTTCCTATACTTCGTGAATGCTTGTGTGTGTGTGTGTATTATGGCTGCCCGGGTAAGAAAAAAATTTATACCCGACCCGACCGATTAATTTTTCTTCCTACCCGTACCCGTTCCCGACTCGCTAGTAAAATAGTGTACCCGTGGACTCTTTATCAGCGGGTATACCCGTTACCTTGAAATTAGTTGTCGGCAGGTTGATTTGAGCATCACATGTATGAGGTTCAACAGTGAAGTAGCAGCATGAGTCACGGTCAAATAATAAAATACCTAATTGTAGTAGTTATTTCCATTTACTTTCGAGACAAGCCTAAAAGAAAAAATCGGAAAGTATACGTGTAAACCCGTACCTATTGATGCCTTACTCGTACCCGTTTGTAGTCTACCCTACCCGACTCGTACCCGCGAAAACGACAGCAGGCTAGGATGAGACGTCAACGGGCCGGGTGCGGGTATTCCAGCGCAGCCCTAGCCCCTAGTGTGTATGTGTCTTTCCGTCTGTTTGTCTGTCTCTCTCTCTCTCTTTTTCTCTCTCTCTCTCTTCTCTCTCTCTCTCTCTCTCTCTCTCTCTCTCTCTCTTTCTCTTTTTGGCCAGTTGCGATGCCACAAAAAGGAATATGTTGTCGATGGTGGTTGTTGACAATGTTGACGATTATGGTGATATAGTGACCGATGACCAATTGGTTTCGAGATAGTTTATTTAAGTGCTCATGCATTTCTTAATAACACAACAAATACATATCAAAACAAATAAACATTAAAAACTCAGTCCATTGAAATGTTTAATGAAAACTGTCTCCAACTGATTGACTTAATTTTTAATCATTTTTTTGGCCTTGATAAAACCCCTTTCATATTTCAGGTGGCAGAACATTCCAGATCTTTCCTGTTTTTCTAAGAAAAATCCCAGGGACATCCGATACAATGACATCGTCTTTTGTCTTTGATCTGTTGCATCTGCTTTTAGGTTGTATATCTTCCCGTAACTGTTATTCTTTATGCGTTTTCCATGCTAAATTAGCATTAGCAATTATGCTGTGTTGCAATATGGTTTTTAAATTACACACTTTTTCATAAGATCCTCTACGGAGGTCTTTTCTATTAAACGCAGACCAAGTGCAGCTCCAGCGGCTTCGTTCAGCCTTTTTTGAAAACATTGATGTTTTTGCCAAAATATTTACCATCATTCCATCCTGTTGTTGGATCAGTATATACGTCCAGGGTATATTGTATTTTGAAAGACCAGAGACGTAATGAGCCGAACACACACTGATTTTGGTAAACTATATCGTAGTCTTCTTATTACTCCTATTTTTTGTCCAGCTCTGGAAGTAAGCTAGAAATGTGGTCATTCCAGCTAGAGTTGTTGGAAACAGACAATCCTAATAAAGTTTCATCGTAACTTTGTGTTATTAGAGAACCACGACAGTTTACTGTTAATTTTTCGGACCTTGGTCTACCAGATTTGAAAAGGACTAGTTTAGTTTTTTCAGGATTCGACACTAGCTTGTTTAAATCCATACAGTGTAAGTCTTTTTCAGCTGTTTTGTCTAACTGTTTGTTCAATTGGCTGAAGGAGTCCGCAACCACTATTGCTGAAGTGTCATCAGCATACATCATTAAATGAGCTGGTACTGCAGTATTTGTAAATGTTCCAGGTATTCAGAAAGTTGTGATCTAGCTATTTCTTTAGCAATTTTTGATAATGCTTTAATAAAGCTAACAGGGCAATAGTTTTCAATGCTGGTTTTAAATGTTTTTCTTATAAATAGGTACGAGTCTGGAATGCTGCCAATCTTGTGGATAAACACCGGATTCGAAAGATTTATTTATAATTTGTGTGAGAGGTATAACCATTGATTCTCCGCATAACTTCAACATTTCTGTAGATATGCCGTCGAGGTCCAGAGAGGATGATTTTTTTTATTTTTAAAATGGTTCTTCGAACTGCATGATAGGAGACTTCTTTAAAAGTAAATTCATTTTGTCCGACCTTGAGTCGATTCGCTTTAGTGGCTGCAAATTGAAAAGGATTCCCATTTGTTGTGGGAATTTGACTTGAGAGTTTAAGTACTTTGTTCATAAAGAATTTCATTGCCCATCTTCTCCAAACCCCTGTGGTAGTGTCTCTCTCACTTCCATGAGTGAAATATATGTCGACAGGAAAATATGAGATAGGAAGGCTTGGTGGTTTATGACTTCATTGCAAGTAACCGGCCAATCTGTTAAGATGTCAATTCATCTACTGGCTTGTGTAACCGTTCTGTTGCTTGTTTATTTTTATTTTAAGATTTTTTAAATTTTCGTTGTTTCTATTCGCCATATGTGGCAAGTTTAACAAAGGCCTTTAAATTTATATCCATTTTGCAGGTTTTTATATGGCGTTGTAGTAGCTATATGTCTGTTTTAAGAATTGGGTAAAATGACTATTTATAATTGGAGAGTTTAATGAACACAGATTAAATAGAGTAAAAAAATAAATAGTAACAATCTTAGTGTTAAAATGTAAACAATTGTACTGTTCGAAGGAAATGGTTTATTTGCTTGTTGGACTGCCCAAATATTAAATAACGGATACAAATTAAAATAGATTACTTTTTTTTAAAGAAAGAGTAAGAAGAATTTTAGCAGGTAAACAAATGGGCTTTGTATTCTTTTTGAACAAAGATATTGTTTTATAGAACCATTTATAATTTGTAATATGTACTATGTACTATTTGTTTTACGTTCCTCCAACAGACTATGTAAGCGTTGCAATAATTTTTTTTACTCATTATTGACATTTTAAATATTATAGTTTTTTCATATAATCAACAAGTTGTGTCTGTTATTTAGTCTAAATCATCCGTGCGTTTTAATAGCGTTTGGTAGTGTTGGATTTTTTTACCATGCAAAATTTTAACCACCTCACCTCTTACTGGGGGCAGAAAGTCTAAATCATTTCTTAAACGGTAAAAATCAGAGGCAAACAATATTTGCAGCCTTTCCATTACTAGTTTTATGACATTTAAACGCTTACTCTATGAAATCGTTTTATACATGTTATTTAGCAAAACTTTGTTACTCTAACCTGTATTGCATAGGTGGGCAAACTACGGCCCGTTTAGAATTTTCGATAAATTTTTGAAATTGTTAATTTGATTATCGGCTTCGATTTAAATAAACTAAAACTATATTAACGTTTTTCTTGTCGGTTGTTTTTACATAAAACTCACAACATCCCTATTCTAAACTGGTTTCGCGTTTAACCAAAAGTTATTTTTGTTTGCATTGTGAAAGGTTTTAAAAATTGTAATTTGAAAATGAATGTGATTGATTTAACAATTAGTGCTGCTAAGAAAAGAAAAATTGAGGACGAATGTCGTGTTTTTAATGAAGAATGGACTGCTAAGTACTGCTTCACAAATGTTAGGGACAAACAAAACAGTCTGCTTGCTGTGCCGTGAGTGTGTGAGCGTCTTTAAAGAGTACAATTTAGAAAGACACCAACAAACAAAACATTTGTATTTCGTGCACAATTTAACGAACGAAGAGAGAAAAAGAAAATGCCAGGAGTTGGTTAACAATTTAAAGAATCAGCAAACTGCTTTCACCAAACAGTCTGTTATACAACATGCTGCGACCGAAGCCAGTTCGGTGCTGTCTCATAAGATTGTGAAACGAAACAAACCTTTTTCTGACGGTTTCATCAAGGAATGCTTGTTAGATGCAGCAAACATTATGTGTCCAGAGCAGAAAACAAAATTTGAAAGTATTTCTTTATCAAGAAGAACTGTTGATCAGATAAATCACAATTTGATGCATCAACTTCGATATGCAAGCTAGGACTTTTTGTGGTACTCTCTTGCATTGGGCGAAAGTACCGATGTGCATGACACAGCACAATTGTTGGTATTTATACGTAGAATAAAAGGCAGTGTGAATGTGTAATACAGTGTGAATGTGAAATAAAATGACAAATACATGGTTATTATGAATTCTTAAAAATATGAATTAATTTTCATAATTTCAAACGTTGTAAATTTTTATTAAAATAGACAAAATATATATGCGGGCTGCAATAACAAAACAGTTTTTAATGTGGCCCCTCGTAGAAAATGTTTACCCACCTCTGCTTTACTGAACACGTGTTTAACTTTTCTGACGGCGAAAACAATTTCTCCATGGATGGGATCAAAACATGGTTTGTAAAGAGGTAGGACAGTCAGACTTGTTGCCTCCCCAAAACGTTACGTCTAAGCATATCTATTAGTTGTCTGGTCGAAATAGCTTATGTATACTAATTAACTTATTAGATATGAATAATACATGTTAAGCTTTTTTTATTCTCATCATACTCCGTCTCTAGAGAAAGATAAGTAAAAATTGCAGCCGAATATATGATCCTTTTTCCTCTGACGACTTTTACTAGATCTGGAAAAGGAGGAAGAGAAAGAGAGGGAGATATGCAGGCAGATTTTCAAATCAAAAGTGATATGAATACCTAAAAGTGAATATAATTGCCGATGTAGGTGAAGCTGGTTACATGGCAACAATAATAACAATATTGATGATGTAGTAGTAATAAAAAATAATACAACTTCTGTTACTGTGGCAGTAAGCGTTACAAAAGACATGAATGTGTATTCAATTGAGATTTGTAGTAAATGTAGATATGTAAGATTTAATATCTGAGTGATAGACAGATCTTGTAATGAAAGAAAATATTTATATCAAGATCGTCTATGTGTATGTATGTATGTATGTATGTATGTATGTATGTATGTATGTATGTATGTATGTATGTATGTATGTATGTATGTATGTATGTATGTATGTATGTATGTATGTATGTATGTATGTATGTATGTATGTATGTATGTATGTATGTATGTATGTATGTATGTATGTATGTATGTATGTATGTATGTATGTATGTATGTATGTATGTATGTATGTATGTATGTATGTATGTATGTATGTATGTATGTATGTGTGTGCGTGTCTGTGGTGAGTGGGTGTATATATGTACGTAAATGTGTATCAGTTATATTATGAAAGGTACAATCACTATCCGAGGAAAGTCAACTGATCAACATTTATTTTCATACATGTGAGAATAAATTGGCACCTATCATCACTTAAGAATTACTATTAAAAAACAAGTGGATTAACTTTCTCTATAAAGGAGACAGACATCCTGTTGTTTTAACTGTTCCTAAACGCTGAAAAAGTGACAAGGACTTAAATAAACAACAACTGTTGTTTTAATATTAAGATATTTGCTCCACTTTAGTAAACATAGGCATAATATATTTTAACCTTCTACTATCAGGTGAGAAGGAAGAAGGAATATATTCTGCCCGACCCGTATATGAGGTCTTAGTTGCCTAATGTTTGCATAACTCCGCTTCGCTGAGACAGTGTCAACCGTGGTGGGAAAAAGAGGAAGAATAGGGTCATGGCCGCACTGATGATATAAAGATTTGCGACTGTTATATCAGCCTAAAAAATTGGTGTAAAAGACACTTTAAGTTATATGAAAAAATAATGTTTGTATAGTGGAATGTTTTAGCTGCATAGCATTTGCATATAGGATAGTGAGGTTGTAGCTGCATAAGACTTGCATATTGGATGGTGAAGTTGCAGGTACAGAATAATAGCTAATCTTGGATAGTTCGATACTTACATAAGGCTCTGCCATAGCCCTGCCACAGCCGGTATCACTTGAAGCAAGGTTCATTTAAAGCTTCTTATCTGAGCTAATAATGTCTGGCATTTTGCAGATTTGAAGCAGGTTGAAAAAATGCTTGAGGAAAAGAAAGTAGAGCATTTTTTAGACATATTTTTTTAGATGAACTAATTTTTTAGTTTTTAGAACTTTGACCCTTTGTTGGTATGATGCTGCTAGAATAATTGTCATACTTTGGAGTACTATCATCATCTCTAAATAATTATTTATTTGTTTATTTTCTTCATTATTTTCTTTCTATAATTTCCTTATTTCATATTTTAATCATACAATAATTCATACTTTTTATTTATAATATTTCTCGTTTTTTCATAGTAATCACTTACTTTACAGGCTGCTTTCTGTTTTTTATTTTTCATATTGTCACTGTTGTTGCACATTGTTACTTTTATAGACTACTTTGTCACATCGTTTTTCTACATATATATATAAACGACTGTATGTATATATATCCTTTCTGCATTGCTACACCATTCATCCATTCGTAATGAAATTTTCATACAACCTTGAAAGTAAATAGAAAAACTTTTTTGTGAAAAAAATGAAATCGTCACGAAATGAGCGGAGCAGGAGAGCGAGCGGAAACAGGAACGAGAGAGCGAACGGGAACTGGAGAATAAGCGGGAACGGGAACTGGAGAATAAGAGGGAACGGGAGAGCAAGCGGGAACGGTAAAGCAAGCGGGAGCGGGAAAGAGACAGGAAACGGGAAAGCTCCCGGTTGCTTTTACGCTTTACCGTTCCAGCTTGCTCTCCTTTTCCTGCTCGCTCTTTTCGCTCAGTCGCTATATATATATATATAAGGGAAGTAAAATATATATATATGATATATATAAAATATAATAGGCCACGTCTCTTGTGAGACGTCTATCTATGGGAAATTAATTTACATATAATAATAATAAATAATTATATAGTAATTTTTTTTATATAATTTAAGCAAGGTAAATATATATATATATATATATATATATATATATATATATATATATATATATATATATATATATATATATATATATATATATATATATATATATATATATATATATATATATATATATATATATATATATATATATATATATATATATATACCAGAGGGGTTACCCGACATTGCTCTGGGGTTTTTAGAGTTTTTTTATCGTTTTTCTCTAGCTCCCGTTTAATTCCCCGTTTTCTCTCCCGCTGCCGGTCGTTTTCCCGTTCCCGCTTGCTCTCCCACTCCCGGTCGCTTTCCCGCTCCGGTCACTTTCCCTATTCCGGTCGCTTTCCCGCCACATCTATCTCTTAATAATTTGTAATAATCGGTCACATTATGCAAGACTGGGAAGCAAGTCACGGACTTCTTAATATTAAGAACAAGGATGTCTTGATATAACAACTGGATGCACAACCTACTCTAGTAGGCCTAATGTTTTATTGCTTCTTATATCATAATTAAAAATAAATTGATGTAACAAACTACAAAAGCATCAGTAGTTATATCATACCTTTAAAAATCTTGATGTAACTATGACGTAATTGGCTAAATTGTCTTGGCCTACTAGAGTAGGTTGTGGATCCAGTTGTTATATCAAGATATCCTTGATTAAGAAGTTCATTAGCAAGTAATGCCTGTTACGCAATTGTAAACAGTGCTTCGAAAACTTATGCAATGATCATGTATAGGCACTTTTGACCCGGAAGGTTTTTAGGCCCCCTGAGCCGGAGGATCGGAGAAGGAGTCCAAACCTTCATAACTTTTTTCCTTTTTAACTTTCCAAGCCAAAAGTTCCATCGAAGGTAATTGCGTAATAAAATTCAAATTTTGTTTACGTAACAACGTTTGAAGGCTGGTTAACCCCGCTAGTATATATATATATATATAATAGATGTTTTAAAGCATCGATATGGGTCTAGGACAAAAAACTGTACAAATTTTGATTAGGAAACAATATTTATATAAATACTAGAAATAGCCCGTCAAAAACGACAGAATTATTTTAAATCTCATCTATATATATATATATATATATATATATAATATATATATATATATATATAGATGAGATTTAAAATATATATATATAATACTAGCGGAGATACCCGGCGTTGCCCGGGTTTTTTAGAGGTTTTTCTAATGTTTGTCTCTTTCTCTCCCGTTTCCTTTCCCACCTGCTTTCCCACTCCTGTTCGCTTTCCCGTTTTCGGTCGTTTTCCCGCTGCCGGTCGCTTTCCCGCTGCCGGTCGCTTTCCCGCTGCCGGTCGCTTTCCCGCTCCCGGTCGCTTTCCCGCTGCCGGTCGCTTTCCCGCTCCCGGTCGCTTTCCCGCTCCCGGTCGCTTTCCCGCTCCCGGTCACTTTCCCGCTCTCGGTCGCTTTCCCGCTCCCGGTCGTTTTCCCGTTCCCGGTCGCTGTCCCGTTCCCGCTCACGTTTGCTCTCCCATTCCCGCTCACGCTTGCTTTTCCGTTCCCGCTCGGTGTCCGTTCTGGGTCGCTTTCCCGTTTCTATAATAGACAAACTAACCCACAAACATTCATATTTATATATATATATATATATATATATATATATATATATATATATATATATATATATATATATATATATATATATATATATATATATATATATATATATTGCGAATAAACTGTGGAATCAATAGCTTTTCGTTTAGGTGGCATAATTAATTCGATAGAAAGATTTGAAATTTGAAATTGTATTTTTTCAGCCAATTTTCAATATATGACGATGTTTTAAAGGAAATAGTTTTGTACTTTATATATATATATATATATATATATATATATATATATATATATATATATATATATATATATATATATATATATATATATATATATATATATATATGTAGTTCTCGCTCGCTCACCCGCTCCGCTCCGCTCATTTTGTAACGGATTTCAAATTTTTTTTTATATTTGATTTCCCTTGACTCTCAAGGTTGTGTGAAAATTTCATTACGATCGGATGAATGGTGTAGCAATGCATAAAGCCCATTAACATACAAACATTCATTTTTATATATATAGATATATATATATAGATGAGATTTAAAATAATTCTGTCGTTTTTGACGGGCTATTTCTAGTATTTATATAAATATTGTTTCCTAATCAAAATTTGTACAGTTTTTTGTCCTAGACCCATATCGATGCTTTAAAACATCTATTAAATATATTTTCAATTTGTCCTTTATTTCGTACTAAAACTATTATAAAATCTGTTAATTTATGTTAGGAGCAGTTAGTGACAGTTATGCGCGTTAAATCTTCAATAATTGATTATTTACATGCATTGCATTACTTTATAAACCATCCAGTTGAATGAATACTGACAGATTTTACGGCCAGATTTTGTTGCTATTTGAGAGCCGTCGTATGCCG
>OZ022238.1:16005891-16158391 GCA_963978895.1 Erpobdella octoculata | reverse complement strand
GTGGGCTTGAATGCCACGGCAAATCGTTACATCTCAATTACTTCACACATAAATGTCGATCACAGCGTGCTCCCACTAGGTCACCGATGGCTCCACGCAACCGAACCTGCAGCGGTATGGCACAGTCAGTTCCCGACCTTCTACCGCTTATCAAATTTTTAAACACTGAATTATCGTCAATGCAGAAATGTCCGACTTTCTTAATTTTTAGCTCTATTTCTGCGAGCCACCACAGAAACACACAATCCTTGGTCAAACCGCTCTGAGCCTCAGCCTCATTGGCATTTGTAAAAGCATTTTTAAACTTTCTCAATAAATCAATCGTTTCCAATACCTACACTCCCATAATTGTCAGCAGCATCCCAAGAAGCCTTTTTTACCTGTTCCGCAACATCCGGTGTAGCAACCTCCTGAGCTGACTCATCCGTGACAGTATCACTCACATGGTCACTATAATTATTAGACATCACTTGGAACGCCGTTCCATCCTTTTAAAAACGGGTTTTCTTCAAGACCAACTTTTCCTCAATGTCTTGGAACTGACGACCACTTAATAAATCCGGCCAGCCAAGCAAATATTTTGAAACACCTTGTCCAGATGCCGCATCACAAGTGTCATCATCACATACCTCATTAAAGCTACTGCTACCAAACACGAAACTGTCGAATACATTTTCTGCAACAGGAATATTTTTGGTAAATTCAGCAACATTCAGCTACAGGGCCCACCTCGGTGGCGCCCCGTCACAAAACTGGATCAATTCTCCTTTCTTTATTTTTCTCGTTCCTCACCTGATCTGTGCAATCTGTCCGGCCGTCATCTGTCACATGTTCTGAAACACAGCTGGGGGACTCCGATTCAAACTGGGTTTTGCCGCAGCAACCCACAATATTTTCTTCACCACGCTGGCCCAGGACCGTGTCAACCACTGCCTCAGCCGTTTCTGTAACCAGGCTCTCAAGCCTTGCCATCTAAACAACATTCAGGCAAATCATTATCAGAAAATCCCCCGTTTTCATTTATTTGTTTGCTGTTCACTGGCAGCATCGCCGTACCAGCTGCTGCTATTCCGTCTTCAAGACGAACCTGACTACTAAGAAATAATTTTTCTCTCATCATGTTCATAGCTGCTTTGTTCTTTCTTTCCATTTTCTCCTGTGCTGCTTCGTTTATTACTCTCGTCATTTCTCTTATCAAGTTTGTTAGTTCCTCATTTGTATCAAACTCGTATTCTTCTGGGTCAAACTCATTGTCCTCCAATGACGTCCGGAGGCGGTCCACGAGCTCGGGCTTTACTCCCTTAGCGTTCAGTCCCCGTTTTCTTAGCTCCCGCCTCAACTCAGCAACGGAAAGTTCTTCAAGTAACTTCAAAACCATTTTTAGATCCCACTTCTTACACCAAATGTTACAAGTTCGCCAACCGTATGCAGGGTTTTTGGAATGGTTTTTGTAGATTACCGAAAGGTAACGAAAAAAGCCTGAATATCTGTCTTTTGCTACTTTAAAATGATTTCTTAATTTTGTCAAGTTGACATGCAAGTAATTGATAAATAAAATAGTGATAAAAATATTCCAATATGTGTATGCCTAAAGCCATGTGTCTTACGTGTGATTAGGTTAAGTTATCAAGTTGTTGAAATAGTTAAGGTGGAATAAGGTTAGAATATGAATATTTAAAAATAAGTGTGAGTTAATTCTTATTGAATTAATTTGCGAACCGTAAATTCTTCGCCATTGATCCAGATAATTATTAATTTTTATAAACATACTTGATCCATCCTTATTCCGTTAATGCTGTCCCAGAAGAACCATCTTATAAACTTTTGACATGCCTCTTCCATTTGTCTATCTTGAAGATGTCCCAGAACAATTGTTTAATATAAACAATATGTGTTAAATCTTGTAAAAATGTGTTCGTGTTGGTTAAAAAACGTGAACTCTAACTCTGCCTTGTCAAACATCGTGGGGGAAATTGTCCTATCCGGGGGGAACGTCCGTGGGGGAACTGTCCGGGGAGGGGGAATGTTCTGGGGGAAAAGTCCGGAAGCTATGTCCTGGAGAAAATATCCGTTCCCCGAAAATTCTTGATACTTAGGATTGTATTACAATTAATAATAAATTTGCACAAACTGCAATGGCGTTAGGAATTATATAGTAGATATAGACGTTTCGATGTACCTGTAATGTTATCAGTTGTACCGTTTGAGGCCGACTAAAGATTTTTTAAGTTGAGCATCCAGTAAATGAATAAATGAGAAAAAGTTCAAATTGACCAAATTTAAAAAAAAGTTGACTACTTTTTAGAGAAATTACAAAATTTGTAGCATCCGGATTTTGTTTTCCAGTGGGGTTTGTGGTCCTAAATTATTTTGCTAAGAAATCTTTGAAAAACTGTAACTTCAAATTTTTTTCAGTTTTTACTCAAAAAATGGACCGTCTCAGCTTACACTTTACAGCTCTGTAAAGGTTTGTTAGGTGAAGGAAATCTAATTCTTTGTTTATTGGGATGGCAAACTGCTGCTTGATGTCATTGGCCTAGAAAGCAAACTTGTAGATCGCCTGCCTGTTCTTGTTTCCTCTCTCATAGATGGAAGTACTAAACTTCTTGGTGTACCCAAGTTGACTTCTGGGACTGGACGATAAGCTGTTAATGCAGTACTTGACCTTATGCGATCATGAGTGTGATAATCATGCTATTGGTATGTGTTTCGATACGACTGCATCAAACACACGGAGAATTAATGGAGCATGTACACTTCTTGAAAATGACATTAGTCGGAATCTGTTATGGATGGCGTGCAGGCACCATATGTTTGGGGTTTTCTTGCAGATAGCTTTCAAGTATGTATTGGACCATCAACTGTAACTGGTCCAGATATCCTTATTTTTAAGCGATTCCGCGAGTAATGGTCTAATCTTAATCATGATATCTTCAAACAACAAACACGAACAGTACCACTGGTAATCGTTTCAGATCAAGTGAAAGAATTCATTTTGAGCTTGTAACAAAAGTTATCCTCGAGAAGATTATCGCGAGTTTATATGCCTAGTTGGGTTAATGGTTGGATTGGATGTCAAGGAAAACATTTGCAAACCTGGTGCTTTACATCGTGCTCGCTGGATGGCGAAGGCGATATACTCGCTGAAACGTAAAAAACGTTGCAACAGAGTATGGGCCGTAAAGTTCAATCGAGCATGCTTATAAGAAAATTTAATACCTAAATACTGTCAATATATATATATATGTGGTGTATGTGTTGTGTGTGTGTGTGGGTGTGTGTGTGTGTGTGTGTGTGTGGGTGTGGGTGTGTGTGTGGGTGTGTGTGTGTGTGTGTGTGTGTGTGTGTGTGTGTGTGTGTGTGTGTGTGTGTGTGTGTGTGTGTGTGTGTGTGTGTGTGTGTGTGTGTGTGTGTGTGTGTGTGTGATTGGAAGTGCTTCAAAGCTCGATCAAATTTTCCTACCCGGAAAAAAATGAGAAACAAGAAAGCAATCTAAGAAAAACGTGGTATTAATGTAGTACCGATTACATAATATGTTAGGAAAAACTAAATTGTAATTTGTAATTAACATAGACGCTAAAAATGATCGGTAAAGTGCTATCTATTTCTTTCACATGATCATTGTCGACGATCCAGTCGCAGCTTATTTTTGCACAAATTTCGCTGTTTATCCTTTCGCCCATTCGCAGCTAACTCGAATTTTTCTTTCGCTGATTACCCATGATCGCAAATACTGTACTCAGACAAATGAAGATGGAGCCGTGGAAATTTTTAATTAAATACCTGTGTTTTTCCGGAATGAAATAAATTGAATAGTTTCAGTGTTTAATCTTTCTTTGAATTTCATTTGACCGTTCGTGTGCAGGTCAATTAAAGCTGAATGAATCTGCTGTGATCTTTTGATTCTTTAAATTATTATTAATTTAATAATATAGTATATCATTTCAGTCTTAATTGTTTTGTATTTACATTCGTTAGTTTGTTTATCCGGCTCTCTTTATCGTTATTTATTATTCTTTGTATGATTCTCGTGCCTGCATGGGACATAAAGATACCCACGGTTCTACGATTCTTTGGTTTACTGCCAAGGAATCTGCTGGAGCCTCCATTATGGGAGTTTTTTAACGGTTTCAATATTGAATGAGCATGTCTTGTAGATTTAAGCCCAGTTAGTCTTTTCCATATATATAGAATTCTATGTATATAGTATTATCTTTCTATGGTACTAACTATTCCTTTTTTAAACAGATGCATACCTGCAAACATTCAAGTAGACACATTTAACATACATTTTAATATAATCAGTGGCGGATCTAGACTGATTTGGCGGGGAGAGCCAAATAAATGGCGGAAAGGGCCAAAAACGGCCAAGGGGGACAAACACGTCGGGAAGAGCAATTATTTGATCCTAGAACCACAAACCCCACTAGAAAACAAAATCCGGATGCTGCAAATTTTGTAATTTCTCTACGAAAGAGTCAATTTTGTTTCTAAATTTGGTCAATTCGAACTTTTCTCATTTATTCCTAGTTTTAAGCGACATTTCTCGTTTATTGTTTTGAACTCCTTCCCGAAATTATTCCCAAACATTTTTTTAATGCATGAAAACGTAATACTGAGCGTGATTAAGTGTAAGTCTGGCCAAGGTCGCACCCAAAGAGGGGTTTTTGGAGTTAGAACCACCCCCAGAAATTATTTTTTCCTCAAAATTTGGAGAAAAAAACTAGAGATGTTCCTAATTCCTGTTTAGATTCTAGTTGAAATCCTGAATTAGAGCAACACTTTAATCAACCACAGTTAAGCTTTTGATTATAAATACTGGTTGCGTATGACCTCGCTAGCTCCGAGCCACCTGGATCTTTCGAGAACAATTTACCTGGTATACCAAGCAAATAAAACAGTTTTTTTAATTTTTACAGAATTGCTGCAAAGCTTTAGGCTTTAGGAACGCATCTAATTTTATCCTAGGTCACTTTGACACATGTTCCAGAGCAATATCTTCCATCGCAGAAAACATCTCTGGAGTCAAATTGTTCTATTCTAGAACAATAAGTTTCTTTGAAAAATTCCACACATTTAGCTTAGCTTTATTACCTGTAGCTGCAGATTGCAGATAAGTAGGAAAACAATTATCCTGGATTTAAGGTAAATTATAATAAAAAAAGTTGGCATATCACAAATAAATACAACGTTTCTCTTATGCAGTATCATCTTTATCTACGATGTACTCGAGAAGCTGTAAAGATTCTCTCTTCAAAGAAAATATCAAATTTTCTGCATTCTGCTGGCTGGTTAGCATGCTATTTTTTCTGGCAGCAGTAGCAAACTGATCTTCGTAAACAGACCTTGACACAGGGCCATCGAAAATTGGGGTCTTGGTATGTTCAAGACATTGAATTTTTCACTGGACTTGGTAACCCGTCTGTACCTGTTTGACCATGTTGTTAAATTTTATCTCCACGTTGCTCTCGATTCTCTTTTCGATTTATTTTATGTTTTCTTCTACCTCTAGAGTTTTCCAAAGATTTCTGACTTTTGTTAAACGCAGCTGACCGTCAAGAACTAATTCTTCTATTCTTTGTTGTGCTGCTTTGTTCTCTTCTTGTGCTGCTTTGTTTTCTTCTCTCATCATGTTCATAGCTGCTTTGTTCTCTTTCAGAAAGTTAGTCAATTCCTCATCCAGATCAAATTCGAACTAGTCTGGATCAGAACCTTGGTTTCCAATATCATTCGGAGGCGATTCACGAGCTCAGACATTTTTTCTTTATCATTGAGTTCTCGATTTTTCAGTTCCCGCCTCAACTCAGGCACGGAAAGCTCGTCCAATGACTTGTGGTGAAGCATTTCTTTCAGATCCCACTTCTGGCACCAAATTGTTACGATATTGGCAATCGTATACGGGTTCTTCTGGAATGGTTTAATAATGTCTTGAAAATGATAGATTCGATAAGCACTAAACTGGATTAAATAAACCGCAATACTTGTTATTGAAGCTTGTCTAAGTTAAAAACTTGCGAATCTCTACATAAAGCTACTTACTCTCTTAAAACTTATTATCAACTTTGTGTAGATAATATATACGAAAAACAGTCCAATATATATATATATATATATATATATATATATATATATATATATATATATATATATATATATATATATATATATATATATATATATATATATATATATATATATATATATATATATATATATATATATATATATATATATATATATATATATATATATATATATATATATATATATATATATATATATATAAACATATATGAATTTTAGCAGAAACAATAAAAAACAATAATTTGATACAGGCAACTTAGTTTATTCTTGTTTATCTGCATGTACGCTTGTTGTTTTTGTTAGTTGTCGTTCTTCCTTTTATTCTCAAAACAACTTCAAATGATTAATGTGTTTGATTAATGCGTTAGTTGAATGTAAATGTTGTTCATAAATGTTATATTTAAATGTTAAATGGCTAATATAAATTTTTTATGTAGATGCTGAACATAAAATGTTGAAATGAAACTTTTGATATAAATTTTGAATATAAACGTTGTAAATGTAAATGTTGCATGCAAATGTTGAATATAAATGTTGAACTAGTTGGTGCTCCAGTGGATCTTTGTGTTCTCTGGGTTCATTTAGTCTAATATATCAGATCATCACGTGCTCACTTGTATACAAGAAGCTCTTATGTGCATATGCAATGTTATACATGTGTTATCTATACAATGCAAATTGAACAAGCCATTATGCTCTATTTTATGTGGTAGAAAATTACAAAATTTGAAGACGCCTGAACATAACAATCAATGATACCAGTTGCCTTGATATTAACAAAAAAAACTTTGTTTGACCGAAAATAACGTTTCTTTGAATAAAAATGAAAAATAAATAATAAAATATATAAATATTATTATTTTAAACCAACGCTTGTAAACTGATGCACTAAAAAGTTAAAAATAATATTTAATTGTAAATATTGAAATTTTTTGAACTAAACTTTTTGTTTGGAAGATAAGAGTTGGGCGTTATCTATCTATCTATCTATCTATCTATCTATCTATCTATCTATCTATCTATCCATCCATCCATCCATCCATCCATCCATCCATCCATCCATCCATCCATCCATCCATCCATCCATCCATCCATCCATCCATCCATCCATCCATCCATCCATCCATCCATCCATCCATCCATCCATCCATCCATCCATCCATCCATCCATCCATCCATCCATCCATCCATCCATCCATCCATCCATCCATCCATCCATCCATCCATCCATCCATCCATCCATCCATCCATCCATCCATCCATCCATCCATCCATCCATCCATCCATCCATCCATCCATCCATCCATCCATCCATCCATCCATCCATCCATCCATCCATCCATCCATCCATCCATCCATCCATCCATCCATCCATCCATCCATCCATCTATCTATCTATCTTTTTGGTTTACGTTAATAATGGCGATCACAAAATGGCGATCTTCAAAATGGCGACAGCGTCAAAATAGTGATCTGCAAAATAGCGACAGCTTCAAAAAGGCGATCATCAAAAAAGCGATCACTATAACTTTAAGCTATAAAATTAACATTTTTTTATCACAAATTAGAATTATGCATAATGCATATTCAAATAATTAATTAAACATCAAAAACGGTCTTGGTTATGTTGCAATTAACTTTACATTTTTAAAGAAAAGGCGTACCTTTCAAAGACAATTTTTATTAACTTTTGAAAAAGTGAATAAGAATCAAAGAGAATATTTATTGAAAGAGAACTGTATAAGCGCCTTGTACATTGTAACTTTACAACTCCGCCTTGCTTTTGCAGGCCAGTCCCAAGCCTGGAGAAAGGAGGAGGGAAAAGTAAAAGTATTATATTATGATCCACGACAGAAATTACTTAGGTGCTTTCTAGATACAGCCATTTCAGTCTTAAAACACCTGGTGTAAAGGACAATTAACTAATAAAACAAGTATTTTTTATAAAGTTTTATTTTTTACTCGATTCCACGTCCTTCCCTAACAACTAAACAGGTCTTTAAGAACTTGTTAACTACTTTGAAGATACATGGATTGGAATACCAGCCAGGAGAGGTGGACGAAGCCAGCCATTATTTGTTACGACGTTGTCATCTATGATCTACTTCGAACCAATAATGCCATAGAAGGATGGCATAGAGGTTTTAACGAGCTCATAGGAGCTAACCATCCAACAATATGGAAATTCATCGATGCTTTGAAGATGGAACAAAACATTAATGAAGCAAAGATTGAATAGAACTTTCCATGGTAATCGGACATTTCCCCCCCCGGACATTTCCCCCCCCCCCGGACGTTTCCCCCCCCCCGGGTAGGACATTTCCCCCCCCCCCGGAGAGAGAATATACTTTTATTTTTCATTTATTATTTTTTATTTATCCCCAATAGTTCAGTGCAATGTTTGGGTTAGGGTTAGGGTTAGGGCTAGGGTTAGGATTAGGGTTATTTATCCCCTAAATAGTTCAGTGCACTGTTTGGGTTAGGGTTAGGGTTAGGGCTAGGGCTAGGGTTATTTATCCCCTAAATAGTTCAGTGCAATGTTTGGGTTAGGGTTAGGGTTAGGGCTAGGGTTAGGGTTAGGGTTAGGGTTATTTATCTCCTAAATAGTTCAGTGCAATGTTTGGGTTAGGGTTAGGGTTAGGGTTAGGTTAGGGTTAGGGTTTGTGTTTCTTAGAAACACTCTTAGAAACCCTAGGGTTAGGGTTAGGGTTTGTGTTTCTTAGAAAAACTTGTGAAATTCAACTCTGCCTTGTCCTACCTCGTGGGGTGAGAATTATCATACTCATGGCGGGGGAATGTCCGGAGGGGAATGTACACAATTCACGCACACACATATTTATGCCATGGAAGAACACACTCTTGCAAAACCACAAATTCATACTACTACATAACCACAGGGGGGGGGGAAATGTCCTACCTTGGGGGGGGGGAAATGTCCTAGGGTCTGTCGGGGGGGGGGGGGGAAATGTCCGGGGGGGGGGGGGGGAAATGTCCTACATTCACTTTCCATACATACACACATACACACATACACACATACACACATACACACATACACACATACCCACATACACACATACACACATACACACATACACACATACACACATACACACATACACACATACACACATACACACACACACACATACACACATACACACATACACACATACACACATACATACATACATACATACATACATTCACACACACATACACACACATACACACATACACATACATAAATACATATACATTATACATACACGAAAACCAATGAAGACTCACCAACAAGCAAAACGAGAGAAGAGGTTGGTGTGCAATGCAGTAAGCTGTCATCGTGTTTGCTGTCTGTATGGAAATCTTCCTTTATGTCTGCTTCGTCCAGACTTGCTCTATGTCTGGATGTATGGGCAGATATCGTATTCATGTCTGTAACCTTGGAATTCCCCCAGTATAAATTAATATATATATATATATATATATATATATATATATATATATATATATATATATATATATATATATATATATATATATATATATATATATATATATATATATATATATATATATATATATAATGATTGGTTTAAATGAATTTAGCGAAATATTTAGGAAGTTTTTTTATTACAATAATAATCAACATAAGTACTACAATAAATGCATATGTAGTTCAGTCTTGTCGATAATTTTATTTTATTTTTCCTGAAATCTGTTAAAAAGTGAATCGTTTCCTGTAATTGGTCTAGCGTGAGCGGGAAAGCAAGTGGGGAAGGAAACGGAAGCGAGAGAGAGAGAGAGAGAAACATTAGAAAAACCTCTAAAAACCCAGGGCAACGCCGGTAACCCCGCTAGTAAATTATATTTCATATTAGAATTAGATCAGAATTGTGATTTAGAGAATTGTGGCGCCTCATTGACTGAGTTCATTAACTCATTTCTATTTAATTGATAGTATATTTAAATATTTAAAAATGAAAAAGTTTAAATGTTTACGTTTTGTTTGAAAGCAATATTAAGACATTTATTTTTGTGTCATTCTCCTTAACTCCATCGCTGTTTCCCGTCTGCCACCTGGTTTTTTGTGTGGTATTTGTGATGAGAATGCTTGCCGGATTGGTATGAGTAAATCTTTCTTTCTCTATCTTCCTATTTACATCGCTTTCTCTCCCTCTTTTTTACCTTTCTCTTTCTCTATTTGTTCCTCGCTCTCTCTGTCTGTTCCTTTTCAAACTCAACTTACTCAACAAGAACGTTTACTTTTTTTTAGCAGGGTAGCGGGTAGGCATCCTGTTTATGGTTTTCTATTTTGGAAAGCCAGGGATCATCAGACAATTTTACAAGGTTGATTAACACCTAGTACAATAGCACGTAGGTTTGCAGTGCGTCTGCGCGTTGTAGGGATGTGATGAATCGATTCACTCGTCCTTGAATGCTGATTTATTAAAAATAGAGTGAGAATGAGAGAGAGAATGAGAGAAAGAGAGAGAATGAGAGAAAGAGAGAGAGAGAGAGCTATGAAGGAATTGAATATGTGATACAACAACTTTTTTGCACTTGTTGCAGCTCGCCGCGAAAGATCAATTGATAGCAGCAACAGATTCATCTCAATAAAACCTAAGAGTTTTTTCTCCACTGAATTTTATCACCCACCTGCCTTCCTGCCTGTCTGTTAACTCTTCACAGGTGTATTCTAGGGACTTTCATTTGAATAACGGTTTTATACTTAATGTTGGCTGGTGGGTTCAGGTAGACCGATAGAAAAGTTATTTTGTCAATACTTTATTAGTTTCAGCAACTTTATAAATAAATTACTCTAATCAAATTACTGAATTTTATGATTCATTTCTATATTTCAATTTAAACAAATATTTCCAATAAAATGTTTAATAACTTCAAATTGAGGTATTATAGATAAAGCTGGGAAAGTATTTTGTCGAATTGAGAGAGAATTAATAATTTTTTCGTAAGAGTAATTTTTTTAAATTGTAACATAATTTAGCCTTGAATTTAATTCATCTACCACGGCCTGCCAAATCTTTCAGACTAAAATAATATTTAATATTGATTTTTAGTAATCAGCTGACAAAGTTATTTAATCGGTGGAGTAGGGACGGTGTGTCTTGCTAGTTGCTACCATGCGGTTATGTGCTTGTGAGCTTGGATATGTGTTTGTGTGAGTGTGAGTGTGTGTGTGTGATCATTTGTGTGTTTATTTTTTCGTGGACATCTGCACAGCAGAGGAATGAAAAATATTGATTGAAATATGAAACTTCAATAAATTAACGCCTACGCAGTATACTGTGCAGATTTTTTCTATCGATAATAAACATAAACAAGTCAGATTTGTGTGTGTTTAAATGTCGGGTGAACAGTGTTGTTGTATGTGTGATGTTTGTAATTCAATCAACGATCTTGTACAAATGTGTAATGTACGGTGTATAATATAAGGGAATGGAACGTAAAAAATCTGTAATGTACGGTGTATAATTTAAGCAAATGTAACGTACAATTCACCTACAAATGTGTAACGCAATTTATTCTCTTTTGCCTAATCAATCGATCTTTGACCGGTTTGAATACGAAAAGCTGCTTTAAAGAAATAAACGTTCTCGTTTCATTCCAGTCTCTGAAAAGCTGTTTTTCGTCGCCGCTGGAGAAACAATGGAGAATGTTTGAAGTGGTCGGATAGCATCAATCGGTCATCACCAACGGCGCAGCACGGCCACGACGTCCACCCAGGTAGCTGAAGAGGGAGACGATATTGTCATGCAGAGGGAGGGCCAACACGCTCAACAACAATGCAGTCATCAATCGCAGCAACACAACAAGCCGAAGACGCCGTCGAAGGGAGCGGACGTCAGGCAACATTCGCATCTTCCTCATCTTACTCATCCTCTCCCGCCATCCATCGCTCTTTCATTCGATGGAGAAGAAAACGTTCAGGACTACAAGAGAAGACTCATGCGGATGAACATGTGCAGTCAGCAGGATAAAGAATGCTTCCAGGTTTGTGCCTTGAGAAACCTCAATTTTGCTTTTGTCCGTTTTCATAAATTTTTCCCATTTTTCATTTCTTCTTATTCCGTGATTCTGGAATAGCGTAAGCTTTCCTTGAATTTGGAATTTCCAGGAACAGAAAATCCGAGTAGTACGACCTGTTGAAAAGCCAGTCTATCCCATGCCAGCCCATCCTACTCCATCGCAGCCCAGCCTATCGTTTTTTGCGTAGGCGAATAAGAGAGAAAGTAGATGATGCCTTCCAGTCGATATAGCTAATTATTTTTTTCATGCTCACCTATTAATATAGATGGTGTGTGTGTGTGTGTTTGGTTGGTTGGTTTTCCGTGCGTGAGTGCCTGGGTGGTTATGTTTAGGCGAGTGGTCAGGTCGTTTGTTGGTGGTGGTGAGGTGTAGGTGGGTGTGGAGCGTTGACAGTTGTGCATGGCGGTGTTTGGGTGATCAATGATATTTTTAATATTGCACAAAATGGAATAAGGAATCTTTCAGCTTTTCCGAATGTATTCACTTCACATGAGTTATTTCTTTTAGAATGAAATTTAATTAGAATTTAATTTGACAGAAATACTTACAACTGCAATTATCTCGAATTTATGTTAAAATGCTGCTTGTTATAGTCATGTAGAATTGATGTTCTTCAATGCATTTGTCCAATATTCATAAGCTGGTTTTAACATAACATAACATAACGTTTATTATAGTGGTTTAGAAGACTTTACGTCTATAGCCAGCCACTTCGAATTAAAAAATAAATAAAATAATAAAAAAATTGTATAAAAATCAGTACCCATGCCTGGATAGCGCTACTTTGAAAGCTGATGTAGACTCGGATGCTACAGTGTCATCGTCTCATCATCCAAGTTATTCCAGATATTTATCACCCTAGAACTAAAGAAAGGCTTTTTACAAGGCTTATATTAACTTGCTACGTTTTTTGTTTGTTTGATATTTCAGCGCAAATGTTGTTTTTGAAAACACCGCGACTCGTCCGATCAACGAAGTTAAGCAACGTTGAGCTCGTATAGTACTTCGATGGGTGACATTAAATATTTCTCTGCTCTAATCTAATCTAAAAAAAATGTATTGCTTAAATTTTAGTGTTTAAATAAAAGGTGTACATTTGGTCCTTAGAAAAGAATATAATAGGCATCTAGATATTATAATATAAGTCTATGAATCCCTAAAAACAGCCTTAGCCTAATTTATCACAAATATAATAGATATTTCCATTATTTCATTTGAATTGAAATTCAAATTATGAAAAAAATAAGCATGATTAAATTTTAATGTTTTGAAAAATTGTATAAAAAATAATAAAAAATATAGATAATATTTAGATTTATGAAAAAATAAACACTAAAAAATAAAAAAATATATAAAGTATAAAAAAATTTTTTTTAAACAACGCTCGTATACTAATTTACTAAAAGGTTAGAAATAATATTAAAATGTACATATTAACATTTTTTGAACTAAACTTTTCGTTTTGAAGATAAGAGTGTTGGGCGTTATCTAAATAATATCTATAACTTACTATCGCCCAACGCTTTAATCTTCCAAACGATTCGTTTTTGTTCAAATATGTTAATAGTACACTTAAATATTATTTTTAACCTTTTAGTACATTAGTATACGAGCCTTGTTTAAAAAAATATTCTTATACTTAATATTATTTATAGTTTTTTCTTGTATTTTAAAGAGCTAAATTCGTATCCTGTCGTGATTTGAATAGGTGGTTGTTCAAAAAACATTGCTGATTTTAAGTCTTCCTTTCCTGTTATTATCTTGTAGGCTTCGATCAAGTCACCCCTACATTTCCTTTTTTCTAAAGTTGTTAAGCCACATTTTCTTAATCTTTCTTCGTAAGGTAACTGGCTTAAAAGTTTAATCAACTTTTTAGCCTTCCTTTGTACCTACTCCAACACTACGATTTTTTTTTAAACATGATTCCAAGCTCCTACACAGTATTCTAGATGGGGTCTTACTAAACATTTGTAAATTTGTATAGCTTAATTATTATTTTTTGTTTTCGAATTTTTATTGCTCTTTTAACGAATTCTAAAATCTTATTGGCTCACTTTGCTGCTTCCGCACACTGTCTTGATGGTTTGCCGCTATTTTGTACTATTACTCCCAGATCGCTTTACTCTTCAGATGCCTTCAACACAATTCCTCCCATTTCATACTGAAGCACTTGATTTCTGCTACCGATGTGCATCATTGAGCATTTATCCACATGAACATCATTTTCCAGTCTAGGAACCATTGGTAGATTTTTGCAAGATATTTTCTTAAAATGTCGGCATCCAGCTCACACTCTACTTTCATGGACAACTTTGTATCAACATCAAATTTCGATACTTTAGAACAAGTCCCTATATCAAGGTCATTGATGAACAGAACCAACAGAAAAGGTCCCAAAACAGATCATTGTGGTACACCACTTTTTATGCTTTTCAACTCCGAGTTTTGTCACATTGACTTTTTTTATGACATTCCCACACGTGTGTCCAAAGTCTAAATGGGCCGAAGCTGATTTTTAAATCCTTTATATTAACTTGACCGTGTTTGTTTGCTTCTTGCGTGCTTGCTTGCCTGAGCATTACGTTGGGATCCTATACCACTCAAAAAACCATCTTCCCTTCATCCAATCGAGTTGAAATTTGGTGGTTTTATTTGTCGCTGCGGACTTTACAGCTATTAAATTTTCAGAATGATTTGACAAATTATAAATAAGTAAATTATAGAATAAAATCAACTAAACTTTTAAATTTAAAAAAAATAAAATAATTTCTATAAAAAAACAAATCATCAATTTTTGTTTTTGTTTTTTTTTAAGAAACCGATTTTTAATTTTAAGTGTTTATTCCATATTGAACTTTCGAATCAATATGGAATAAACAAACTCCTTCATTCTGTGTTGATTCGAAAATGGCTTCTATTTTCAGTCCTCAAAATCGAGTGGAAATTTGGTGGGTTTATTTGTTGCGACGGACTTTACATTCTATTAAATTTTCAGATCGATTGGACAACATTTGAATGAATTATAGAATAAAATCAATTAAAACTGTAAAAAAGTTAAATTACAAATTTTATGTATGGAAAAGAACTTTGGTTGGACAAAAATTAAGGGAATTACAGAATAAAATAAATTAAACCTTTAAAAAATTTAAACTTATATATAGACGAACGAACCATCATTTTTTACTTTATTTAAAGAAAGCGATATTCAATTCTTAATTTTAAAAATCTATAATAAAATATTTGTTTATTGCATATTGATTCGAAAGTTTCATATATTTTTAATCGTCACATGCCTCACATATTAAGTATTTAGAAAACTGTTGTCAATGTTTTTAAATCTTTTATATTAACTTCACCGTGTCTGCTTGCCTGCTGCTTGCTTGAGCCATTGGTTTGGACCCTTTACCATTCAAAAAAACCAACTTCCCGTTATCCAATCGATTTGAAATTTGTTTTCTCATATTTTCGATCCTCACATACTTCACATATTAAATATGTAGAAGACTGGTCAATGTTTTCATATTTTATAGACTTACCGTCATAAAAAAAATTGACAAAAGATTTCAGTCTACGAATAAACAATTTTTAAAGAATTATTAAAAACAACGTTTTTACAAACTTTTATTTAGGTTTCATTCTCTGTGTGTGTGTGTGTGTGTGTGTGGCTTTCTCTGTACGCAAATCTTGCAAGTAAAATTTAACCAGCTTTTTGACTAGCTAAGAAGCTGAAACTTTCAGCATTGCTTTATATTGGATGACAATACATGATTCAATTAAAAAACTTAATTTGAACATCTTTCGTATTTCTAAATCGAGTATAATTGAAATTAAAGTTTGCGTTAAAAAACTCGTTTTTTCCTATACTTGTTTTACGGTTCACTTGTTCTGAATGAAAGTCTGAATTGACCTGAGCCGTAAAAGTGAACTTTCTGCTTCAAGAAGTTAGTTACTCGCTGTGGGATTTTTAATCGGAGATTTGAACCTGTTACCTAGGGCATAGAAGTTGAAAAGTCTACCGCTATCCCACTGGAATTTACAAGTTGGCTTGGTAAAACAGATCAGTTGATATCAAACCCCCACACCCGGTTGCTGCCAGTAACTTGTACAAATGTACCACCTAAAATTAACAAATAAATAAAGTTACTTTCTATCCATATTTATCATCGTCGTTAGTAATAGTAATAATAATATTGAGAACATAATGTTACATAATGGCATCTTCGCTACGCTTAAACAGTGTTTACAGCAACCCTGGATGAAATATGTACTTATTTAATATAATAATAATTTTATTGATTCCTCTGAGATGGCCATAATAATAATGATGGTGATGGTAGTGGTTGTGGTTGTGGTGATGATGGACGATGGTGGTGATGATGATGATAGTGATGGTGATGGTGATGATTGTGATGATGGTGGTGGTGGTGATGATGGTGCTGGTGGGGGTGGTGATGATGATAATGATGATGATGATGATGTTGATGATGATATTGAAGATGATGGCGATGAAGAAAGATAATACGCATACGGGTTAGTGACTCAGTCTTTATTCAGGCATCTTTCTATTTGATAAACAAAATTAAATTAAGCCAATGTTATGATGGTATAGCGTAGTGTTGTTTTGAACATTAATATAATATTCATGATTTTTCAATTCACGTGTGGCGTTTCTTCAACTGTGTATGCTGTTTGTGTGTGCGCGTATGTGTGTGTACGTGTGTGTGTGTGCGTAAAAAGAAACCCCACGTAGTGAAATTAATAGTTTTTTATTATAAATTATTATTATTGATATTATTAATGCCATTATATTTGATAATACTTTTAGTGCTATCTTGACGTTATATATATATATATATATATATATATATATAAATGAATGTTTGTATGTATGTATGTATATATATATGTTATTCATGCATTGCTACACCATTCATCCGATCGTAATGCAATTTTCACACAACCTTGAGAGTCAAGGGGAATCAAATATAGAGAAAAAAAATTTGAAATCCGACACAAAATGAGCGGAGCGGAGCGGGTGAGCGAGCGGGAACTATATATATATATATACGCGGAAAAGCGACCGGGAACGCGACAGGGAACGGGAAAGCGGAGAAGGAAACGGGAGCAAGAGAGACAAACCTTAGAAAAACCTCTAAAATCCCCGGGCAACGCCGGGTGCCCCCGCTAGTATATATATATATATATATATATATATATATATATATATATATATATATATATATATATATATATATATTCTTTCAAACACGCTTTATTAAAGACTATGGCCCATTTCTTATTACAAACTTTTTCTATCAAACGTGAAACTTTTCGAAAATCGGAAATACCAAGACACTTTTGAACAAACTGGTATATATTTTTATTAATGTTATGGTCATGAGCTGACCTGCAGGTTTCGGCTTTATTAACCATCATCAGAACTCATAAAACTAATTTACAGCTACAACGAAAATATATAAAGTGGTGTGGCGAGACATATCAGATATGTTTACACATCAATCGAGGTCAAAGTACAAAGAAGAGTAAAAGCAAATTATGAAAACCGCTAAGAAACAACCAAAAATTTTTTGCCTCGGAGTAAATAAATAAACAAAAAATAAGAAAAAATAAAAAATTACATGTGTTAAAATATACAACCAAATTAAGTAGTAAAATATAACTATTAAAAGAAAATTACTAATAAAAGCAAAGAGGTAAAATAATAAAATAAGAATTTAAAGCTACAATTCAAAGATAATAGGATATCGATAAAATTGAGAGGAATTATCATTCTCGTTGTTCAATTTCTGATGCAATTGAAAGAGAAATTGTGGCCGCTCAAGTGGAGTTTAACAGACTTTCTACATTATTAAAAGAAACTGTGGAAACATACCAGGCCTTAATCACCGATACCGACTCTGCGGTCGAATTCCAACGCTTTGTTGATATTAGCGTCGACCGTGTTAACAGAAGGAAGAAAAGCATAATTGTGAACAAACTGTCTACATTATATGGCGGAAGTTTCTTGCTGAAGGAAAACCTTAATCACGTCATAAACCTCTCATCATACACTCCTACAACATCTGAACTAAAATTTTTAGAACTTGGTTACAATTGCCATGTTCCAGGCAAATATCGTCCGATACTGAAGCAGATTGAATTAGAAGTGTTGGTTCGTCAACTTGAGGCGCATGTTCTCAGTGGTGAGCTTTCTGTTGATAATCGCCTTTATACGTTACTTAAAGCTGAGGGTTTCAAACACCGGAACACTCCACGTAAAATGGCTGATGAATTGTATTCTGCTGCCCTATCTTTAAGAAATAATCCCACCATTGTAATACGGAAGTCTGACAAAACTAATAGCTATGTTATCTTGGAGCGATCTGATTATCTATGCAAATTAAACAATATATTAAGTGATTCTAACAAATTTCTGGAAATTTCTAAAGATCCGACTTTGGATATTAAAAGGAGGGCTAACAAGATCATCGGTAGCTTACTCCGTAATAATTCATCAATAAACATAAAGCAGATCATTGGAGATTTTTCACCAGGATACATCTATTGTAATGTCAAAACACACAAACCTGGAAATCCACTGAGACCAATTATATCTCAGTGCCCAACACCGACGTTTGCTCTCTCAAAGTTTCTTGTTGCTTTGCTTTCTCCGTATTGTTCGTGTCAACATGCAGTGAGATCATCTTTTGAATTCGTCGCCCTAATCAGAAGTAATCGCCACATAACTGGCGTTATGGGCTCTTTGGATGTTACAAATTTATTTACAAATGTGCCCGTCGATACTACCATCGCTATTATTCTTGAAAACGTATATCACAATGCTACATTATCTCCCCCAGCTGTTTCAGAGAGCTCCATGTTGCAGCTGCTGTTGCTGTGTACTAAAGAATTGCCATTTAAACATCCCGATGGCCGATTGTTCAGACAGATCGACGGCGTGGCCATGGGCTCACCCTTGGGCCCTCTATTTGCCGATTTTTATATGAGTCATTTAGAAAATCGTGTGTTCGACGCCATCAATAAACCTACATTATACGCAAGATATGTCGATGACATCTTTGTGATTGCTCGAGATACTACACATTTTGAAGAATTAAGAACTAAGTTTCAGCAATACTCTGTGTTGAATTTTACAATCGAATATAGCGACTGTAATCATACGTTACCTTTTCTGGACGTGTTGGTCTCTCAAACGGATTCTGGCCTTGCACATGAAATGTACGTCAAGCCTTCCTCCGAGGGTCTTTGCATGAACGGTGCCGGCTACTGTTCTGATATATACAAAGAGAGTGTTATACATAACCTTCTTGCTCGCGCTTATGGGCTGTCAGAAGATTGGTGTAAATTTCACACAGAAGTCAAACGTCTCAAAACGCTGTTGATCAACAATAACTACACCAACACCATGGTTGATTCTGTTGTGAAAAGATTTGTGAATAAAAAGATTTCTGGCATTTTAGCAAACACTCCTAATGATGTCGTCAGGACTGTTGATATCCGTTACTGTTCCCAGATGCATGACAATTACCGTCTTGATGAGAGAATATTACGTCAAATTATTACAAGTTGCGTTAAAGTTAAAGATCGACTCCGACATAGACTGTCATTCTCCATATATTATAAAGACAGAAAATCACACAGCCTTATCATGAAAAATAGTCCTCGTCACGCCAGCATTTTCCAGTGTACAAATGTAGTTTATAAATTTACTTGTCCTGCACCGCATGATGTCATTGCTACCTACATTGGCCAGACACGTACTACGCTCTCCCGCCGGGTTACTATGCATTTACAGGGTGGCAGTATTACAACGCATTCGCAAATGGCTCACAACACAAAACTCAACAGACAAACACTCGTCGATAACACTGTTATTCTCCATCACGAGGCCGACCCCTCTCGATTAAAAATTGCCGAGGCCCTCTACATTGTCCGGGATAAACCAATACTAAACGTCCAAGATGACCATTTTGGACGGACCCTTAAACTATTCAACAATAGGCACCACTTGCAGTGCCACAGCGTTGGTGTGCCGCAGGGCTCGTCATCCGCTGTTGCCCCCAACACTTGCATATTGAACGACCATGCACTTGACAGGCATGGCAAGAGCCCATGTTGTGATCCGGTTTCTTGTGCTTCGTCCACCGGCGCAATGGACCATGCTAACCTTATTGAAATTTGTGGTTTGCCAAACTGCGATCGGCCTACTGGTCCTCCGTCTGCCAGTTCTGTGGATGATACCAGTTGCATTGAGGCTGTGCGTTTGATCGAACAGTGCTTTATCGATCCGTCGGCCATCTGCCGGCCTTCTTCAGACCCGGTGAATGGTGATATGCCACAGGCCTCACCATCGACTGTTCTCCCGCTTTCTCCCTTTGTCACACCTCGTCTCTCGCTCTCAGATTTATCTGTACTCCGTACTAGGAGTTCGGCAACCAAAACTACAGGTGTTTCCCATTACAGTTACGACCATCCTTGTGACCAGTACGACAACGGTTCCATTTCTCGTCGAGGTTTATCTCCTTTGTCTGCCAACGCAATAGACGCTGCCAACGAAATAGACCCTACCAACTGTATCGATGTTCCAAATGCAACCGAATTGTGCCCTGCCGACATGCCAAGGACTCCGCTATTCACTGTCCTCCCGCATTCTCCTTTTGTTACACCTCGCATCTCCTTTTCTGATTTATCTGAACTCCGTACTAGGAGTTCGCCAACCAAGACTACAAATGTATCTTATCACAGTTATGATCATCCTTGCGACCAATACGACAACGGCCCAGTTTGTGGTCCTGTTTCCTTTCCTCCATCTACCAACCATATTGAAGCGTTGGACGCGGTCGAGCAGTGCTCCACTGGTTTGTCAGCCATGAGCCAACCTCCTCGAGGCCTCGAGACTGCTGACCTGTGTGATGGTGATGGGACTGGTGCGATGTGTCCGCATTTGATCGATAACTGTAATATTACTATACGTAGACGTTGATCATTTTCAACTTTTAATTAAACTCTCAATTTTATCGATATCCTATTATCTTTGAATTGTAGCTTTAAATTCTTATTTTATTATTTTACCTCTTTGCTTTTATTAGTAATTTTCTTTTAATAGTTATATTTTACTACTTAATTTGGTTGTATATTTTAACACATGTAATTTTTTATTTTTTCTTATTTTTTGTTTATTTATTTACTCCGAGGCAAAAAATTTTTGGTTGTTTCTTAGCGGTTTTCATAATTTGCTTTTACTCTTCTTTGTACTTTGACCTCGATTGATGTGTAAACATATCTGATATGTCTCGCCACACCACTTTATATATTTTCGTTGTAGCTGTAAATTAGTTTTATGAGTTCTGATGATGGCTAATAAAGCCGAAACCTGCAGGTCAGCTCATGACCATAACATTAATAAAAATATATACCAGTTTGTTCAAAAGTGTCTTGGTATTTCCGATTTTCGAAAAGTTTCACGTTTGATAGAAAAAGTTTGTAATAAGAAATGGGCCATAGTCTTTAATAAAGCGTGTTTGAAAGAACATCTTGTTCCTAATTATTTGAAAAATATATATATATATATATATATATATATATATATATATATATATATATATATATATATATATATATATATATATATATATATATATATATATATATATATATATATATATATATATATATATATATATATATATATGCATAAAAATAGAAAACTTGCATATATGTGTTATAAATGATGAGCTTGCATATATAGATTAGAAATAGTAAGCTTGCAAATATATGCAGGAGCACCCATCCTCCCTGGCTGCTGGAAGCAGACTCTCCCTTCCCTTCTTTCTCCCGTCTCCTCTCCGTCCCAAATGTAAGTCGAAACTAAAAGGAGATATTAAGCTGGCATACTGCTAAGATTATCTGCAAATTGACGATATTGCAGTGGCCATATCCAAATATCAATAAAATTAGGCATTGTCTAATGAAGAAAGTGTGCTCGCAGAATGGGAGTAATACAAGTAACACGAGAAATAATGTCATCATTTCTTAACTGTACAAACAAGTCTTTTTTGATGATATTATCGTGAGGGCTGACAAATAATCATCTGTAATTAATGATCAAAATCTAGTTTTGATGATCTTCTGTTTAGCTCTTTCAGCTGAGACATTGGAAACTGTAAGACATGCAAAGATGCTATACAGACTGTAAAAATTTGGAAAGCCAGACAATTCAGAAAGCAATTGCAAGCAAATTCAGTATTTACGCCACGTGATGACGCTAACAAAACTGATTGATCATAAACTGTTTCCCAGGCCGAGTCTTTTATGAAATTTGAAAACTGTTGATCACAGTTTTCTACTATTTTTACAGCTGATGCCAAATCAATTGGCGCTCCCTGTAACAACCTCGATGCAGGGCTAATAATTTTATATACCAGTCTTAGGATCTCCATACTAATAATAACTCTAATGTCTTTCAGTCTCTTGTGCAGACCGTTTCTTATCTTCAACATCAATAACATCCCCAAAATAAGAAACAATTTTAAGCGTAATACCAAAGCTCATCCCCCACTAGCTTTGCTAGCATGCATTTGCTTCCTAACCTCTCCCCTCTCTGGGCGCCCCTGCATATATGTATATACAGTAGAGCCATTTTTAACAAAAGCATGAGGGCAAAATGTTTCAGACACCCGCACATTTGTAGCTATCTTTTTAAATTCTGAAAACCAATGAGGGTAATGGCCCCAGCCCCAAAATGACTGTCTTGTGTATAAAAATGGAAAACATGAATGCACGTAGACTATAAGTATTTTCGATTGATTGATGGTTTGCCCTCATGCACGTATGACAGTGTAAGATTGTCAATCAAACACAAATTTAAACAAAATAAGCTCAAGAATAGATACTTTTTCATGCAAATATTGTAAATGTTTTGTTTAGCTAAAGTGTCTTAAAGAGTACTATAAGACAGCTATAAGAACTACAGTATACAAGAATGTGCTGAGTAAATACAGTGTACAAGAATGTATCAAGTACTCAAAGTATAGAAGAATGTATCAAGTACTCAAAGTATAGAAGAATGTATCAAGTACTCAAAGTATAGAAGAATGTATCAAGTACTCAAAGTATAGAAGAATGTATCAAGTACTCAAAGTATAGAAGAATGTATCAAGTACTCAAAGTATAGAAGAATGTATCAAGTACTCAAAGTATAGAAGAATGTATCAAGTACTCAAAGTATAGAAGAATGTATCAAGTACTCAAAGTATAGAAGAATGTATCAAGTACTCAAAGTATAGAAGAATGTATCAAGTACTCAAAGTATAGAAGAATGTATCAAGTACTCAAAGTATAGAAGAATGTATCAAGTACTCAAAGTATAGAAGAATGTATCAAGTACTCAAAGTATAGAAGAATGTATCAAGTACTCAAAGTATAGAAGAATGTATCAAGTACTCAAGGTATGCACGAACTTATCAAGTACTACAGCCATACAAGAATGTAATACCTACTCAAAGTATGCAAGAATGTACCATGTACTCAAAGTATGCAAGAATGTATCATGTACTCAAAGTATGCAAGGATGCATCATGTACTCAAGGTCTGCACGAACTTATCAAGTATTACAGCTATACAAGAATGTAATACCTACTCACAAAGTATGCAAGATTGTATCAACTATTAGAGTGTGCAAGAATTTTTCAAGTACTCAGAGTATGCAAGAATGTGTATGGTGCATAGTCCATATACGACAAATTGTTTGGTATACTTGCAGAATCGGATTAGCCTATTGGGAGGCCTGGGGCCGGCTGCGAAAACATGCCTCTTTCGCATTCACCCTATTGCATACACCACATACTTGTAACCTAAATTGTACTTAAATAAGAAACTTCAACTTAGGAAATACTAAATAAAAAACATTCGTCCAATGCTATGATAAGTGATGCAAAAACATGAAATAAATTGATCTCAATTTGGTTGTTAGGGTTGAGTATCACCGCCAGAGTGGGTATCTTCGCCATGTTCAGGAAATTCAATTTTTGTGGTTTAAAAATAAAATTTCAGATCGATTGGAAAAATTTTAATTGATATATAAATAAAACTAATAAAACTGTCAAAAATTACAAATTTTTTTCAGAGAAATAAATCAACCGTTTTTAGTTCATTAAAAAACGATATTACATTTTTCAATTGAAAAATTTATAATAAAACTTTATTTTTTTTATATTGATTCGAAAATTTCTTATATTTTCCATCCTCACATACTTCACATTTCAAATATTTAGAAAACTGTTTTCATCGTCGTCAAAAAATGATTTGCAAAAACTTAGAAGCTCCTTAATTACAAAATATAAAGGATTTGTGAAAAATAAAGTTTTTTTACGGTTATCATGTGACTTTATTCAATTGCGCGCCTCCAGTCTAGACAGTCAGACGATGCCTGCAGTTCAACGACTGGCTGTTGTTATTCACTTCAACGTCCTTCCGCCATCGACGGTTTTAGACTTTTTAATGACTTGGACAACATTAACACTCGAAAATGGGTTATAATAATATTATTGATATTATCTGACCATAGATAGGGTAATACATATAATGCTATTTGATATGGAGATGGTCTGGTGTTGACATGGTAGGAAACGGGACACGGGCCGTGATGTTTTGAGGGGACAGAAAATTCTGGGAAATTAAAGTGAAGGGCTGACTAGTGGGGAAGTGGGAGGGGAAGAAAATATAGATGGAAGCGGAGTAGGGCATAAAACAGGAAAGTTAGGGGCATGAGAATATTGGGGAGAAAGTGGAGTTAGGGAAGAATATGGTGCATGAAATGGGGAACTCAAGAAGTGTGATGAAGGAAAGTGGAAGGCCAGTAAGTGGAAAAAAGAGGAATGTAAAATATGATTAAAGATCTCTGTTGACAGGCTAAAAGAAAATTCCTATTTATGTGATTTGGTTACAGAAAAAATTCTCCGTTTCATTGCCTTTCTTTCAATAAAAATAGATTCCCAAAGAGATGCCGCCAATGTATCATTATCTTTTTTATTCTTTACACGTCACTGTAGAATTATTTTCAACCACCACCAGCACTTCCTTCTCTACATTTCTGTAGACAAATGTCTTGTTGAAATTGATTACGACATGTCAATGTGCTACTTTTTCTACACTTGTTCTTATTCTACAATAGATTGAGATGTCTACAAATACTTTATCAATAACTATCCGAAACAGACTAACAATACATTTAGAACAGAGTTTTTCTTGCAATTCTATGCTTCTATACATACAACGCCTCTAGATAGATGTTCCAGTTTCGTGGCTAACGAATCTAAAAATATAAAGGTTTTAGTGAAAGAAGGAAATAGATGGAAAGAGGAGAACAAGTTATCGACAAGTAATGGACATCGGGTCATTACTCCAGCACATGCACACTGCACAGAAGTTTCAATCTAAAAAAACTAAATAAAATTGTTTTATTTGCACGTGAATTTGATTGCAAAGACGGTACTGTGTATGCTGTGTATGTGTGTGTGATTTTTGTTCTGTATGTGTTTTTTTATTGTACACAACACACGTACATCATGTATTTCTCGTTCTACGTGTTTCTGTGTATATGCGAGTGTTTATTCTGTGTTGATGTTTATGCATGTGTGTTAGCAAGTTTTACTTTTACTTTTTTGCATATGTTGGTGTTTCGTGTGTCTGTGAGTATCTTTATGTCTTTGTGGTCTCGGTTTATGGAGAGCCTTTTGTTAATCTGTTTGTTAACTCCGCCTTGCATTTGCAAGCCAGTCCCAAGCCTGGAGAAAGGAGGAGGGAAAAGTTAAAAAGAACAAATTATGATCCACGACAGGAAGTACTTAGGTGCTTCCTACATACAGCCATTTCAGTCTTAAAACACCTGGTATAAAGGACTATAAACTATTATAAAAAAAAAAAAAAAAAAAAAAAAAAAAAAAAAAAAAAAAAAAAAAAAAAAAAAAATAATCTGTTTGTTACTTTATAAATTTGTATTTGTTTTTTGTTTATATTATCATGAATATTTATTACTGCTATTAATATTATTGTTGCTACTAATCTTGTTGTGCTAATCTTTATCGTGAGGACTCAGCACCACACTGTTCTCGATATTATTTTGATGTTTTCATAAATTTGTGTTTTTATTTTATTTCTTGTTAGCTCGTTTATTTAGTTCTCCGATCATTGGACCAAATAGATGTGCTTTCAAACGAGTTCAGTAACCCATCTGGCAGTTTCAGTAGCTGTAGAATTATAGAATGTTGAAGTATTAAATTTCGCTCTTGAGCTCTCTCATCTGTTAGCACTACTTTCTCTCTCTCTCTCTCTCTCTCTCTCTCTCTCTCTCTCTCTCTCTCTCTCTCTCTCTCTCTCTCTCTCTCTCTCTCTCTCTCTCTCTCTCTCTCTCTCTCTCTCTCTCTCTCTCGCTCTCTCGCTCTCTCTCACACACTCACATACACATAATTTACTTCCTGTTTTCTTTATTTTTTCACACGTTTTCCGTTGGCCCTCTCCTTACGTTCTAAAGAATACCGTGAAAACAGCATTTCTGTGAAATATACTCCTCAGTGTTACCTTGGGTACACTAGCGGATCTAGGGGGGCCGGGGGGCCCCTCGTTAGAGTTTTCAAACAAATAAAAAATTGTACTTTTAAGCTTAAAGTTTTTGTCTCTGTATCCTGAGGCTTTATCTTTACTAAATTCACCTCTCGACCATCAATAGTTCTGATAATTGTCAGATATTTATGAATTTCGGCCCTTTTTCAAACCGATTCAATACAAAATATAATTCAAATAATATCTCAAAAAACATTTAGACTTTCAAGGGCAGGTCCAGAAAAAAAAGTTAAAAATGACACCTTCCTTTTTCTAAATAAGTTTAGACGGCTCAATATCAAGTTTTTAAAACAGTAATCATTTGTAATCTGAATAAAAGCTGTGAGTTCAGGGACGTCAATTTGGAGGGAGCAGAGAAGGTATTCTTCTTCTGACTTCAGTGGGCCCCTTGACATAGTTTTGGGCCTTCAAGAAATAGAAATAAGGTCCCAAAATTGGCCTAAGAAGTGTAAAGTTGAAGATTCAGAGGTTTTAACTTTTCTGTAAAGAAATGAACCACCAGTTTTTAGTTTATTTAATGAAAGCGATATTTGATTTTTTAAAGTAAAAAGTTATAATAAAAACTTAGTTGTTTACCAATGCTTTTATTAACTCGTCGTCTGTGTTTCTCTGTCTGTCTGTTTCTCTGTCTGTCTGTTTGTCTGTCTGTTTCAAATCTTGCAATCAATTTTTGAGTCACTTCCTGATGATAGATTTTTTTCAAATTTTGCATACATGCTCAAAATAGAAGACAATGCAATATTCAATTATTAGTTTTACAATAAGTCAATTAATTTAGTTAATTTTAATTAATTTCGATATTTCGATATAATTAAGATATTTCGACTTTAATATAAAATAAAAGAGTAATAAAAGAAAAAATTGATTGCAAAATTTGTGTTTTAATTACATATAAGAGCATTGGGTTTTAAAAACTCGTTTTTAATTTACTTGTTCTATATTGATTCTATATTCATTCGAAAGTTTCTTATATTTTCAATTTACACATATTTCACATATCAAGTATTTAAAAGAATGTGGTGAAGGTTTTTCTATTTTATAGACTTATTATCATCAAAAAATTTCAAACATTAGTAGCTGCCTAATTCCAAAAGTTTTTCATGGTTGACTTAATTTTAGCTTTTAAGTGTCTGATGACCTAACTCTATGATGAAAAAAGAGGTGTTTTGTGTTGATACTGCTCCAGAGAGAAAAAATTCAGAAAGTGAAAGAGAAAAAAGAGGGAAAAAATGCGAGTAGATTAAAAATTTAACTTCGATTCCTTTTGTTTGGTTTTACTAAATAAAAAATTCAAGATATCTTACTGCGGACTTTATAATGACAGCAATCAAAATTTAAAAAAAAAACTGAAAAAAAATTGGGTTCCCCTTACGAAATTCCTAGATCCGCCACTGCTTGGGTATTTCGGAGATTACCAACATTTGAAAATATGTAGATACTTAGAGGTTATTCGTTTTGATATGAAAATGTCCGTATTTCCATTGTTTAAAGAAAACGTGATTTGCTTTGTAAGCACATGCAAAGAACACCAACACATACACTACATTAAACAGCTTATCTATATATAACAATTAAAGATAAAAAATAAATTTAAAAAAATTCTTTTATTTGCCTCTTTATCTGAGTCAACGAACTAAAGTTTTTGGATCTAAAACAACCGTTACGTTCAATCTTGTACATTGTTTATTTCTTTCATATGAAATCAAAATTCATAAATTTAACTCGATGTATGGATTAGTTGTTATCTAACCCTAACCCTAGCCCTAACCTTAACCCTAACGGACAACTTTTGATTAATTTTTTATTGATTTAACGCCTAGTTCATGTCGGTAACATTCAATTCATATATTGTCATCCAGAATAAAGCTTTCCTAAAAGTTTTAGAGCTCTAGGTGCTTAGGTGGTCGAAAATTGGGTGAATTTTTGTTTCTAAGATTTGATCACCACAGACAAACAAACAGAGAGGCGAATGAAGTTAAATAAAAGCGTTTAAAAATGACTGTGTGTGGGGGGGTATGTTTTTATGCATTGCTACACCATCCATCCGATCGTAATGAAATTTCCATACAACTTTGAGAGTCAATAGAGTTTTTGTGAAACAAGTAAAGGAAAAAACGAGTTTTTCAACACAAACTTTTATTTCAAATACACTCGATTTAGAAATACGAATGATGTTCAAATTAAGTTTTTTTTAATTGATTCATGTATTGTCATCCAATGTAAAGCTATGCTGAAAATTTTCAGCTTCCTAGCTAGTCAAAAAGCTGGTTAAATTTCACTTGCAAGATTTGCGTACAGAGAAAGCCACACATACACAAACAGAGAATGTAACCTAAATAAAAGTTTGTAAAAAAATTAAAATCGGTCACAAAATTAGCGGAGCGGGAGAGCGAGCGGAAACGGGAACTGGAAAATGACCGAGAGCGCGAAAGCGACCGAGAGCTGGAAAGCAACCGGGAGCGGGAGAGCAAACGGTGAAGGAAACGGGAGCAAGAGAAAAACGATTGAAAAACATCTAAAATCCCCAACGCCGGGTATCCCACTATTGCTAGTATAAACGAATGGGCGACAGTTGGCCTTGCGACGATTAGCCCTGCAACAATTGGCCCTCGCGACAATTGACCCTTTTGTCGATTGGCCTTAGTGACGATTGGCCCTGCGACATTGGAGTTTACCAATTAATTTTACGATAACTGTAGTGCCATTTGGGGGGCTGGTGTCATCCAGTGCAACTACTTACGGGGTCACGACCTCCTCAATGTGGTAAATGGCACCGTTCATAATAAAATGGTCAATGACCAAAGCAGTTATACACTGGTCAACTTTTCCTCCAGAAAAAAATTGATGACCGGCTGAAAACGCCAGTCAACTATTCTAAATAAAGTCGATGACCGGATGTCACCCCATGTGATGGAGACACCCAGTGCAATCCGCACCCCCTATAGCCATAGTGACACCACTGGCCACAACCACGGTATGCATATATTTCTTTACAAGTCAATCCTTAACAATCCTTAAAAGATATTTTTATAAAAAAGGTTTGAAGATTAATTTACAATTTTTTTCTGTTTTTTTATATTTATTATTTATAAAAACAGTTACGCATTTATTGCATATATATTAACACTGTCCAGCTTTCTCTCCTCTCGTTCTCTCTCTTTCTCTTTTTTTCTCTCTCTCTTTTTCTCTTTCTCTCTTTTGCCATCTTTCTCTCTTTTCTATCATTATTCTTTAACTTGTTTGTCTACGTATTAATCAGAAAAAGTCAAAAGGCATGCAATTGGGACTAATTAAGATTTTTTTGTTATTTGCCTCTTTAGAGCTTTTTCATTAAGTTTTCAGGCTGGCTTATTCATGAAGCATTTACTGTCATTTGTTTACGTCACAGCATCTAAATAGTGTTTACATAACACGCTCTAGGCTCTAGGCTAGATAATTACAGCAGCCGTTCCCATGGTGACAATAATAATAATAATAACCAGCTCACCTCAAGCAACCTGGGCATCGACCCTTTCAAGGACAGACAAAATTAGGAAGAAAACGAAATTAAATTTTAAAAGCAAAGGATTAACCGCCACCTACTCGGGCAGACAGGGCGCCATAATTTCTTTATATTTCGTATGCATATGGGACTGCCTGTGTTAATGTTAATCACATGTTGATTTTTAATAATCTTAATTCTTGATTACACGGAAGCGGTGGTAAGTAGAATAATTTGTCAAAGAAGGGGAGTATAAGTCTTCATTAGCAAATTGGCAGATAACTATTGCAAGCTGTTTGATTTACTGGTCGACTGAGAGTGCGGGCGTACGTGTAAATGTCAGTGTGTGTGTGCGTGTGTCTGTGTGTGTATGTGTGTAGTGGGAGGGGTGTTGTTGCACTGTGTGTGGGGTTCAAAAATTCAAACTCTCTATCTGATAAAAACAGAAATGATAAAATTATATGTAGATCGATGAAGAAAGCAGAGAAAATACAGCGGTTAGTTATAAGAGTTATACCTACCGGTGGCCGCCTTAAACAGACAAAATATCATCATTGGGAGATTGGAGCTGGAAGGTACATAAACGATAGTGGTAGTGGTACAAGTAATACCACAGTTGAGGGAAAACCTAAGGGAATATTTAACAGTCACGTCAGCGATTTTCAGAGTGGGTGATATCATTTTCCAGCAATTTTCTAAAAAATTCGTCTATTTATTTTACATATAAAAACTTTTTTTTTAAATATTTGGGGTTTTTTTAAATTTTGGGTTACCCCCACAAATGACGCCCTTGGTAAATATTGTATCGTCATAGGGTTCAGAGCGATTTTAACAATTTCAGAGCCTTAACTTGGCGGAAAATGGTCTTAAATTTGATTGCTAAATTTCGCAGTCAGACAAACAAACATACAAGAAAGTAACTTAATATAAACGTTGTAAAAACATACTTCCTGTTATCAAAATTGAGCTGAAATTAGGTGTATTCAAGGACAATGCATTGTATTAAATTTGCAAATCGATTTGACAAAATTTAATTGAAATATAAAATAAAATTAATTGAAATTTTCAAAGTTTTCAAATTTTCGTTAAAGAAATAAAACCATTTGTTTTAAATTTATTTAAAAAATCCAAAAATAGTTTTCAAATCAAGGATTTATATTAAAAACTTTTCTTATATTTTTAAATCCATTATAATAACTTCACCGCCGGTCTTGTGAAAATTAACTAACTTCCCGGCATCCAATTGAGCTGAAATTTTAAATATAGGCTTGGTCCTCATGACAATGCATTTTATTAAAGTTTGAAAAGTTTTTGGAAAGAAACATTTGTAATTAAAAATAATAATTATCTATGTTTTCAAACAAAAACAAATCAAATACGATTAAATAAATGTTTACGTTTATAAATAAAAAAAAAATTCCTGCAATAAATGAAAGTACGGCAAATCCAGAAATATAAAGAAATTGTTTAAAAAAACCTGATTTTTTACGGCTTACTTCAAGTTCTCACAAACTTCACAAATCAAGTATTTAGAAAACTGTGGTCAAGCTTTTTTTATAAACTAATTATTATCAAACCATTATTTGCAAAAACTTTAAAGCTGTCTATCTATATATATATACTAGCAGTGCCCGTAGCGGCTTCGCTCGCATGAAATTAGAGAGTTTGAACCGTGCATCCATAGTAGAGATCAATTTTTTAGGTCTCGGCTCGGCCCGTCGACAACTTAGCCCAGCCCGTTTTAAAAACCCAAACTCCTGGCCCGGCACAGCCCGTCTGAATTAGGCCCGGCCCATTCTTACAGGCTTAGAAGTTCTATATACTTGATGAAAAACTTCGGCCCGTCCCACCTTGACTTCAGGTTTGGCCCGGCCCAACTGAAGACCCTAAAATCACTAAAATATCTATATACTTGGTGAAAAACCTCGGCCCGTTCCACTTTGATTTAAGGTTTGGCCTGGCCGTGTGAAGACTCTAAAATAACGGCTTGGCCCGACCGGTGATAAACTGAACTTAGCTACTTTTAACCGGCACAAAACTTCAAAATACTAATTTTTACATTTGTAGCACTTACAGTTTTTGAGTAGCAGTTATTTTGAAATCAAATAACTCTTTTTTCCACCCCACATTTGATGTCCTGGAAACCAAATTTTTAAAAAAATGTTGAAACACTTATATCACAATTTTTTGAGTAAATACTAAATACTAATTTTGACATCTGTAGCATTCACAGTTTTTGAGTAGCAGTTACTTTAAAAACCAAAGAAAACCTTTTTCCACCCCACATTTGAGGTCCTGAAAACCAAAATTTCAAAAAATGGTGAAACACATATATCCTTATTTTTAGAGTAGAAACTAAATACTAATTTTTACTTTTGTAGCATTAACAGTTTTTGAGTAGAAGCTACTTAAAAAACCAAATAACCCAATTTTCCAACCCACATTTGAGGTCCGAGAAACCAAATTTGTAAAAAATGGTGAAACACGTATATCTTTATTTTTAGAAAAGAAACTAAATAATAATTTTTACATCTGTGGTATTTACTGTTTTTGAGTAGCAGTTACTATAAAAGACAATTAGCCCTATTTTCCACCCCACATTTGAAGTCCTGGAAACCAAATTTTCAAAAAATGCTAAAACACGTATTTCATTATTTTTAGAATAGAAACTAAATACTAATTTTTACTCCTGTAGCATTAACAGTTTTTGAGTAGAAGCTACTTTAAAAACCAAATAACCCAATTTTCCAACCCACATTTGAGGTCCGGGAAACCGAATTTTCAAAAAATGGTGAAACACGTATCTTTTTATTTTTCAAAAAGAATCTATATACCAAATTTCAGAACAAAATTTTAGAAAAAAATTTTAGAAAAAAGTTTGTTTTCCAGTTTTTTCCCCTCAGGAGCAAAATTTACAAAAATCCTTTCTTAGCGGATGTTTACGCTATAAAAGTAATATAAGTTCCAAATTTCACGTTCCTAGGATGAGGCGTTTGAGCTCGGCGTTGATTATCAGTCAGTCAGGACATGTTCTTTTATATATATATATATATATATATATATATATATATATATATATATATATATATATATATATATATATATATATATATATATATATATATATATATATATATATATATATATATATATATATATATATATATATATATATATATATATATATATATATATATATATATATATATAAGAACATGTCCTGACTGACTGACTGACTGACTGACTGACTGACTGACTGACTGACTGACTGACTGACTGACTGACTGACTGACTGACTGACTGACTGACTGACTGACTGACTGACTGACTGACTGACTGACTGACTGACTGACTGACTGACTGACTGACTGACTGACTGACTGACTGACTGACTGACTGACTGACTGACTGACTGACTGACTGACTGACTGACTGACTGACTGACTGACTGACTGACTGACTGACTGACTGACTGACTGACTGACTGACTGACTGACTGACTGACTGACTGACTGACTGACTGACTGACTGACTGACTGACTGACTGACTGACTGACTGACTGACTGACTGACTGACTGACTGACTGACTGACTGACTGACTGACTGACTGACTGACTGACTGACTGACTGACTGACTGACTGACTGACTGACTGACTGACTGACTGACTGACTGACTGACTGACTGACTGACTGACTGACTGACTGACTGACTGACTGACTGACTGACTGACTGACTGACTGACTGACTGACTGACTGACTGACTGACTGACTGACTGACTGACTGACTGACTGACTGACTGACTGACTGACTGACTGACTGACTGACTGACTGACTGACTGACTGACTGACTGACTGACTGACTGACTGACTGACTGACTGACTGACTGACTGACTGACTGACTGACTGACTGACTGACTGACTGACTGACTGACTGACTGACTGACTGACTGACTGACTGACTGACTGACTGACTGACTGACTGACTGACTGACTGACTGACTGACTGACTGACTGACTGACTGACTGACTGACTGACTGACTGACTGACTGACTGACTGACTGACTGACTGACTGACTGACTGACTGACTGACTGACTGACTGACTGACTGACTGACTGACTGACTGACTGACTGACTGACTGACTGACTGACTGACTGACTGACTGACTGACTGACTGACTGACTGACTGACTGACTGACTGACTGACTGACTGACTGACTGACTGACTGACTGACTGACTGACTGACTGACTGACTGACTGACTGACTGACTGACTGACTGACTGACTGACTGACTGACTGACTGACTGACTGACTGACTGACTGACTGACTGACTGACTGACTGACTGACTGACTGACTGACTGACTGACTGACTGACTGACTGACTGACTGACTGACTGACTGACTGACTGACTGACTGACTGACTGACTGACTGACTGACTGACTGACTGACTGACTGACTGACTGACTGACTGACTGACTGACTGACTGACTGACTGACTGACTGACTGACTGACTGACTGACTGACTGACTGACTGACTGACTGACTGACTGACTGACTGACTGACTGACTGACTGACTGACTGACTGACTGACTGACTGACTGACTGACTGACTGACTGACTGACTGACTGACTGACTGACTGACTGATAATCAACGCCGAGCTCAAACGCCTCATCCTAGGAACGTGAAATTTGGAACTTATATTACTTTTATTGCGTAAGCATCCACTAAGAAAGGATTTTTGAAAATTTTGCTCCTGAGGGGAAGAAACTGGAAAACAAACTTTTTTCTAAAACAATGTATATCTCGAAAACCAAAAATGAGGAGATTTTGAAATTTGATATGTGGATTCTTCTTGGAAAATAAAAAGATACGTGTTTCACCATTTTTTGAAAATTCGGTTTCCCGGAACTCAAATGCGGGTTGGAAAATTGGGTTATTTGGTTTTTAGAGTAGCTGCTACTCAAAAACTGTGAATGCTACAGGAGTAAAAATTAGTATTTAGTTTCTACTCCAAAAATAATGAAATACGTGTTTTAGCATTTTTTGAAAATTTGGTTTCCAGGACTTCAAATGTGGGATGGAAAATAGGGTTATTTGTTTTTTAAAGTAACTGCAACTCAAAAACTGTAAATACCACAGATGTAAAAATTAGTCTTTAGTTTCTATTCTAAAAATAAAGATATACGTGTTTTACCATTTTTTGAAAATTTGGTTTCCAGGACTTCAAATGTGAAGTGGAAAAAGGGTTATTTGATTTTAAAATAACTGCTACTCAAAAACTGTAAGTGCTACAGATGTGAAAATTAATATTTTGAGGTTTTGTGCCGGTTAAAAGTAGATGAGTTCAGTTTATCACCGGACGGACGGGCCAAGCCGTTATTTTAAGGTCTTCATATGGCCCTGCCCAAACCTTAAATCAAGGTGGGACGGGCCGAGATTTTTAACCAAGTATATAGACATTTTAGTGATTTTAGGGTGTTCAGACGGACCAGGCTAAACTTGAAGTCAAGGTGGGACGGCCGACGTTTTTCATCAAGTATATAGAACTTCTAGGCCTGTAAAAGCGGGCCGGGCCCATATTAGACGGGCCGTGCCGGGCCAGGAATTTCGGTTTTTGAAACGGGCTGGGCCAAGTTGTCGACGGGCCGAGCCGAGACCTAAAAAATTGATCCGTGCAGTACTCTACTATGTATGCACAGTTCAAATTCTCTAATTTCATGCGAGCGAAGCCGCTACGGGCACTGCTAGTTACTAAATATAATAGTCCAGTCATATAAGCCAAAAGAGAGGGTCAACATTGGAATAAGAGATTATAAGTTGTAAACTTGTATAAACCTTAATTTTAGCATTCTAATTCTTGTCATAAAAAAGTCTTATAAAATCTCGAGTCCGCGTCTCAAGGTTAAAGGTCACAAAAATCTTTTTTACACGCTTTTATTTACCTCACACTGTATGTTGTATGTTGTATTTTCAGGTTTTTTAAATCGATTTTTCGACCACTTCTACACGTCCATATGACTTGAAAATTTCAAAACACATGTATTCTCGATGACAATGCAATATTTTAATATTTTCATATCATAAAAATATTTATTTAAACTATAATTAACTAAAATACGCCAATGCAATCAATAAGCAGGCTGTGAATTCAGGCCTACATAGCGGCGTTCTCTCTATCATAGCTAACGTTGCATGTGGATTCAGGCCATAGACTCCTTAAAATATTTTAAGGAGTCTATGATTCAGGCCTACATAGCGGTGATCTCTATCATTGTTAACGTAGCATGCACCTTATACTTATACATACTTATATAACTATACTTATGCACATATAAACGCATATACAAACGCACATACACCACACACACTGAAAAACGCTCAACTGGCGCAAGTGACATGGGCGGAGTCAACCTACATTAATAGCCATGAAAGCTGCATGATAGACGTGTGGTTTATCTTTATAATTAGACGGACCCAAACAAATTTAGTAAACAAGGACATTTGAACGTAGACTTTTTACGTAAATTCGCAAACACAACGTTAATACAAGATCAAAAATTATAAAATAACTAGCGGAGATACCCGGCGTTGCCCGGGTTTTTTAGAGGTTTTTCTAATGTTTGTCTCTTTCTCTCCCGTTTCCTTTCCCACCTGCTTTCCCACTCCTGTTCGCTTTCCCGCTCCCGGTCGCTTTCCCGCTCCCGGTCGCTTTCCCGCTCCCGGTCGCTTTCCCGCTCCCGGTCACTTTCCCGCTCCCGGTCGCTTTCCCGCTCTCGGTCGCTTTCCCGCTCCCGGTCGTTTTCCCGTTCCCGGTCGCTGTCCCGTTCCCGCTCACGTTTGCTCTCCCATTCCCGCTCACGCTTGCTTTTCCGTTCCCGCTCGCTGTCCGTTCCGGGTCGCTTTCCCGTTTCTATAATAGACAAACTAACCCACAAACATTCATATATATATATATATATATATATATATATATATATATATATATATATATATATATATATATATATATATATATATATATATATATATATATATATATATATATATATATATATGTAGTTCCCGCTCGCTCACCCGCTCCGCTCCGCTCATTTTGTGACGGATTTCAAATTTTTTTTTTATATTTGATTCCCCTTGACTCTCAAGGTTGTGTGAAAATTTCATTACGATCGGATGAATGGTGTAGCAATGCATAAACGCCATTAACATACAAACATTCATTTTTATATATATAGATATTACGAAAAAAGATACTTTTTTCAAAAAACACGCTTTTATTTATGTGTGGAAAGTGCACTAAAAAGTATAAAATAATTTTTTTCCTTTCCTTCTATATGTCATCAAATAATCTTTGACTAAAAATAAAAGCGTGGGACGCTCATCATAATCCATGGATTATGATGGAAATAGAAAACGTCCCACACAGCGCCAACAAAACAACTTAAACTAAACTATTATAGCTAAAATTAACTTCTTATGATTTCAAAGGCATTACATCAAATATAAAATTTACACAAAATTAATTTCAATTGCAATCATGCTATAGTAATATGTAATAGACTTTAAAACGTCTATTTACCTTACTATAGCATGATTGCAATTGAAATTAATTTTGTGTAAATTTTATATTTGATGTAATGCCTTTGAAATCAATTTTAGTTATAATAGTTTAGCTTAAGTTGTCTTGTAATTCACGATATATTCCATAATATCTGTATAATTTTATGTTTGTTTAATTTTACTTTGAAACGTCTATTTATGTAGAAAACGTAATAATAAGAATAATATTATTCCTTAAATTTGAAGACAGTTAATTTTAGTTATAATAGTTTATTTTAATTGTTCCGTAATTCATTGTACATTCCATAATATCTGTATAATTTTATGTCTCTCTAAGTTTACTTTTAAACGTCTAATTACCATTCTATATCATGTTTACATTTTAAAACTAAGCCCTGATGATGACAAGTTAATGTCGAAACTGGCCAGTTGGTTAATAAATATTTAACCATGAACAAGGATATTAGTCTTTATTTACGTAAAAAAGAAAGCTGGAAAGTCTTTGTAAAAAAGTGTTAAACGGCGAATACAAATGTATTTTTAACAGAGCGTGTATTACCGAAAATCTTATACCTCGCTACGCTAAATATATATATATATAAATATATATATATATATATCGACTGGGAGCGGGAGAGCGACCGGGAGGATGAGACCAATCGGGAGAGCAAGCGGGAGAGCAAGCGGAAGCGGGAGAGCAAGCGGGAGTGGGAAAACGACCCAGACCTGGTGAGCGACCGAGACCGGGTGAGCGACTCTTGGAACGGGAGAGCAAGCGGGAACGGGAGAGCAAGCGGGAACGGGAGAGCCAGCGGGAACGGGAGAGCAAGCGGAAACGGGAGAGCAAGCGGGAACCGGAGAGCAAGCGGGAACGTGAGAGCAAGCAGGAACGGGAGAGCAAGCGGAACAGGAAAGCAAGCGGGAACAGGAGAGCAAGCGGGGAAGGAAACGAGTGCAAGAGAAAAACGATAGAAAAACCTCCAAAAACCCCGGGCATTGTACACTCAATTGCTCTTCGAGATCGATATTGATTTTTTTAAATTGTCATAATTTTGTACATTAATCTTTTAATACAAAAACTCAAATATTTTATATGGCAAAACAACGTTTGCTGGATCAAAGGATCTGATGTTGTTTTCACAAAAATGTTGTTTATAAAGAGATATTCACTTTGTAATTAATAATAAAACATTTTATAGATTATTTGTATGGAGATTGTTATTTTGTAGTTGATAATAAAGCTATTTCTTTGAGTTAAATATTTTTGAGTTTTTCTTTTTTAGGCCTGTAGGCCGACAGGCTTTAAGCTAGTACATTATATTTAACAAGAATTAATAAATCTTGTTTTAATTTCTATATTGTTTAACGAAATAATTCCTGATTAAGACCGATTTCTTTTTCAAAGACCACATTCTACTAACTTAATCTAATCGTTAATTTGAAATTGTATCTTGGCAGCAAACGGACGTACAACTTTAAGAGTTATAGCTGATTTGTGTTTTTACAAAGTTTTTATTAGGTCACTTTCTTTTCTATTTGTTTGTTTGTTTTGTCTGTAATTTTCAAAAGTAAAAGACCTAGTGCGCTGTTTTAACACAAATAATTTTGAAATAATTATTGTGTATGTGCGTTTGCTCTTATTTGTTCCTGTTTTTATGTATTATCGTGTTTGTTTCTGTCTATGGAAATGCACGTGTGATTATTTCTACGTATTACAATGTCTGTGTGTTTACCGGTAAATGTTCCCGGGTTTGTATGCACTTATATGCAAATTCAATTGAGATTGGATTAAAAAGATTCAACTGAAATATGCATTAGAGGTGTTTCGTTATATTGAACGAAAAAGTAGAAAATAATTTTTACTTAATAAAAATATATTTAAAAAACAATGTTTTTCTTGCGCCCTAAAAAGTATAAAATAATATTCCTAAGAGCCTGGCAGATCCTGAATAACTGTATCACATTATGGTAACATACTTTATAACAGTTTTTAATTCATATAAAATGAAAAACGTTGGGCGCATATACAACATCAAAACATCTGTAAAACAAACATTTATGAAAAAATAATGCGCCCAACGTTTTAGGGTGCAAGAAATACATTGTTTTTTTTAATGTATTTTTTATTGTGTAAAAATTATTTTCTACTTTATCGTTTGGATGGGTGAAATTTTGTAAGCATTTGAACTTTTAAATTAGAAGCATCTGCGCAATTTCTCTATTCTGCAGTGATTCTATGACCTGTTGGTTCGACTGCAATAAAGCGAGACATGGTTGTGTCTGTAATTTTCCAAAATAAAAAACCAATGCGCTGTTTTAAAATATTTGTAGACATCGCCACAATACATCTAATTTAGAAACTCAAATGTTTACAAAATTTCACCCATCAAAAACGAAAAAGTATAAAATAATTTTTACTTAATAAAAAAATAAAAAATACATTAAAAAACAATGTTGTTCTTGTCTATATATATATATATATATATATATATATATATATATATATATATATATATATATATATATACAGGGCCGTCGAGAGGGGGGCAAAGGGGGAAATTGCACAGGGGCCCGGAGCAGTGCAAAGGGCCCGGGCCATTGACCATTTATATATTTATATATATGTTTTTATATATAAGTTAAAAATATTGCAGACTTTCTTAATGAAGTTAAACAGTTTAGGGATCTTTGGGATAATCTGTTGTCAGATTCAAAACTTGTTGCAGAAGCCAAGGCATCAGATTTGCCAACAGGCAAAGAAATACCAGAACAAAGAGTTAAAAAAAGAAAAGTATTTTTTGACAAAATGTCTGAAACAAACAACGGCTAACAAATTTATAATAATGAAACGATCAAATTTAAATTTGATGTTTTTTACAGACTTGTTGATTGCGTTATTGGTGGATTAACACAGTTTCTATAGCCAGTATAGCCTAATCTATCAGCAATACATTCAGTTTTCTGTGGTTATTTTTGGAATTTTCAGATTCACAAATTGAACAAATGTGCAGAGCTTTTTGTACAGAATACGAAAATGACGTTCCCTTGGAAATAATTTATGAAATGAAGCACCTAAAAATAATTTACAAAAAAAATTTTGGAGTTGATTTAGTTAATTCTGATTCATCTGTCTTAAAACAGATTTTAGATTTATTTAGATGTAGATTTACTAAACAAATTTCGAGAATTGAAAGTAGAATGCCTTTTCCAAAATATATCTGATTTAGTTAATTCTGATTCATCTGTCTTAAAACAACTGGATTTACTAAACAAATTTTGAGAATTGAAAGTAGAATGCCTTTTCCAAAATGTATCTGTTGCGATAAGAATTTTTTTGTACGATACCTATGACTGTAGCAGAAGCTGAACGGTCATTTAGCAAATTGAAACAAATAAATATATTGATAACTGAATAAACAAACTCAAACTCAAATAGTGTACAACAATCAGTAATGGTACAGGAAAGACTTTGTGATTTAGCGTTATTAGCAATTGAAAATGATCTAGCTAGGTCTATTAAATTTGATGAAATCATTTACAATTTCGCATTAAAGATATCAATAAAAATATCACTTTGAAAATTTGTAAAAATTGGTCATTGTGCAAAAAATTATACTGTTAATTTTTTACATAATTTTTTTAATAAACCTGTTTTTCATAAATGGCAAACGTATTTTAATCTTTTAAATCCTGAATTTGAAAATCATAAAATTGAAATTATAAAATTAATAATAATAAGTAATACATTTATTATTGAAAAAATCCATGACCAATGAACATTTTTTTATAAAATTTAAGAAAATGATAAGTAGAATTTACAGCCAGGTGCCAATCAGTGAATGAGCAAGAACATTTACATTTTTTTAGAAACTACCGTCTGGCTCTCAGGGGGCCCGTATATATGTATGTATGTAGGTATGTATGTATGCATGTATGTATGTGCGTATGTATGTGTGTATGTATGTATGTGTATGTGCATGTATGTGTGTCTGTGTGTGTGTGTGTTTATGTATGTATGTATGTATGTATGTATGTGTTTCTTACAATATTTCGGCACTAATTGCTCATTCAAAGTATGTATGTGTATGTATGTATGTATGTATGTATGTGTGTATGTATGTATGTATGTATGTATGTATGTATGTATGTATGTATGTATGTATGTATGTATGTATGTATGTATGTATGTATGTATGTATGTATGTATGTATGTATGTATGTATGTATGTATGTATGTATGTATGTATGTATGTATGTATGTATGTATGTATGTATGTATGTATGTATGTATGTATGTATGTATGTATGTATGTATGTATGTATGTATGTATGTATGTATGTATGTATGTATGTATGTATGTATGTATGTATGTATGTATGTATGTATGTATGTATGTAGAATCGTATCTAGGGGGGTCAACTGAGAGCGAAAGAATGAGCGGGAAAGCGACAGGGAACGAATAACGACCGGGAGCGGGAGTGTGTATGTATCTATGTATGTATGTATGTATGTATGTATGTATGTATGTATGTATGTATGTATGTATGTATGTATGTATGTATGTATGTATGTATGTATGTATGTATGTATGTATGTATGTATGTATGTATGTATGTATGTATGTATGTATGTATGTATGTATGTATGTATGTATGTATGTATGTATGTATGTATGTATGTATGTATGTATGTATGTATGTATGTATGTATGTATGTATGTATGTATGTATGTATGTATGTATGTATGTATGTATGTATGTATGTATGTATGTATGTATGTATGTATGTATGTATGTATGTATGTATGTATGTATGTATGTATGTATGTATGTATGTATGTATGTATGTATGTATGTATGTATGTATGTATGTATGTATGTATGTATGTATGTATGTATGTATGTATGTATGTATGTATGTATGTATGTATGTATGTATGTATGTATGTATGTATGTATGTATGTATGTATGTATGTATGTATGTATGTATGTATGTATGTATGTATGTATGTATGTATGTATGTATGTATGTATGTATGTATGTATGTATGTATGTATGTATGTATGTATGTATGTATGTATGTATGTATGTATGTATGTATGTATGTATGTATGTATGTATGTATGTATGTATGTATGTATGTATGTATGTATGTATGTATGTATGTATGTATGTATGTATGTATGTATGTATGTATGTATGTATGTATGTATGTATGTAGGTATGTAGGTATGTATGTATGTATGTATGTATGTATGTATGTATGTATGTATGTATGTATGTATGTATGTATGTATGTATGTATGTATGTATGTATGTATGTATGTACGAATGTATGTATGTATGTATGTAGAATCGGATCTAGGGGGGGGAACTGAGAGCGAAAAAATGAGCGGGAAAGCGACAGGGAACGGATAACGACCGGGAGCGGTAGCGCAAGCGGGAAGGAAACGGGAGCGAAAAAGAAACGCATTAGGTAAACCTCTAAAAACCCCGGGCAACGCCGGGTGCCCCCGCTAGTAATATATAAAAATGAATGTTTGTATGTATGTATGTATGTATGTATGTATGTATGTATGTATGTATGTATGTATGTATGTATGTATGTATGTATGTATGTATGTCCTTTATGCATTGCTACACCATTCATCCGATCGTAATGAAATTTTCACACAACCTTGAGAGTCAAGGGAAATCAAATATAGTGAAAAAAATTTTGAAATCCGTCACAAAATGAGCGGGGCGGAGCGGGTATATATATATATATATATATATATATATATATATATATATATATATATATATATATATATATATATATATATATATATATATATATATATATATATATATATATATATATATATATATATATATATATATATATATATATATATATATATATATATATATATATATATATATATATATATATATATATATATATATATATATATATATATATATATATATATATATGTATATATATATATATATATATATATATATATAAATGAGCGAAAACGGGAACGGGAAGCCAACTGAGAGCGAAAGATAGAGCGGGAAAGGGAAAGCGACCGAGAACGGGAAAGCAACCGGGAGCGGGAAAGCGACGGGGAGCGGGAAAGCGACGGGGAGCGGAAAAGCGACCGGGAGCTGGAAAACGACCGAGAGCGGGAAAGCGACCGGGAGCGGAAAAGCGACCGGGAACGCGACGGGAACGGGAAAGCGGAGAAAGAAACGGGAGCGAGAGAGTCAAATATTAGAAAAACCTTTAAAAACCTCGGGCAACGCCGGGAGCCCCCGCTAGTTAATATATATATATATATATATATATATATATATATATATATATATATATATATATATATATATATATATATATATATATATATATATATATATATATATATATATATATATATATATATAAAAGCTTTTATCATTTTTTTGAACCACTTCCCAATTCGTATATTCCATAATGTAGGTCTTGCTTTCTACTTTTGAACAGACAATTAATCTAATTTTATGCCAAAAATGAACAGACAGTTAATCTGATTTTATGCCAAAAATGGACTTGCTTCTTTTTGCCATTGCAGGGCACCCGGCGTAGTCCAGGGATTTTAGAAGTTTTTCTAATGCGTGCCTCTCTCGCTCTCGTTTCCTTCCCCGCTTGCTCTCCCGCTCCCGGTCACTTTCCCGTTCCTGCTGGCTCTCCCGTTCCTGCTTGCTCTCCCGTTCCCGGTCGCTTTCCCGCTCCCGGTCGATTTTCCGCTCCCGGTCGCTTTCCCGCTCCCGGTCGATTTTCCGCTCCCGGTCGCTTTCCCGATCCCGGTCTATTTGCCGTTCCCGGTCGCTTTCCCGCTCCCTGTTTATTTATAATAAAATATAATATATATAAAATATAATGAATAAATAAAACAATAAATATATAAAATATAATGAATAAATAAAACAATATATATATAAAATATAATATTTACAAAATATAAATCGTGGACAAACAGAATGACAGACAAGAAAGCAAGTTAAGAAAACGTGGTAAAAACGAGGACAATTGCTAGTATTCTTAAAAACACTGTTAGGGATTAAAAGCAATATTAAAATCTTGGATTAAATTAGTCTGTTTAAAACTTTGTTCATTGGTTCTTCTTTACTTAATATACTCTTCAAGGTTTTAGGCTTCTTTTTTTAAACTTTCTCTCTGAGTATCATCTGTAGCTAAGCTTCTTACTACTGTCATTTCACCAATCTGGCTTCAGCTGCAAAAGTTAAGTAATTCAGTCATACATTTTTCATGATGTTATACTCTAAGTTTTTTTAGTCTCATCTCATAATTTTTTGTGGATAGGCTTTTTAACTATCGCCCTGCGATCTAGAGTCTTTTTCAACCCCGCATCGTCTCAAAAATAAACTGTTTTACAAAGCTCCATCTTTTAAGCTTATAAATATGGCTTTTTAATAAGGCATAGAATAGTTTTTTGAACTAATAATATTATTTCTCCATTATATCTCACTAAAATCATAGACGCTGAACTCTTTTATCCGACCGTCTTTACCCAAATCCTTTTAAAATTAGCTTTTATATATATATATATATATATATATATATATATATATATATATATATATATATATATATATATATATATATACTGTTATATGCTGACCATAGTATAAATATTTTATTGATCTATCATCTGCTACACAAACAGCTGATTTAAGGCTGTTAGCTCGTTCAGAACATTTTACTCGTGTGTTTCGCGCGATTTATTGCCGGACAATTATTGGAGTTGGCTTTTACAACTACTGATAGGTGAAACATCAGTGACGGTGGTGGCAAAGCGGTAAAGCGTTCGCCTGTCTGCTTATAGGCTGGCGGTTCGAATCTCACAGGCATCACCATCGTAGGTAACTTGAGCAAGGAGTTTACATGCATTGCTCAGGTTGAGTGTCTCGCGGGGTTAACTTACTCCTTTCACTAACCTAAAAGGAAAAAAACATTTGTCTATAGTTCCACAGTAGTCTCGCTTCTAGTTAAGCACCAGGCTTGATTATATTATGATAATTATAAAAGTAAAAGACGTTGCTACGAAACAGAAAATGGGATATGCCTGTGATGCGGGGATGATAATGGCATGACTTTCGCAAGTGTCACGTGTAAGCGTGAATGAAACGCCGCCTCTGAGACATGTATGTTCTGTTGATAATATGATAAAGATAATTGATGAATGATATTACTTTCACTAGTTGATATTGTAATTTATTTATTATGTCAGGTTCCTCCTAACAGGACGGTCATGCATGACACCACGCATGACAGCAACATGCGTGCCTTCTCAACCACCACTGCTACGGCAACCACTTCGTTCAAGGACGACTCGCGACTTGCACAACAGCACACACAACTTGAATTTTCTTCTCTTAAGAGCATGGACTACGTTAGCAGTTCCATATTGACAACCGGCTGTCGGGCCGGAGAAAAGACCACTTCGGATGTTTTCTCCTCTCCCCAAAAAATCTCCCAACAGCCTCAGCTCAAAACTTCCCCGGCTGCCCCAACCGAACTTTCTCAACAACCGCCAACAACGAACAAGCAGCGGAGCAGCAGCGCCGACAGCGTGCGAAAGCTGGTAGCCAGGTGTACCTTCCTGCGCATCGGCAAGAAGTTTTCCACTAAGTCTTCAACATCTAGCAGTAGTAGTAAGTTATTTAAGCAGCAACAACCTCCGCCGCAGCCACCACTGCCCAGCCTGGTCGACTGCTCCGAGCCAGAGTGCGACTCGCTAAATGAATCGCCGACGTGCTGCGGCACCGTACCGTGGGAGCTGCCACCCAATTACGTCGACATGATCTTTGGGAAGGAGCCGACGTCGCCAGTCATCGCTGAGGGAGAGGGCGGTACAAAAATCGAACACATCCGGCTAGAGACGACAAAGATAGAAAAGCTACAGCAGCAACAACAGCACAAACCAACTGCTGCTGTAGTTGTGGCGGCTCCTCCAGCTCCACACAGTGTTAAATCCACAAAGTGACTGACGTTTCTCGTCGCGTTTAATACACTTCTATCAAATACCGCTACTGTGACAACTAGTACTACTACACTATATACTACCGCTCATTAGCCAATATTACTACTACGCCAACCACCACTACAACTTCTACAAGCACGACTACCGCCAAGATAATCGTCGTATTCGTTGTTGTCGTTGTGTCATCATCATTGTTGTTGTACATATTTTATTTAATTTTGCATTAATGTATATTTTGGCACTACTACCGCTACTAAAAGCGCGCAATGGAGCGACTTCAACGAACTTATTTTCTTTTAGAAGAATCTTTCTCTGCTGGTTCCCTTGTCTACTATTCACTTTTAATCCTCTCTATATTTTTTCTCTCTCTCCCAAACTCCATTTTTCTCAATCACCATTTTCTTTCTATATTTCTGTCCTTCTCTCCCTCATACATCTAAAATATATTGTTGTTGTTATTGTTGAAGAGCGGTGATTTAATGTATTCAATTATCTTTTTGATTTTTCTGGTCATTTTGTCACGTTTTCTACTTCTATTTCTCCTTCTACTTCTTCTTTTATTTATTTCTTTTCTCTTATCATTTAAAATCTTAAAAAAATTAATTAAATATATTGAATATATATATATATATATATATATATAATATATATATATATATATATATATATATATATATATATATATATATATATATATATATATATATATATATATATATATATATATATATATATATATATATATATATATATATATATATATATATATATATATATATAATATTGACACAGTACGGTGCCAAAATTCAGTCTTCATCAAACTTTTATTTTCAATGTTTTGTGTGAAAATTGGACAGCTTTATATAAAAATGAAACCAAGGAAAAATTTAAGTGTTTAAATTTTCAGTGGATTTGGAAAAATGAATATGTGAATGGATTGTAATTATTACAAATTATATTACTTAATAATTACGTTAAGTATTAATAGTTGACTATATATTTATTTCTCATTGTAATTATGTTAATTTTATTTCTAAAATCTCAAATATGGTTTGTTCCAGTATGAGATTTTGTTTGTAATTGTAGTAATATTAGTTGTAATTAGTAATAACGAAGATGCTGGTAATTTATACCATGTTAGCATTTCATATATTTATTTAACCGCATTCTGTTTTAGAATCCATTGGGTTGGGTTCTTCAGAGTTTGTGTTGAATATATATATATATATATATATATATATATATATATATATATATATCCATATTTACATATATGTGGCTTATATATAGATGAAAAAATGAAAAGACGTCTGATAACTTGTTCAAGCTGGTCTTTTACTTCAAATAATAAAAAGTTCTGTTTGTGAACTTGCTGAAAATGTTTTGTTGCCATCATCATCATATCATCATCATCGTCGTCGTCGTCATCATCACTACCGTCATCTTCGTCGTTATAATAATCATCGTCACCATCTTTACTAGTATCATTTTCGCAATTACTGTATTTGTCAAGGTGCATGGATATAATGCAGCATTTTTATTGGACTACTACTACTATTAATACTGTTCACATATTAATAGTAGATGCAAGAATGTGTATGAAAAATTATATGCATCATTATTACTTTTTAATTATTCTAACTTTTTAATTTTTTATTATAACCATCATAATCATTACTTGCTAGAGATAGTCGGTCAAAAATTACGGATTAAATATCATTTTGCGATTGCAGCGTCACCTAACAGCGTTACGCGAAGTTATAACATACATACATACATACATACATACATACATACATACATACATACATACATACATACATACATACATACATACATACATACATACATACATACATACATACATACATACACACATACATCTGAAGTTATGTATGTTGATTATTATTGTTATTATAGTTTTTATTATTATTATTATTATTATTATTATTATTATTATTATTATTATTATTATTATTATTATTATTATTATTATTATTATTATTATTATTATTTAAACTATTATTTAGCTTTCTGCGTTGCAGGACTGTCAAGTAATTCAATATAACGAAACACCTCTAATGCATATTTCAGTTTAATCCAATCTCAATTGAATTTGCATAAAAGTGCATACAAACCCGGGAACATTTACCGGTAAACACACAGTCATTGTAATACGTAGAAATAATCACACGTGCATTTCCATAAACAGAAACAAACACGATAATACATAGAAATAGGAACAAATATGAGCAAACGCACATACACAAAATTTTACATAAATTCACACATACACACAAGTGTTATACACATACTTAGCAATACACACACACACATATATACACACAAGTGTTATACACATACGTAGCAATACACAAACACGGAAATCACGTGACAGTTCTTGTTTACTTTCTTCTTTGTCAACAACATGAAGTAAAAAATTTCATCTTTTTTTTGCTGAGGAGAAATTTTTAGCTGTTTAAAGATTTCTTTAATTTTTATATTTTTATGGTTATTATTTATTATTGTTATTTATTTTTATTACTATTTTCGTTATTATTTATTATTGTTATTTATTTTTATTACTATTTTCGTTATTATTATAATCATTACCATCAACAACGTCATCGTCGTCATCTTCATTTCATCTTCACGTCAGGTGCAGAAATTTGCTAAAGTTCTTTTTTGTGTTTTGCAGTACACGTTCCTGGTTCGTCATTTTGTTTCTGAAGGTTCTTTTTGTTCGTTTGATTGTATGTCTGTTTGTCTGTATGCTTGTATGTCTGTTTGTTTGTGGAATGCATGTTTTGAGTAGAGGTTTCCTGCTTTTCTGCAAACTCATCTTATTAGATTGTATGCAGGTTCACTTCTTCCTTTTTTACTCTCTCTCTCTCTCTCTTTCTCTGTTTGTGTGGTTTGTCTTTGTCTTTGTGTGTCTGCCTTTCTCTTTTTCTCCATCTCTCTTTTTGCCACAAGTCCACTTCTATGTTTGAAAGGCAGTTTCATACACGGTTATAAGTTCACGTAAAACGTTCGTCTGATGAAGAAGAAGAAGAAGAAATGACTGATACATCTCTTGGAAACGTACGGAAGAACGGAAGACAGTCGTGCTCCGGATGGTCCTTTGAGATCACGTGGTCACGTGATTAATGGTCAGACTCTGGTCAAGCAGCAGGCACGCACTGGCCGTCGACCGGTGATAGCAGCAGTAGTGGTTGTTGCTCTATATAAATAACAAATAAATAACAAATACTGTTTTGTTTTCTATTTGCTTCTATAGGCATCTAATATAATGTAACTGTATTTGGATGTCAACGATTCGTGCAAGCTCTACAATACTTATTCGTCTTGCTGTCTCTCTCTCTCTCTCTCTCTCTCTCTCTCTCTCTCTCTCTCTCTCTCTCTCTCTCTCTCTCTCTCTCTCTCTCTCTCTCTCTCTCTCTCTCTCTCTCTCTCTCTCTCTCTTTTTCCATCCTGTTTCTCCTTATCTTTGATCCTCGTTTTTTCCAACTTCTGTCTCACCGAAGTTTTAGTTCTTCTTGTTGTGTGTTCGAATGCTTTCAGTGGCTTACCATCATATGTCTCAGCTTCGGTGTGTTCATCCAGCAGTTTGTTCATTCAATCAATAACTTATTCAACCAATCGATAGTGATTCAATCAATTCATAATGCATTCAATCAATTCATAATGCATTAAATCCATTTATAATGCATTCGGTCAATTCGTATTGCAGTCAGATTCAATAAATTCATATTGAATTCAGATTCAACCAATTTATATTTCATTCGAATTCAATCAGTTCATATTGCCTTCAATCAATTCATAATGCATTCAATCAATCCCACTTTCATTTCATTGAAGTATTCGTTCATAGGTTCTGCTCTGTGTTTTATAATATGGCCGACTTGACGGTTATATTTAAAAAGTTTTTGTTTTTTTCTGAGTGATTTGCACTCGGATGCATGGTGCAGTCGGAAGTGAATTGAATTTATTAATGAATCTTGATTTGAATCAATGTCGGACATGCATGCGTGCCATGTGAATTATTTCTGAAGTGAATTGCTGATGAATCGTCAGGTCGACAGAGTGGCGATTGTGCATTGTGGTGAATTAGCCGTGGTTGAGCTCGTATAAACGTGGTGGGGCTCGTATAAACGTGGTGGGGCTCGTATAAACGTGGTTGAGCTCGTATAAACGTGGTGGGGCTCGTATAAACGTGGTGGGGCTCGTATAAACGTGGTGGGGCTCGTATAAACGTGGTTGAGCTCGTATAAACGTGGTGGGGCCACCTAACGAACCAGTCATTTTGCGTGACTAAATTTAAATTTAAAAATTTGATTGGTTAGAATGCTTTAGATATTTTTTTGCATGTGCTTCTATTGGAGGTTTGTAAATTTTAACAATTTTATTTTTATATAATATTTTCGTTTACGAGCGCATAAGAAAGTCTTAATTTTTGTAAATTTGATTAACATAATTTTGTCTAATTAATTCATTTTGCATTTGATTTGGTCTTAATGACTCTTTAAGTGAATCAGGATTTCCTCTCTCTACTCTAAAAGCAGGATAATTTTGAGGTTAACTCAATAAGAATTTCTCTGATTTAATTTCTTTTAGCCGGTGTCACCAAGTAATTTGTTTAAATTTTTATTTCAGTTTTCTTTTTTTCTCTTCGAAAAGATTTCTTTTGTCTCGTTGCTAACTTCACGTTGATGCACAACGACGACGACGACAACTTAGGAAATTTTGTACATATTTGCGACCAATATTTTTTTATGTTTCATTACCAAATTGATGTCATTTGACGATCGAGATGCTTTCAATCTTCTTCGTTCATTTTCTGTATTTTTCTTCTCCCTCTTCTTGTTCTCTTATCCTTTCTGTCACACTTAATTACATTACTGTGTGACATTATGACGCATTACAATACATTATCATACGTCATTACATTACATTTACATCAGATTGTACTATAATGCAACATTGCACTATGTTCAGTGGGTGGTTACTAGAGTATTGCACGGGACGATTTTTCGCGGCTCGGCCCGTTTCATAAGCAAAAATTTCATGTCTTGCCCACCTAATTTTGACCCGACCCAATCCGTTTTTACAGGCCTAAAATTCCTATAGTTGGCCAAAAATCTCGTCCCGGCCCGTGCAGTACTCAAGTGGTTACATTCTGGCACACACACACACACACACACACACACACGGAGACAGATACACACGAAGAGCTACAGTCGTGACAGTCTGGTAGTCTACTTCGGAGTTTTCAATTTTCTTTCCCCCCCCCCTCTCTCCCTCTCTCGCTCTCTCTCTCTCTCTCTCTTTCTCTCTCTCTCACTCATTATCTCTCTTCTTCTCGTTATTATTTGTTATCTCATTATCCACTATCTTTTTTTTAAATCTCTACCGGTTTTTACCTTGGACGAATGCCGGAAATGCGTCCTTGTTATATTCTGATTGTCTCTCACGTCTCCTCCGGTCATTTTGTGATGTTCAACAGGCTTGTTGTTATTGTTGTTGTTGCTTTTCGTTGAGACACAACAACTAGGATTAAAAGTGATTTGTTGTACTTTCTTCGCTTCCATGTCGTTGTTTTGTTATCCGCTGATTCGATTAAATATAAGTCGTACCTCATCGGTATGATTCGATTAAATATAAGTCGTACCTCATCGGTATGTTTCGATAACAGGCCGAACGAGTTAGGGTTCTTGAGTTTTGTTTAGTTACTGTTGATGGTAAAGGCAGAGGTATGTTGGTAGGTTATATCTTTCGCTATTCGAAGAGAGAAAGGGGGATGAGAATGGGAATGATGCGTAACTTTATTTAACGCTTAATTTCCACTAGGAAGTTGTAACTTGTATGCTCCTTATTATTGTGTCGTCCTTGGAAATGTGTTTCATATTTCGATCATTGGTCGTCCGCTGCAAATTTAGTTATGTGTATATCTGGAAATCCCCGCTGCTGTCAGACATGGCTGACGATCGATGTATACGTGAGATGGTATTTATGTAGATGCAAAAATAAAAATGATTATCCCGAGAAACTCCATTTGTTTGCACTCGTAAAGTTGTGCCTTCTTTCTCCTTTTTATTTTTGACCGTGTAGGGAACTGAGAAAGAATGGTTTTAAATCTAGACTCAGACATTGGTTTTTTGTGTCATAATAGGAAATGCTGAAATATGGATCAGGGGCATGTTTAGGGCCCCCAAACTCCCCATTTGGGGGGCCAAGCTCGAAGGGGTTCAGAAGCAAGTCATTTGCATAAAAAATCAGCTTACCTTTTAAAAAATCAGGTTAATATGACACAAAGCCTTCCTAATATATAAAATTTAAATAAGGATACGTGTTTTATATTTGTATCAAAAATATCATATATGCAAAATTTGTGGCTTATTTTATTGTTGATGACACAACAGAAAAAAATCTCCCTAGAGTAATTTTTGAAGCTTGTATTGGAATAGGACTTCACTAATTAAGATTGTCTGAGCAAGCAATTTGATAGTTAATATAATATAAAAAAAACAGGGCTGCCGTGAGGAAACATGGGCCCCGAAAAAAAAAATTAACCAGGGCCACATTTTTTTCATTTCAAAATAACTGATGACCGGGGGTGGGTAGTTGAAAAGACTTCACAACCTTTTCATTCTAAATTTCTTCAGATCCTGTCCACCTAAAAGTCAAAAGTACGAGCTCGGGGGATTATCCCCGTCTCCTTCTCTCGGCGGCTCTGAAAAAGGTATGAAGAAGCGTATACGCAAGTCTCTATATTGTGGTTGTGGATGATGCCGTATATTTTTCCTTTTTGGAGTAAATTCAATTTATACCCTATTTTCTGCTTTTCTAGGCAAATAAAAAATTATTAAAATTTAATATTTTTATTTCTGTGGATTATTCTGATACTAGATAAAAAAATTGTATCAACTGCTCAAGACCTCTGCACTATCACCTGAAAAAACTTGATAGATTATGAAAAAAACAATACCATTACATCAGCTGAAGCAAGCTCATTGGCAGCGTACTGCGCCACAAAACCTTCCATTTTGACCATTGTGATTTAGCCTTATAACTCCTTTCGAATCAATAATTCCAGGAGAAGTTTGAATTCTTTGACTGCAACCATTGACACTTTAAATGTTAAAATAAAAAATAAGTAATAAAAATCTCTGCAAGGTTATTGGAAGATACACATTTTGACGACACTGCCATCAAAGCTGAAATAAGTGAAAAACAGTGTTATGAAAAAGTTTTGCTTGAGAAGCAATCTTGTTTCTTGAAAAAAATTTATGAAAAAAAAAATACTGCCACTCACGCCAGAGAACAAACACAAAATGGACTTTTGTCTGCTTGACATCGGTATAAGAAAACTTCAATAGAATTAAAGATGTTTCTTTTTTCTCTTATGGAATTAAAATCTCGGAAAACTCAGCAAAATAGCTGGTCTACTCATTGTGCAGCTGTACAAGAATTGCTGAATGACACTGATAGCAATGAATTAAAATTGAAGCATTTTGTAATTATTTTGCAAGACAAAGCGTTTCTTCTGAGAATAACAAATAACTAAAAGAATTTTGCACAAACCATAAAATACAATGATATAATCAACAACTTTGATTAGAACGTTCTGCCAAAAAATATTTTGAACAATGACAATATGATAGTGACAGCGCTAAACAAATTTTTCTGGTGTTTCTTTTTGTTCTTATGAAGGGGCCCAGTTGGCACTGTTTGGTTGGGGGGCCCTGCATCATGTAAACACAGCCCTGGTATAGAGTTATGTTATAAACTTGTGAACACAGATAAGTAAAGATAATTTAAAACTGTTTGCTGTAAACTTCCAGTTTCAGTTTAATTGTTTTAAATAGTAAATTTAAAACTGCACTGAACGTTGGTTGAAAACAAAGTCAACTCAGATCGACAAATGCTGGTTGTTTTCCTGATAATGAAATTCAGTTCTTGTGGACGTGCCCCAAACATAAAAACAGAAACCAGTCGTATTCAGACAGTGAACTTCAAAAGATCAGATTTGTCGAGGACGTTCTCAGCAGCTACACTTCGTTTTTTCACCTGGTTGGTACAAGGAGGAGTAGGTACATAAAGATAGTCAAAACAAAAGTATTCCAAATTTTACTTGTTTTCCGGTTGTGAGGTTATGGTCGACGTCATGTCATCATAAACCACCGAGCAAAATCGCTCTTTGCCGATTTTAAACCAATCATCAATGCCATCGAATTATCTAAATATAAAGAAATGTTGCAAAAATAATACTAGATTTCTCGACAATCGCTTGTGGAGCACAAACTGAAAAGCATTCCTGCTTGCAGACATGTCCGAACCTAGGGAGCGCAACAGAGAGCTGTGCCTGTGTGCAGCGACGGATCTAGGATTTTCTGGTGGTGGGGATGATCTTACCAAAACTTGACAAAGAGATTTGTTAAAAGTTACGAAACAAACAGTATGCAGAAAGACAACATTGAAAAAAAAATGTTTGACTATTTCCAGTCTGCAGTCTTTTTTGGGTATCTTTAATAATTTATCACTATAAGAAAAGGAAGAAAAGCCCGCCGCAGGCGAACAAATTTTTTGACTATCTTCTTTCGTATTTCTAAATTGAGTGTATTTGAAATCAAAGTTTGTGTTGAAAAACTCGTTTTTCCTTTATTTGTTTTTATAACAAGACTGCAATTTGCAAAAATTATTACAAAATTAATAATATTACCAAAAAAGCAGATTGGTAGACTTCAGTGTTTAATTAAATTAAGGATAGAAAGCTTGAAATTTTATTGGAATCATATTTATTAAAATAAATTTAGGAGCCACTTTGTATATAAAATAGAATTGACAGAAAATATTTAAAATATAAAAAATAAGATAACAATTTCAAATAAAATAAATATATGAAGTGAAGTAAAATATATAAAACAAGTAAAGGAAAAAACGAATTTTTAACACAAACTTTAATTTCAAATACACTCGATTTAGAAATACGTAAGATGTTCAAATTAAGTTTGTTTTTTTTTAATTGAATCATGTATCGTCATCCAATATAAAGCTATGCTGATAGTTTCAGCTTCCTAGCTAGTCAAAAAACTGGTTAAATTTTACTTGCAAGATTTGTGTACAGAGAAAGCCACATACACACACACACACACACACACACAGAAACAGAGATTGTAACCTAAATAAAAGTTTGTAATAATAAAATCTAACCAAAATTTGATAAAAAATTTCGATAGATGTAATTTGAATTCTAACAACAGGAACAGCTAACACAACAGAAGACAAAGGATAAAATTTTGGCAAATTCTCTAACCTCATTGACCATATATAAGTGCATCACTTATCTTTGGATTTTTCTGCTATCCTACGGATGTCAGAACTTTATATGTGCGCATGTGCTGGTGTGCACTCTCGTTTCACGGTGTAGCACTGGACTTCTTAACATATATTAGAATGTTCATTGTGTAGCTGGTCAGTACTTTCCTATGTGTGCGTGTATCCCATAGAAATAGTAATGGGATATTAATTGCAAGTTACTGGTGTTGATAAGCAATTTTGTGGAGCGACGAAGCGGGGGGAGATTTTTAAAAAGTATCATCTTTTAATAGCATATAAAAATGTTTTTTGGTTATCTAGTGGGGGGGGGGAATTCATACCCCGCATCCCTACTGGATTCGTCGCTGAATCTGGTGGGGCTTAAAAAAAACATTTTATAGTATATGAAATTTTTGTTCAGTAATCTGGTGGGGATGCATACCCCGCATCCCCCCTAGATCCGTCGCTGCCTGTGTGCCCCTATCAAAATGATCAGTGCACTCTTTAAATATATTTATAAATTCTAAATATGGAAATGTACGTTCTTGACATAGTAGTTGTCTAGATGTGGAAAGGTTAAGCGCTTTAAAAAATAAAACATTTAAAAATCTTTTTAAAATACCACGTTTTGTGAACTAAAAAGAAAAAAATAATTTTTTTCTGGGCTGTGGGAGAAATGTCTTGATGGAGGCATGCATTAATTGTGGACACTCGTATAACGAACAAGTAAATTAAAAACGAATTTTTAAAACCCAATGCTTTTATATGTAATTAAAACACAAATTTTGCAATCAATTTTTTCTTATAATAAACACACACGTACACATATACATACATATATATAAACACACACACACACATATATATATATATATATATGCGAAATTAATTAAAATTAACTAAATTAATTGACTTATTGTAAAACTAATAATTGAATATTGCATTGTCTTCTATTTTGAGCATGTATGCAAAATTTGAAAAAAAATCTATCATCAGGAAGTGACTCAAAAATTGATTGCAAGATTTGAAACAGACAGAGAAACAGACAGACAGAGAAACAGACAGACAGAGAAACAGAGACGACGAGTTAATAAAAGCATTGGTAAAAAGGCATAATTTTTTAAAACTTAAAACATGGGCGCCCAGGGCGCCTCTTATATCTATATCTATATCTATATATATATATATATATATATGGCCTCGCTAATTGCGAGCCAGTCCCAAGCCTGGATGAAGGAGGAGGGACAGTTAAAAGGATCAAACTTTGATCCACGACAGGAAGTACTTATGTGCTTCCTACATACAGCCAATTCAGTCTTAAAACACTTGGTGTAAAGGACTATAAACTATCATAAAAAAAATATATATATATATATATATATATATATATATATATATATATATATATATATATATATATATATATATATATATATATATATATATATATATATATATATATATATATATATATATATATATATATATATATATATATATAAATCTCGTGTCATAGTGTTTGACTTCAAACTCCTCCGAAACGGCTGAACCGATTTTTATGAAATTTTTTGTGTACATTTGGTAGATCTGAGGATAGGTTGTAGGCTATTTAGAATATTTTTTTAAATTATTTTAAAAAGTTATAATGGAAAAACAAAGAGGTGCAATTATGTCCTTTTCATAGGAAAATGCAACAGATAGAAATGCATATATATATATATATATATATATATATATATATATATATATATATATATATATATATATATATATATATATATATATATATATATATATATATATATATATATATATATATATATATATATATATATATATATATATATATATATATATATATATATATATATATATATATATATATATATATATGCATATATATATATATATATATCTATATATATATAAAAATGAATGTTTGTATATATGTATATATGTTTATATGTTAATGTCCTTTATGCATTGCTACACCATTCATCCGATCGTAATGAAATTTTCACACAACCTTGAGAGTCAATGGAAATCAAAAATAAAAAAAAATTTTGAAATCCGTCACAAAATGAGCGGAGCGGAGCGGGTGAGCGAGCGGGAACTATATATATATGTATGTGCGTATGTATGTGTGTATGTATGTATGTGTATGTGCATGTATGTGTGTCTGTGTGTGTGTTTATGTATGTACTAGCGGAAATACCCGGCGTTGCCCAGGTTTTTTAGAGGTTTTTCTAATGTTTGTCTCTTTCTCTCCCGTTTCCTTTCCCACCTGCTTTCCCACTCCTGTTCGCTTTCCCGTTTTTGGTCGTTTTCCCGCTGCCGGTCGCTTTCCCGCTCCCGGTCGCTTTCCCGCTCCCGGTCGCTTTCCCGCTCCCGGTCGCTTTCCCGCTCCCGGTCGCTTTCCCGCTCCCGGTCGATTTCCCGTTCCCGGTCGCTGTCCCGTTCCCGCTCACGTTTGCTCTCCCATTCCCGCTCACGCTTGCTTTTCCGTTCCCGCTCGCTGTCCGTTCCGGGTCTCTTTCCCGTTTCTATAATAGACAAACTAACCCACAAACATTCATATATATATATAGTCTTAGCAAATCTATTTTACGTTTTATAGGCTAACAGAAGTTATGAAAGAATGTAAAAGAGAAAATGAGCGGGAACGGGAACGGGAACGGGAGAGCAACCGTGACCGGGAATGGGAGAGCAAGCATGACCGGGAACGGGAGAGCAAGCGTGAGCGGGAACGGGAAAGCGACCGGGAACGGGAAAGCGACCGGGAACGGGAAAGCGACCGGGAACGGGAAAGCGACCGGGAACGGGAAAGCGACCGAGAACGGGAAAGCGACCGGGAACGGGAAAGCGACCGGGAACGGGAAAGCGACCGGGAACGCGGAAAGCGACCGGGAACGCGGAAAGCGACCGGGAACGCGGAAAGCGACCGGGAAAGCGGAAAGCGACTGGAATCGGGAGAGCAAGCTTGGAAGGAAACGCGAGCAAGAGAGAAAATCGATAACAAAACTTCTGAGCGGGAAAGCGACCGGGAGCTGGAAAACGACCGAGAGCGGAAAAGCGACCGGGAACGCTACGAAAACGGGAAAGTGGAGAAGGGAACGGGAGCGAGAGAGACAAACATTAGAAAAACCTCTAAAAACCCCGGGCAACGCCGGGTACCTCCGCTAGTATATATATATATATATATATATATATATATATATATATATATATATATATATATATATATATATATATATATATATATATATATATATATATATATATATATATATATATATATATATATATATATATATATATATATATATATATCTCTGTTTCCTATACTATAAGAGAGTATCTTGAACTGTCTGATTAATTTGATTTGATTAATTTTAATTGATTAAAGCCTAATTCATGTCGGAAACATTAAATTCATGTATTGTCATCAAGAATAAAGCTTTCCTGAAAGTTTTAGAGCTCTAGGGGGTCGAAAAATGGGAAAGGAAACTGGAGCGTGAGAGAAAAACGATAGAAAAACCTCTAAAAAGCCCTGGCAACGCCGGGCACCCCGCTAGTATATATATATATATATATATATATATATATATATATATATATATATATATATATATATATATATATATATATATATATATATATATATATATATATATATATATATATATATATATATATATAAACAAGTGAATTAAAAAACAAAGTTTTTTCTTAAATCACACTTTTAAATAATCGATTGTGTATGCCACATTTTTTTTACATAAACAAGGACCATATTAGGACAATAAATAATTCGACGAAAATAACACAAATAATTATTTCATTAAATTTTGTCCAATCAATCCGAAAATTTGATAGAATGCATTGTTGATCAGTTCGGAGATATGTTTAAATTTTTAAGTCTATAGCTCATCGGGAAGTTAGTTTAAAACCGATTGCAAAATTTGACGACAGACAGACAGACAGAGAAGTCAAGTTAAGTAAAAGTGTGTAATGACTGAGTTTGTGAGTCTGTCTTTTATAGAAATTCAAACTGCTGGAACGATCTTAATGAAATTTGGCAAGGAGGTAGTTCTCATACAGGAAAAGAAAGTTGTGAAAAAAAATTGAAATCGGTCACAAAATGAGCGGGTATATAAAAATGAGATTATGTATGTAAGTATAGATGTTCTTTATGCATTGCTACACCATTAATGCAATCGTAATGCAATTTTTACACAAGTTTGAGAGGCAATGGAAAAAGGTTTTTGTGAAAAAAATTGAAATCGGTCACAAAAAGAGCGGTGCAGAGCGGGAGAGCGATCTTGATGAAATTTAGCCAGGAGGTAGTTCTCATACAGGGGAAGAATGTTAAGAAGGTTTGGACTCCCAACTCCGATCTCCCGGCTCAGGTGGGCCAAAAAACTTTCCAGGCCGAAAGTGCCTATGTACGACCATCAAAGGTAATTTGTGTAATAAAATTCAAATTTAGTTTACGTAACAACGTTTGAAGGCTTCAAAAAACTTTTAGCAAATCTATTTTACGTTTTATGGGCTAAAAGAAGTTAGGAAATAGTGGAAAAGAGGAAATGAGCGTGAGCGCGAGGGGGAACGGGAGTATGTATGTATGTATGTATGTATGTATGTATGTATGTATGTATGTATGTATGTATGTATGTATGTATGTATGTATGTATGTATGTATGTATGTATGTATGTATGTATGTATGTATGTATGTATGTATGTATGTATGTATGTATGTATGTATGTATGTATGTATGTATGTATGTATGTATGTATGTATGTATGTATGTATGTATGTATGTATGTATGTATGTATGTATGTATGTATGTATGTATGTATGTATGTATGTATGTATGTATGTATGTATGTATGTATGTATGTATGCATTTTGGAGTTGTTTTCTGAAGAGAACAAACATGATCAGTAAGCTTCTCCACTTCGAAAAGCTGATCTGGGATCTTCCGTGATTCTTCTCCAATCTCTGTGTGAGTTTGTCGGAATGCTACGCAAAAGAAAAAAGTTTGATGAGTTTGTTAAACTAGGAAAAAACTATCTGAAACCGTACAGTTCACTGAGAAACGAAAAAAGTACTTCCGACGAACAGCAGATGACCTAAATGCTGAAGGTGTCACTATGTTTTGCTTTGAAGAATTCAGAATATCCACTTTCCTGTTGATTATTGACTCCTTTCTTCTTGACCTGGACAAACGAATCCAAGCCAACTCTAAGGTGGACAAGCTGTTCTCGTTCTTGCGGCACACTGATGTGGAAGCAAAAGTTTCTCTCAATGGAGTGGTAGACTTCTATTCAAGAGATTTGGAGGGTTTGGGCCAAGTTGAGAATGAATGGTTCCAGTGGAGATCACTGCTTAAGAATCTCAAGCTTACTTTCTGCTCACCTCCCAAGATGCTGAAATTTATGATATAGAATGATTTTTGTACAGCCTTCTCGAACATTCTTCTTCACCATTACTTGACACTGCCTGTGACGAACTGTGCCGGTGAGCGATCTTTCAGCCACCTCAAATCTGCTCTGAGGTCAATACAGACTCAATAGAGACTAAACAACCTATCTCTCTTAAACATTGAAAGTGATGTATTTCAGTAGTTACATTTTTCTGCAGTGATTGACAAGTTCAGTTCAGTTAAATGTAGAAAGAAATCATCGTGAATTGTGACGGTTGACTCTGTTGAGGTGTTTGTTATAGACAGACGGTTGGTAAGAAGATCATCTGTAAATCATACTGTACACTACTTTACAGTATTCTATAATCTGTAAGTCTATGTTTTTGTTGTGTTCACTTGACAGTTTATAGTTGAGAACCTTCAACCGTGTAATTATTTGATACATTTCTTTTGGTTATGAATTGTAACATTAAAGTCATAATTTGTAAATTTTATAATGTAGAGGGGCCTCACTTTTCTCAGTACGCCAGGGCCTTCATATGTGTTAATCCGGCCCTGCCCGGATCATGCACGCATTCTAATAGTCATACTCGAGCATGACAAACATCGTAGTGATAACCATGTAGTCTATACAAAGCACGCTCGATTTTTATTCTGGCATAAAATGGCTCGTTCTAAAATAGTTGTCCCGGACCTGTGAATTCGAGAAACTGGCAGATTAGCAACTGTTATGTAAATGACCAAGAAATAGTTTTAAATCACTACAATAGCAAGAGCAAAATGCAGTCGACACCTAGCGCCAGGCACTAAATTTTGTTCTGAACAACAAGACAACAGTGATTGAGTTATTTGAACTTTTGTTGCAGACACAAAATTATCAATTAATCAATTTTCTTATCCAAATAAAGAGTACTACGATTGAAATTTGTTGGATATGATTATGTTCATCGTGTAATTATTATTTATATTACTCAACAATAAAATAAAATCTTTTAAATTTAAACGAACCTCTAACAAATTTATAACTGCAACAAAAAGCAAAACAAAAGATAAAGCTGGATTTTTCTTCCAATGTGTTCTTCCTCAACAAGTTAACAATATACAAACATACCTAGCTGCTCTCGAGTGAACTTAACAACAACATATTTACAAAATGTATCAGAACCCAGCCACATGAATGCAAAAAATGAGAATGTACATATACAATTATACAAGTATAAAGATCAAAATGACATACAAGCTCGGTGGGAAGAACAAGAAATGGTGGTACATAATGGCAACACAAAATATAACATTTAACAACTCTTGAACCAATTCCAGAATCAAGATTTGGTTGAAAAAAACACTTTAAACATCTGACTAATGTTGAAAGATTCTGCAACTCAAAATCTAAAAATAATAAACCTCTACTGATGTACAAACATATACAAGCATTGCTCACAACGATACAGTTTATACAAACTGACTGATTCAAGAACAAGAAAATTTAAGAAAAATATATGAAAACAATTCTGTTATAAGCCAAGTCTTGCCCAGTAGTTAACAGACTGGGCTTACAGTCTGTGAACACAGACGTACAAACAAAAACAGCATCGAATAAAATACTTAGAATTAATGTATCATTATATACATATAAACATTTTGCAACCCATCAGTTATGTATGAAAATGTCTGGATAAGTTTACGGAGCATAATCTTGGTCGAAAGAATCATCGGCATATTCAAAATCGCCTTCCTCATCCTCCTCAAAAACAGACTCATTTTTCGGCCTCCTCCCAACACCAGCCTTTTTCTGACGTCCATGACTTTTGACCTGGTGAGTCAGCAGGCCACTGTGGCTATGAAAGGTTTTATTACAGATGTTACATATGTACTGAGTCACTGTCTGCTTGCCATACGAAAAGCCATCTATGGTTTTGGAGTCCACAGCCACTTTTCCAGCTGCAACCATTTCTACATCCCCCATAGACAAAGATTTTGCTCTGCCTCTACCCATTCCCCCTCTTGAACCTCTACCTCCTCCAACAGGCCTGTGCTGCATGGCAGGCATTCTCGGCATTTGACATCTCTGCTGTTGAACCTGCTGGTTTGGACTTGGAAGTACCATCATTCTTCCACCCTGCATACCTTGAGGAGCCCTACTTGCCATTGGTTGTCTCTAAAATAGAATAAAAATTGCAAATAAAATTAGTTTATATATATATACTAGCTGGGTGCCCGGCGTTGCCCGGGCTTTTTAGAGGTTTTTCTCTCACGCTCCCGTTTCCTTTCCCGCTTGCTCTCACGCTCCCGGTCGCTTTCCCACTTTTCGACCACCTAGAGCTCTAAAACTTTCAGGAAAGCCATGCCCCCCCGTGGATTCCAAAATTTACTTTTTTTAAATACAAAAAAATTTTTTGACTGCTTTTTAGGTAAATTACAAAAATTTTAGCATCTAGCAGTTGTTTTCTAGTGAGGTTTGTGGATATAAGATCAAATGTTTGCTTTTTTCGACATTTTTGGCCCCTCCTGCCGTTTTTTGGCCCCTCCCGCCATTTTGTTTGGCCCCCCCAAAGAAGTCTAGATCTGCCACTGTATATATATATATATATATATATATATATATATATATATATATATATATATATATATATATATATATATATATATATATATATATATAAATATAATTTTGTTCTCGTATAAATTCTAGAAAAAAATTCCGAGATTTAAAAAAATATTTTTCAATAAATAACGAAAGTCATACATATTTAATTAACGATTGTCACAACTGTGAATATTTGCAATTGATTCATCAACATTGATTAATTAATCTACCTATTGACAAAAGTTTATAACTACTTAACTATTATTATCCCCACTTTAAATTCGGTTTTCCTAACAGCCTGTAGCCTCATTATTTACTATTTTAGTCTGGGAACCGGCAACATATTTCAATATATATATATATATATATATATATATATATATATATATATATATATATATATATATATATAATAAAGCCGAAACCTGCAGGTCAGCTCATGACCAAAACATTAATAAAAATATATACCAGTTGGTTCAAAAGTGTCTTGGTATTTCCGATTTTCGAAAAGTTTCACGTTTGATAGAAAAAGTTTGTAATAAGAAATGGGCCATAGTCTTTAATAAAGCGTGTTTGAAAGAACATCTTGTTCCTAATTATTTGAAATATATATATTGTTACGATATCACCAAATCGTATACCGGGCTCAATAGAATGGTTTTGATGTTTTATTGGAAAATAATAAATGAAGCTTTGTTACGGCTAGTTATACCTTCTCGTTTAATAATAATGTCCATAATAGTTATTCGATGTCCTTTAACGTCTATCAATGGGAAAACCTATTGTAAAAACAGCGATTTTACATTATTACCCCCTTCTTAATTCTGTTCGTCCCGAACAGCATATCGCTTTTAAGAAATGCGACTCGGCCACGAACACCAAAATTCCTTGATCTTTACTCGTGGCTTTGACCGCAATTCGCAAACAACATGGTCAAGTCTCTTGACCGTTTGACACAGTTTCTTCCAGTCCTTCTTTGGCTCATCAACAGAGTCTTTCTTTGGCTCATCGTCGCCATTTTTGCACGGTTCATCACAGCCTTTTTTGCATGCCTCGTCCTGAACATCTTTGCACGGTTTATCGGAATTGTCTGCTTTTTCTTCTTCCTTCACATCCTTTAGATCTTTCTCAAGAAACTCTTCAAAAGGTTTTTCGAAAACACGTCGTTCCATAAATCCAATAAATCCCTTCATCAAACTGTTATTTGATTTTACAATGACTCTTAGTCTATCTGATCTAGAATCTTCTGTGGATTCATCTGATTTAAAACCCTCGGTACCGTTCTCTGTTCTTGTCTCATTTTTTCCAGAGTTTTTGCTTGCTGCATTGCTATTGTTGTTTTGGAGAAGTTCATCGCCGTCATGTTTGTTTTCTTCCAAGCTACAATCGAACGTTTTCTTTTCACATTCCAACTCGGCTCTTTCGTCGGTGTCAACTTTCGTATCGTCCAGCGGATCTTTCAAATTATCGCCATCGTCTCTCAAATCAGTGTCTTCTTTTCTTGTCAAGTTAACTTTGACGTATTTTTCCATTGGAGTTTCGTCCGTTTCTAAATCCTAGGTTGCTTCATCCGAGTCAGATTCTTCACTAAAATCTGACCCTGAATATTCGGTGCCGTCGTCTGTTATGGAGGCTTCCGTTTCAGAACCGTCGCTGTATGGGTGAAAGCCATAGTTGTTATTGCCATTATTATAATAATCATCGTCACTTTCATCCTCATCGTTTTGCATTTTGTTTTCAACATTCTCATCTTCTTTAGTTTGGTTTTTGACGTCCAAACCGACTGTATCACTGTCACCATCTTTGCATGGTTCATCTTGAGCATCTTTGCAAGGTTCCTTATCATGACCGTCTTTGACAGGCTCATCATCATGACCCACCTGACTTGTGCAGTCTGTACGGCCGTCATCCGTCACATGCTCTGAGACACAGCTGGTGGACTCCAGTTCAAATTGGGTTTCGCCGCAGCAACCCACATCACCAGCAGCCCGCTGGTCCAGAACCGTGTCCACCACTGCCTCAGCCAACCCTGCGACCAAACTCTCAACAGTTGTACCGGCTGCTGCCACTTTGTTTCCGTGGCCAAGAATCATTCCTTCTCCTGTCTTCTTCTGTGCTGCCATGTTTTCTTTCGCTCGTTGTCTTTCTTCCTCCAGCAATTTGTTTTTTAATTTCCTTCGCTTGACCACAGCTTCCTCGTCAATGTCGAATAGATATTCGTCGTCGTCAGGCCCATAGCCCTCATTCACTAACGCGGCTAAGAGGCGTTCCATAAGTTCGTCCTTTTTACCTGTATCGCTCAGGCCACGTTTCTCCAGCTCGTCTTTCATTTCACTCGCCCAAAGCTCATCCAATGATTTCAAAACCATTCTTGTATCCCACTTCTGATCACCAATGTTACGATATCACCAAATCGTATACCGGGCTCAATAGAATGGTTTTGATGTTTTATTGGAAAATAATAAATGAAGCTTTGTTACGGCTAGTTATACCTTCTCGTTTAATAATAATGTCCATAATAGTTATTCGATGTCCTTTAACGTCTATCAATGGGAAAACCTATTGTAAAAACAGCGATTTTACATTAATATATATATATATATATATATATATATATATATATATATATATATATATATAACATATATAAAACCAGCTCGTCATTGAGAATAGTAATCAAAGATATCTAAAGCAGAGGTTAAGCCATGCCCCTTTTAGGCTGCTAGTCGACCTCTGCATACTTCCATTTAGAAATATGCGAACCAAGAACGGGCATCAATGGTCGGCAAGGCAATCGTACTCCCTGACATCGATGACTATTATTATTAATGACTATTATTAATATCATTCTATGTTTATGTTTTGGTTTAGTCTGTTTGATAAACTTATTTTGTCAAATTTGTTATAAAGAATTGGAATGATTATTTTAGTGTTTCGATATCCGTAATTGACCGTAATAGTAGCTCATCTAAGATATATCTTTATAATCTCGATTATATTCTTGGTTGTATGTGAGTATGTGTGTGTGTCACCTGTAGTGTGCACGTCGTCTGCAGCTGGAATTCGAAACTTTCTCAGCTTCTTTCTTGCCAACTGAATACGCCATCGCCTATAAATAAACCCGCTGGGTTTTCTTCACTTTCTTAATTCTTGCATACAGGTACTTTTTTGCATTTTTCATCATTTAGAGTCTAAATTTAGACAAATAGATGTACCAAAACTAAACAAATGAAACTTATTTCAAGTTTAAAAAAAAAAGTTTTTTAATTTTTATAAATTTTTTAATATTTGAATATTTTTTTCAATGAATTCCTTTAATGTAGTTATTAATTATTAATATTGTCTGTCGCATGTAGTTCATCATTCTATGTTATCTCGTTTCATTCGAGACAAAATTTCCACAGTTGACATTTCAGTCGAGATCCCGATATCGTATCTTATCGGATTTGTCTCGTTATTGGTCGAGGTGTCTCGTACTGTATCGTTTTATTCGAGACAAATTTCAAAAGTCGTATCGTATCGTTTCAGAAAAAATAACGGGACGCAGAATCCTATAAATATCATAAAAAATTATTCTCATCAAAGATAATTTCTTTAAAAACATTTTTCAAATTCTAAAATTCTTTCATCAATCCTTGTTTTCATATGTTAAGAAAAAAATCTAGCGATGACCTGACAAAATGAATTGAATATAATAACTCCAGCTAATATTATTTTTATTTAAAGTAATTAAAAATATTTAAAACCCAAACATTCCAATTAGGATTTTCTAATTTTAAGTAGCTTAATTTACATCTGCAATTTGTTCTTCGTGTCATAATCATGATTTTAAGTATTTTGAAATAAATAATTTGTTTTAAAATCACTTTCAGCAAAAAAACTTTTTAAGCCAGTTGTGCCTGTAGTTATGTTGTATTCATTCGTCAGGGATGTTGCAGAGAAAGTTTTAAACAAATTAAACAATAATAAGTTTATTTTACTTATAATTATTTCACTACTTAATAAATTAATTTTTATTTTCATCTTACTTATGTTGGTATTCACATCACTCAATGCGTCAGAACTCAGCTTCTAAGTATTTTGTTCTGTCAAATTTTTACTACTGTTCTGTTGATTTTATTTACACATTTATTCCCTAGTTTTGTATCAAAATCAATCCAGGATGCTATACTAGAAGAATAAGCTAAAAAATAAAGCTACATCGAACACCAGGTTTTTAATTTTCATCTTGAAAAAAATAAACTGACCATGACAGGACTTCCATTTACATTCTGCCTTACAAGCCGTGGCATCATCCTTGGTGGACTTCTAATGTGCTGCATCATTGCATTGTTAACCTGAGAAGGAGCTTGATGTCTGACTGCGTTAGGAATGGCAAGTGCCCATTGGTTTGGATTATTATTGGGAGACTCAGACATCATTTGTGAAGTACTTGAAATGGTCTTTAATGGAGTCTGATTGTCTATATCATCAGTGAAAAATTGTGGTGCTATTTTTTGAGATGACAGATTTGACATGTGGTTCACATTTTTTACAGCCGTATTATATGATATTGGTGGATAGCCTTGATAGCTTGAACTATCTTCTACTTTTATCCGCTTCGCAGGAACTTGATTACTTGAAAACTGCTGCTCAATTTCAGATGTGGTGCACGGAGAAGCTTGACATGGTTCTCTTTTGACTTCTCCACTAACTTGTCTATCATCTATGTGCACAACAAACACGTCTTTTTTGTTAGTCGTAACAGCAATTACACCTTTTATTTCCAGATCGTCGTACCGGAGACCACTCTTGCACAGCATGACGACAGTTTCCGACAATAGTTTTCGAACCCGATCCTGATCAGCCCTCATGCTATCAATACTACCCATGTTTGAATGCATTAATTAGCACAAAATAAAACAAACTCAAGAAAAGCCAAATAACATTTGAACATGTCCGTCAGTTGACCGAAAACACCAAATGTGCATTGACTGTTCCGATTCCGCCAGTCTGCCATCATTTTCTTTAAACAGAAATCAATTTCAAAATATGTAAAAAACTAACGCTCAAATTTTATAAACTTATTCTTAGCTATTTCATTCAATTATAACAATGAATTCCATGACAGGAGTAGTCCCAGGATATTCTGGGGATGATTTAACTTATTTTTTGTTGGCAGTTTTCCAGGCACGTTATTTGGTGAATACAGGAACTTAAATAATTATTTTTAGTTTTCCCTTGGCTACTCTAGCCATCTAGCGGCACGCTGCCTAAGGTGGGGTCCTATGTGGCCAAGTGTTGTTGGACTATCTCGAATTCTTTTGGAAAAACGGAGTCGCTGGAAATGTTTTCTGAAGATACGAAGGAGTGTTTGAAAGGCTACCAGAAAATTGGTGAGCAGGCCGCTGAAGATCGTTATATTGAGATGATGTTTGTCCTCCTGATGGGGAAGCGAGCATCGAAAACAGGGTTCAGTTGCGGAGTTGTGGTGCAGAGACGTCATTTGGGGGTTTCCTGACGTAGTTTTTTAGTGTCCAGAAAGTAGAAGTGGGCCTACCAGAAGTGTAAAGAGGAAGGTAATGAGGTTAGAGAGGGTTTCTTCCCTTCTATTGTGAGGTGGTCCCTATATGATATTTTAGTGACCTTCTTGAAGTGTTTTATAAACAAGTAAGCCATAAAAAAACAGGTTTTTTTGACAAATCCCTTATATTTCCGAATTTGGCTACTTTTTATTGCAAAAATGTCTGTTATAATGACATTATTTGGAATTTATATATGTACACATTTATTTAATTGTATTTGATTTGTTTTAAAACACAGATTTTTAATTAAAATTTTAATAGAATGCATTGTCATGAAGAGTGAGCCTGTATTTAAAATTTCAGCTGTATTTCACTTTCAAAGTTTGCAAACATTCAAAACCAGCGGTGAAGGGATATTAAAAAAATTTGGGGAAAGTACCTACAACTACCCCAGGTCACCAGCTTTTTGGAGGAAAAATGAAAAGATGTTCCAAACAATTTTGGGGAAAATTGGCAAGCCCTTATAACAAGTTGCTTCCACCCAAGGTTTTTCTGAAAGAACGTCATTTTTTTGTGCAGCAGGCGTTTTGCCTGTTGCAGACAGCTTTGAATGTAACAGATACACACAATTCCTGCTCGATGAGATGCTGTCACTATCAAACAGTAGATGGACTGTTTATGGTTTAACAAGATTCTGTCCTTGTATCATTAGGGGCATTTCTTCTTACAAACCCCCCTTTAACCTCCAAATAAACTTTATTATAATTTGATCTCCATATAACCATTTTTGCCTGTCTCAGGATAAATGAGCCTCTTATGAATATATCATGACACAGACCAAAAGTCACTCTATGCAATTAGTGCTGATTAGCCCTCTCTTTTGCATAGCCAAATCAATGCCCAATAACTTGTATGTTCATAGACAAGACCAGTGTTGAGTTTCACTGCCTGACCTTATTAGAAACTAGATAAGTAAGAATATTAACAAGATTCTTTGGTATACTGGCTTTAATAGCCATCGAGTACATTCAACTGTTGTTGCAGACATTTAAAAAAAATCCAATTTACCTGCAGGTAGTTCTTAATTATAAATAAACTTAACTGATAAAAATGTAAACATTAACTCAGTTTCAATGCTTTTGCTTTACTTTACAACACACATACAACAACACACACTTCTGAATAAGCTATCGATGCGATGAGCAGATTGAACTAATTCCACCCAACAAAGAAAACAAGGGATTTTAAAATTTATTTCCATTTTTATATAAAACTCTGTTGACACAGAGAGAGAGAGGCTCAGATAATGCAGACAATGGTGGTAGTAATTAGCGAAAAAATGGTAAAGCTTGTATGACGGTGCTGACGGACACAACTATGTGTTCAACATTTCTCATTGCCTACACTACCACTATCACCACCATCGTTTAATCACGCAGTCACATTTACACTATTCCATAAAGCCTCTAATATTCCAGCAGGGAAGAAAAAAACAAACCAAATAAAAAACAAAACTTCATTGCAAGCACAAGGTGATAATTAATCGATGTTTTAATTCAGTGAGATGTGTTGGAAATATAAAAAAATAATAATTTAAAGATAGTTGCTGTACTAGTATTAGTCGTGGCCAATTAATCATAAGTGGATAACAATTTGCATCAAATGTCCAATCAACATCTTTCTTTCAAGGTTCAATCGGACCAAACATAAATACCAAGAGGAAACAGCAAAACAATCCATTACATAGCATATCTTCGTGTCCATTGCCTAGCTGTTTGGAAGAAAGAGATGTGTTTATAGTTACGAATCAAGGTTATTTGAAATTAACTAATTTTAAACAGTATTTCCAGCATATTATCTAGAAACCATGCTTATAGAAAGTAGAAGGGAAAACCAGCCCTACAAAGACACATCACCTCCATAATACATTCAATTATATAATTCATATAAATTAATAAGTTATTAAACCTGTCTCAATAGCTTGAGCTTCATTGACTTTCCACTGTTCAGCTACATCATTGGCCAAGGGATCATCAGGATTGGGAGCGCTGAGGAGGGCTTGTATAGACAGCAGAACAGTGCGAATCTGTAGGGCTGGACTCCATTTTTCTGTATTGATTGAATGTACAATGATTAATTCATTATTTTACTATTATGCTACTATATGGTTACACAAATTATTATATTTTATCACCAGCTAACTGCTTCTGCAGACTAAGGTTGGTGGAGGCCACCGATGTCAGAATTACCAGCAGTAACCAACATTCAAAAGAAATGTAATAAAAAAATGTTTATACAAATGTAACCTTTTAGAATGTCCAAGCATATTCTGCCGAGTTTGTCGATGTTGGGATGGTAGATTCTGGTCATGAAACGAACTTTTGGAGCAGACATCGGATATTCTTCGGGTAAGAAGAGCTCTAATTTGAAGACTCCTCCCTCGTAAGGAGACTGCATAAAATGAAAACAATGAAATAGCAAATACAGATGAATATCACTTTACTAGCAAGGTTACCTGTCATTGCTCGGGTTTTTTGAGGATAAATCATAAAATAATGAACCGATTTTTACTTTTATGGCTCAAAACATTCCCCTTAATAACGACTAACCCAGGTAAGACCCAAATTTTTTAACAATATTTCATAAAAAGACATAACATATTCTTTTATGTCATGAATGTGAACCCTTGATAGGTTAATAGAACCAAAACCTGAGCTGAACAAAAACTATTAATCAAAGTCCGGTTGATTTGCCACAGCATACCAGACATACATAATAATAATAGGTCGGGAAATTAAATGTCAATTAAAACTGGCAAAACACTTTGAGATTCTGACCTATTAAGTCATCAGGAAGTTAAATATTATAAATTGTACTATTTAGTCTATAAAGTCACTTCACAATGAATATAATACAAATTAACGAAGTAAATAAAACAGAAATGAGTATTTATCATAAAAATAAATAAAATGTTAATGCAGAAGAAAAAAAGTAAACATCAAGGTGAACTAACATCTTTTGGTCCGACAACTATAACATGGAAGTAGCGTGCATTGCTATCATCGGGCGTAGCCTCAATTCCTGGAACTGGTTCGGCCTTTAATCTCTGGGTTTCCTTTAAAGAGAAATAAAAATATCGTTAGATAAGTAATAATAACAACAATAAAAAAATTAACACAAACAATGTAATAACAACAAGGTAAAGGAACCCGCCAGTGTTTTTTTAACAATTTGTCAAAAATGTAACTATGAAATTGAATAAAAAACTACTATGTAATTATGTAACAACAGCATAGCCTTTAAGTTTTTAACCTAATTATAACACAAATAAACTGTCCAGAAGTATTAAATGTTTTAATAACACATACTTCTGAACAACTTTAAATAAAAATGCTTAAGGTCTGTAGAATATGTACAATATAGCACTGCAAGAGCCGATTTTTTAGGCCCAGCCCCTCGGTATCTATGCCTGTCCTGTTTCACAAGCCAGATTTTCAGACCTGTTCCGTGCAGTGCTCTAATTAATTCAATGCTGCAATACAAATAACTTTGCAAACAAGTGATTACAAAATAGTAAATATGCTTGTGTCAGAACCAGGCTTGCGGAGCCACCATTTTGTGGCTCGGCTCCCGCTCCCTATAAAGGGGGTGTCACACGAGACAAACTTGTGCAAACTTTTGACTGAAACATTCTTAACTGTTTATACTTACACTTTATTAGTTTATCTACTCTACTTATATGAAAATTGTTAAATATTAAAACCGATTTTAAATATATACGAAAGGGTACGTTTTGTTTTTTGGGCGCAGCAAAAATGTAATTTTAAATGCTTGATAAAATTATTTCACGGAGTTAAAATGTTTTTACTATAAAGTTAACAAAATAATATGCAATTTAAAAAATTGTAATTATTTTATAAGAATATAAACACTCATCAAACGAAAGCAAATCTTGAAGCTCATTTTTTCTATTACAACTTTCATCTCGAGTGTATATTTGGAACATAATTGTATTATTTTTAATGCAATTTTAAAAATTTGGAATAAAATAAATCAAAATAAAAAAAGTCGAAAAATAACCGCGTAACCAAAAACAGAGTTTGGCAGGTAAACAAAATTAAACGAAACAAAAAAAATTCTTTAAAGATTTCTTATGGTGAGGTGCACGTGCGCTATCATTTGATTGAAGGCTGTTGCTGTTGTGATATTCTTAAAACATTAAAACAATTCAAATTTGAGGTAGATAAACAATCAAATAATTTTAGAATTTCAAAGCTTTTCATCTTGAAAAAAATTCTGCTCATATAAAAAAATTTTGAGAGCTCTGGCTCCGGCTTCCACAAAAATTAGCATAAGAACTGAATCTAAAAAAAAACTATAAATAACTAGCGGGGTATCCGCTGTTGCCCGGGGTTTTTACAGTTTTTCTCTCGCTCCTGTTTCCTTTCACACTCCCAGTCACTCTTTCACAAGGTTCATTTCACATTATATATATATATATATATATATATATATAATGTTATCTGTATAAGTTCAACTATTTTTGCTTGATGTTTCGTTAATCTCAAATTTCAACTTTCTTCGCCCTTTAGCGCCAGTCGTTGCCACCTTCAACTCTCAATCGCTTGCCTACATCCGACATTAGTGATCATCATCTAATCTTAACAATATTTTATTTAGTAAATTTATCTAAGAGCGACTTTGAATTTACGAAAAAGGTGCTACATAATTTCATTTTGACTGATTGATTGAAAGATGGGGTGAATCCACTCCCAATGGCAGTAAATTAAAAACCCCATCATCGTGTAAATAGGGCAACATCAGCTGCCAAGAAAATAAAGCTGGCAACTAATTTACAGTAATAGTAAGCAGATTATAATAAATATTTACTGTGCTCTTTTACATCTATCTTATACAAGTTCAATATTTAAATGAATATTTTTATTAAACTGATTATGGAACAAACTAAGGTAATCATGTACAATAGGTCCAGTAGTTATTTTCGGTGTTTTTAATTATTTTCCCGCAATAATAATTATATATTTGTAATCACAATAATAACTCAAATTTAATGAACCAAGCAGTTTTTTAATTTTTGATAATAAAATTTTCTCGGAAAACTCACGAAATGCGCAAGAGAACAGCAACAAAAACTATGAATAGCGAAGTCAAACAGAAATTTCTATTTATAGCGCAGAAAAGAAAATATTTACAGCACTTAAAAAAAATTATTAGCAAAAGTAACACAAGAAATAGTATTCACGCAGTCAAAATAACATTATTTACAAAAAAAAATGTAAGTTTATTCAAGTCCGAACTGTTAAATGTTAAACGAGATAGTTATCAATAAACTCAATGTTAAACGTGATAGTTATCAATTAAGGCACACAGAACTTCACCAAAGACGTTGCCATCTGGACTGATACTACGGAACTCAAATTCACGTAGATAAGATGGGAAAAGAGCCCTGGAATCCCGCTTTATGCATTGCATCATTCAAATCAGTGTCTAATATTTTTTAATTAATCCATACTTCTTTTAAAAATAAGTAATTATTTTTTTTTTATTGTTTTATAAAAACTCGCAAAATAAAATTATTTGACAACTAATTTATTTGACATTTCATTTCGCTTCGCCTTTAGTTAGTTTACTGTTTATGAACCTAGTTTTTCCTACTACCTGGCGGATTTCCGTCATTAACTTCTTTTTTAATTATATTTTCGAGACATTATTTGGATCATCCGATTGGTAATTTTATTCTGTTTCTAATTATATTAATTTTATATTAAAAAAATAATTAAAAACATCGAAAATAACTACTGGACCTATTGTACATGATTACCCAACCTAAACTTATCTTTATATCCTACAGGCAGGGCCGATTCGTCTGATGCATATCATCTATCTGATGCTTTGTATGTTAATGACTTTAAAATATATTTATAGGAGTGTTTTATATATAAATATAGCAATATACGTTGTACTATATTTATATACTATCCAACAGACTTTCAAATGACTCCGATTGGCCGATGCGGTATTTGGTTACACCAGATCGCACCTTCCCTTATTTGTTAAGAAACCCAAATATAATTATTGTTAAATAGGGAGTCGCACGGCTGAGACGCGCAGGCGAATCTCGCCAACCTATCTCTAGCCAATAAATTGGCAACATAGAAAAACGGGCCGTTAAAAGTGGGTGTACAAGAAAATGTATATCTCCGGATTTACTGGGATTTAAAAATGGTTACATCGATGAACTTGTAATAAAATCTTTCCTTTGATGAAGCTTATAAATATCCTAAATTTCAAATCATAATCCTTGAACATTCGTTCAAAGTAAGTGGTTTTTCGAGAGCATTTATCTTTGTTATGAAGACTCCAATGGTTTTCATTTTTTCGCTATATTAAAGTTTACATATTGAACTATCATGTCTGAAAATTTCAACTCTCTAGGCCGATGAATAATTTAGATAATCGCTTTTGAATTGATGCGGTCGTAGCGAAGTTCTAGATTCTAGACCTAGGGCGTCCTAGGCGTTCACTATGAATTGTACAACTTTTGTAATCATATAACTTTTTTATTCAAAGGTATTTCTAAATAATTTTTTTTTCAACTAAAAGTTAAGTTATATAACTATAATGACTGTAAAAATCTATAAGATATGTTTACCCTGACTAATAAAGATTTGCATTTAATTTGAAGCGGTGTTATTTTGCGCTACCGCTTGTGATAATTTGATCTAGTGTGTTCATATCTTCATAAAATTATAACTAATACTCCAATGGTTTTCATTTTTTCGCTATATTAAAGTTTACATATTGAACTATCATGTCTGAAAATTTCAACTCTCTAGGCCGATGAATAATTTAGATAAAACGTTTTTGCACAAACGCACTTTTTATATTTTGCTCTACCGCTTGTGATAATTTGATCTAGTGTGTTAATATTTTCATAAAATTATTGCTAATACTCCAGTCATGTTCATTTTTTCGCTATATTAAAGTTTACATATTGAACTATCATGTCTGAAAATTTCAACTCTCTAGGCCGATGAATAATATAGATAAAACGTTTTTGCACAAACGCACTGTCATCCAAGCGTTCTCCATGACAGACAGCCGCCGTTACTCCGCCTTGCATTGGCAAGCCAGTCCCAAGCCTGGAAAAGGAGGAGGGGGCAATTTAAGATCAAGTTATGATAAGTTACAGAAAGTAATTGACTGCGACCTACATCATGAACAAATGAGTCTTAAAAAAACAAACAGACGCCGTTACTCCGCCTTGCATTGGCAAGCCAGTCCCAAGCCTGGAAAAGGAGGAGGGGGCAATTTAAGATCAAGTTATGATAAGTTATAGAAATTAATTGACTGCGACCTACATCATGAACAAATGAGTCTTAAAAAAACAAACAGACGACGAACTGTCGCTACATTTTGTTTGTTTTATTAATACATGTTTTAAATTATGTGGTGTTTTAAGTTATTCTTTTATCTATTAGCTGGATTAATAATTACTTCAAAATATAAATTTATATTGGCTTTCTAAGGCTGTACAGAATTGAAAGATACAAAGAGTACTATAATTTAAGCTATACGCGAACTCAGCCTGTAATGTGCTATCGCGCATGAGAAGCGACATACATGCGTTTGGTCATTTTTAATGCTCATTCAGGCTTAGAGATGGGATCCGGCGCGTGAACTTCAAATCGATATAACTTCGTCAATATAACACGTAGAAGAAAAATTTTGGTAAATTTCGTTTTCTATTGTTGTTATCTTTAATAAAAATATTAATTTTAATTTTTTTTTTTAATTAAATTTTTCCGTGCGACTCCCTATTGTTAAATAATAAATTAAAACAAAAACTGTATAGTTGTCAAATAATAAATTAAAGTAAGCTTATAAAAGTGTGATCACTGGAAATCAACTAACAAAACTCACTAACAGTAAACACTGAACATTTCACACTGAGCATTTGATACTTTAAAACAAAAACAAACAGCACTCCTTCTCATATCAGGCCATATCCTACACAATCAAACCTCCAATCAAATAGTTCATCCATCGACCTTTATTATTTTTTAAGGATTTTTATCAAGAACAATAACCGATTTACAAAACGTTAACTAACCTTCAAAATTCGTCTAGGTAGGCCACCTGGGGCAGACATATCAAACTAGTTATAAGAGACAGTAAAAAGTCCACTCAGTTAATTTCTATGAGCCGTATTTGCTAACAAAACCATAGACTATACGCACACAGAGCGGAAGTTATGTATGATCTGCGAAAAAATGGAATCATTAAGAACTAAAATGCAATAACAACGACAAAAAAATTATTTAAAATTTTATTAGACAACTAAATAACATTTATTAAACCTAAAATAAAATAGTTTACACTGCTTTATTTGCAAGTACAGAATTTAAAAAAAAAAATGTAAATACAATTAAAATTTTATTAAAAATTAATTATTTTTTAAAAATTAATTTTAATAAAAAAAAATAACGGCGGCAAAAAAGCCATCATTTGAGTCATCTGTCTCAGTTGCTACGCGTTTTGTTTCAGTGACGATGTGCGCCCCTCTCCGTTTTTTTGTCATTTTTTCAATTAAACTTTTCTTAGCTGAATGTGACGAGACCTCTGATTTAAATTTACCACCTGAGCACGTTTCTTATTATTTTACGCGCTTTCCAGATTATATGAAAAAATGTAGCACCTGTCATCATTTTGAAGTATGAAGTTTAACATCTTCTTGTCTTTAAACTACTTTAAAGTATCTTTATCTATGATCTTTACCTTCATTTGTGTATAAAATAATTTATAATTATAACTTTTCTAAAGAATCGACATAATGAACTTATTTTAGAACTTGCCTATTCTAGCAATAAAATAATAAACAGCTTTAGCAGAATTATTATATTATGTAGGTATATGACTTATTGTCAAAGAGACTTTGACAATAAGTCATATACCTACATAATATAATAATTCTGCTAAAGCTGTTTATTATTTTATTGCTAGAATAGGCAAGTTCTAAAATAAGTTCATTATGTCGATTCTTTAGAAAAGTTATAATTATAAATTATTTTATACACAAATGAAGGTAATTTCCAATGCATTTCCAAACTATTACATTTGTTTTGGAATAATTAATTTTGACAGACGTTTTCTTAAAAAAAGGATTAATTTGTCTTCGTAGAATTCTAGCAACTCTGGTAAATGTTGGGGATATGAAAATTCTTGCGACGAGCAGAAGCGAACTTTGACTCACGAATGTTTTAATACGACTGCCTCATGGTGAGTTAGTTTCAATTTTTTTTAAAAATCAGCTCACCTTTTAAAACATCAGGGAACTATGACACTACAGTCTTCCTAATATATTAAATTTAAATAAACACATGTTTTATTTGTATCCAAAAATGGCATATGTGTAAAGTTCTTGGTTATTTTAATGCCGATGACACACAGAAAAGAGCTCTCCAGAGTAATTTTGAAGCTTGTATTGGAATGGAACTTGACTGTCTAAGGTTGTCAGGGCAAGGCATATGATAGTGAATCATGGGCCCTGGGAAAATAATTAACCTGGGTCCCATTCAAAAACTTCTAAAAAATCCTTCAAATTTTCACCTTTTTTTCTAAAATAGCTGATGACTGGGGAAGGAGGCAATCAAAAAGACTTTTTATCCTAAATTTTTCAGAATTTTTTCAGACCTGGGTCCTCCTAAAAGTATAGGTTTTGGGAATTATTCCCATTTCCTCCCTCTTGGTGGCCCTGAAAAGAGTAGGAGAAGGTGAATCAACAATAAGGCTTCAACAACTGAATTCAATTGTCTCTTTCGCATAATCTTGTGGTTATCCGTTATGCATGGTGCCATACGTTTTTCATTTTTGAAGTACTGTCAATGTATACCTTATTTTCTGCTTTTGCAAGCAAATAGAAAACTATAAAACATACAATAATTGCTGAATGACATTGATGACAATGACTTGGAATTGAAAGGTTTTGTAATTATTTTGCACATGATTTGAGAACAGCATTATTCTAAAAAAGAGCAACAAATTATCTCAATTTTGGCTATGTTGTCCATTAAAAAGTATTTTGCTCAAACGATAAAATACAGTGATTAATCAACAACTTTGATAAGAAAGTTTTGTCAAAACTATTTTGAACAATGACAATATAATATTGACAGCGATTGAGAATAGTGTTATATTTTTGTTCTTAGGTAGGGGCCTAATTGGCACTGTTTGGGGGGGGGGGCAGCATCATATAAACACGGCCCTGAAACACAATCAGTATTAATTTTGTATCAAACTTCACCAATTTTTACTGGATAACACTTTTTTTTAAGATACTAGCGGGGTGCCCGGCCTTGCCCGGGATTTTTAGAGGTTTTCTAATGTTTGTCTCTCTCGATCTCGTTTCCTTCCCCGCTTGCTCTCCCGCTCTCGGTCGTTTTCCCGCTCCCGGTTGCTTTCCTGATCCCGGTCGTTTTCCTGCTCCCGGCCGTTTTCTCGCTCTCGTTCGCTTTCCCGCTCCCGTTCGCTTTCCCGCTTTCCAGCTCCCGTTCGCTTTCTCGCTCCCGGACGCTTTCTCGCTCTTGGTCGTTTTACTTTTCCCGCTCGCTTTTTCGCTCTCAGTTGCTTTTTCGTTCCCTTTTGCTTTTCCGTTCCCGCTCATTTTCTTATTCCCGTTTCCACTCGCTTTCCCGCTCCGCTCCGCTCATTTTGTGTCCGATTTCAATTTTTTTTTGCTATAATTGTCTCCCATTACCTCTCAAGCTTGTGTAAAAATTGCATTACGATCGGATGAATGGTGTAGCAATGCATAAAGGACTTACATACATAATCTTATTTATATATATATATATATATATATATATATATATATATATATATATATATATATATATATATATATATATATATATATATATATATATATATATATATATATATATATATATATATATATATATAGATAAAATGATTACTATTTTTGGTTTTTAATTAAATAATCTTTTTTAACAAGGACAAAAAATCTGAAAGATCAGCTTGACATGTTTTGGACATCAGCTGATTTTGGATACATCAGTAAAAGACTAAGCGAGCTATATCCCGTTTGCAAACCACAAAAAGAAGTAACTTTATTGAGAAATAGTTTGACATATAAATCTGTCTTAGCAAATTTGGCTAACTCACTTTCTTTATATTTCAAAAGCTGGATTCTTTTTTAATATGTGCTAAACACATGAGATACTGCAGAGCTTCTAATCTTTACATGGACTTCAGCAATGCTCGGCTAAAATATGGATCAGAAAGGTAGTCAAAGTTTTCTTGTTTTTAAAATAAACAATAAATAAACTTTATGTAAAGAAATTTTGTGAGAATTTTTAGACTGGGTCCACTTGAGCTAACAAGGGACTATTGTTTGGTTCTGTTTGTGTAATTGCATGTTTTCATACATATTTACAAGTCTTCATATTATTATGCCTTTATGATATTATAGCAATATTTTGTCATTGTGATATTAAAATTATCGTAATATTTTGCTCAAGTAATATTATATTCAAATTTTATCTTTAGAAAAAGTTAAAACATCACTTTTAACTCTCCTTGTGCTTGCTGATTTGTGTGGCATTCATAGCACAATAATAACCCAGTTGATGTCAGGGGGATTCAAACTGCAAACCTCTGGTTTACAGGTTAATGTCACTGTGCTACCAGCACCTCCTATTAAGGGTATATCATTATAAGAAGTTAAAAAAATAAACATTAAATACAATTTGTTCATTCGTTCGTTCGTTCGCTCGCTCACTCACTCATTCATTCATTCATTCATTCATTCATTCATTATTGTATTATTTCTTTTGTTCAATTTCTTATGCCTGGAATGCTTTTTTGTTGTTTTAATTCCTACCAGCACTTTACGCACGTTTCGTGCATAAAGCGTGTTTATGTGGTTTGTACTGGACACGTCTTTTTTTGAGTTTCATTTAGACTTTATTAAGCATTTTTTCCTAAATTTGTTTAAACTCTTAGCAAAGTTAAAGCTAATCGGGAACTGTTTCTGTTAGAAAGAAACCGGCAAGTTCTTGTGGCACTCGATTTGGACACGAGGCTCAAAACAACATTGCCGGCGTTCTATTTTCCGGCTTTTTTGCTGTTTTAATTTTTATCTGTTTTTAATTTTTGTTTTGAAGAATTAAATTATTTTTAAAATAAGTTTATTATCCTAAATAATTATAATATTTAACATTTGTTTCATTGATTGCATTATATTTATCTATAATTTATTTATTTTTATGAATAAATTATTTATTTCCATGACTGCATAATTTATTTATGTAAATATATTTGTATAAATATATTAAACATGTTTGATTTTCCAGGTTTAGAGAAGATATTTTTAAGACAGGTGAGATAGGAGGTAGGTGTTCATTGGACAAGGAAAAACTTTGCAGCAGTGGTAATCATAAAAGTCCACTCCAATCATGGTAAAATGATTTGTATTAATGTTTTATTAAGTTCTCTTAAATGATATTACTGTCAGAATTCTGATTATTTAATTGTAAACTAAATTTTGCGATTGCAACGCCACCTACCAGCATTAAGTGAAGTTATAACATACATACATGCATACGTACGTATGTAGTAGTATGTACATACATACATACATACATACATACATACATACATACATACATACATACATACATACATACATACATACATACATACATACATACAGACATAGGAAATTATGTATATTGATTAATATAATTTCTTTTTATCATTTGAAGGTATGCAGAATTTGAGAACTACTCTGAGCTGAAATCTACAAATCAATGGAATGAAATATGTGATGTGATATTGGATAAGCCAACCATATTCATGAAATTAGATGCAGGTTGGTCATTCGCTATTCTGATGCTCAATTGTTGTATTAAGATTAAGCAATACTAAGCATGCTTTATTATAATTTATTTGGTTCCACTCTTACAGTGGTATGTGTTTAAGATGAAATAATTTTTAAATTCCTCATATTAACTTCACCGCTGGTCTTGCTTGCTTAATTGAATGCGTGCACAAATTTCCAATTGTACTGAAATTTGAAATATTGGCATGCTCTTCATGAAAATTTATTTTATTAAATTTTGAAAATTTTCTAAAGATATTTTTTTTCAATTTAAATAGCTAATTATCTATGTTTCAAAGATAATTATATAATTAGTCAACATACATAATTTCCTATGTATGTATGTATGTTAACAATTTCGCATGACACGGCGGCCATGGTGGTCAGCAGTCAGCAGTTGATAAACATCGCAAGATAATGAAGCTGTCTTACGAAGGCATGACATGGGTATGTAGCGATTTTAATTTACTTGAACCAGGTTCGATCTAAGGCATTGAACATTTTTTTGGGTATTGCTGAGCAGGTAGAGTAACCACATTGTCTAATTAACCAGCTAGTTACATTTATAAATTTGAATAAGGTAGTTTAAAAAGAAAATTATTTTATTAAATGAAAAGCAGATGAATCCTGAAATATAAGTGAAAAAACCTTATTGTTTATGGTCTGCTTGTAAAATGGTCGCTGAACTTGTTTAGAAACAAGGCTAGTTTTGGCAGATCCGGAGGTTGAGCTAAATGTTGATTTGATTTATTTAAAGATTCATTATATACTGTAACCAAAGTTTAATTAAAAGTCAAAATGAACAAAATTATGTTTTTTTATTATTTCTATCTTCAGGTGTAAACTTATACCATCACTTCTGTGACTTCATCAACTTGTATGCTTCCCAACACATAAATGGATCATTCCAGCAAGATATCCAAATTGTTATGTGGGACACTGTTAGATTTTTTGTCTTTCAAATTATTTGGTATTGTTTTTTTCTATTTTATAGGTGCTATTTGTTGCCTGACCAATTATAATTGACCAATAGAATAGGAATATTGAATTATAATATCAACATGCAAAATTTCCTATGTCTATATGTATGTATGTTATAACTTCGCGTAACATTGCTGGGTGGCGCCGCATCACAAAATGATATACAAGTATACTTAAAGAAATCCATTATTTTTGTCGGGCTATCTCTAGTACTTTATAACTCTTGTGGGTGAACGGACTATAACAATACTACAGAAGTTATTTTTATAATAATTCATTTACTTATCAGTTCATCCATTATCCATCCATCCATCCATCCATCCATCCATCCATCCATCCATCCATCCATCCATCCATCCATCCATCCATCCATCCATCCATCCATCCATCCATCCATCCATCCATCCATCCATCCATCCATCCATCTATCCTTCCTTCCATCCATATTTAACTGTTTATTCCAAAACCATTTTAATAATAAAGCAGAAAAAGAAGTACTATGTGTAAATTATGAAAAGGAAATATTTTTTTTATTATGCAATCATTTAAATTTTGATTTTTTAAAACTACATTCAACTTCTGTAAATGTTAGCTTTCAGGTTGGTACTTTAATTTTTATTGTTGGGTGTTCTATTACATATTATGGAGCTAATCTAACACTATCAGTTCCGAGAGTAATAAATCAGCTTTAAGTCTGTTTTTACTCTATGTAAAATTATCTTTAATGAATCATTTTTACAGAGTCCAATGAATTATGGAGATTTGTTTGCTTCCACATGGAAGGCATTCACAATTCATCCAATAATTCATTTGAATACTTTTGATGGAAAACGAGTTAGATATATTTTTAATTGACAAAAGTGATGATGATGGTGATGATGATGGTGATGACGATGTAAATGATGATGATCAAAGTGACGCCTTTGAGGTCTAATAATGGGTTTATGCTACCTTTTAAAGATTTTTCATTTCAACAGAACAATGATGATGCTGATTGCAATAACAATGATTAAAGTGATATTGAAATTGATGGGAGTGATAATAATAATAATAATTATGATGATGGCTTTATTAGTTTTATGTTATGATGATGAGAATACTAATCAACTCTGTAGCCAGGCAAATTTTCATGAGGGCCTGAGTACTTGCAAGTACGGCCAATGAAAGTTAATAATACTAAAACAATGATCTGCATACTAAATTTAATATATATACACCAACCATAAAAACTAACGTAAGCAACTTCTTTATAATCATTTCGGGAATCAATGAAGTTGAATTTTATGGGATTTCATAACAAATCTGTGTAAAAACAAGTTAATGTCAAGTGTTTTTGTGTAAAAGCTTTCAGATGTCATAAGTGCCAAATTAGATTTTCTTTTATGTTTTATTGATCTCCGGTATGGCGTCATCACTTGCGTCAGGATCTGAAAATAAACATTTAGAACTGATTATTTAAGTGAATCAAGGGTTTCTGTTATGTAGTGCAGACAGAACCATCCTTTAAGCCTTTCTGGATCAAAACATCCTGATCCAAAAAAACATGTTTTTCGTCACAAAATGCTGGTATTAGTAGCTGTCCGCTTCTGAGGCTTTAACCAAAAAGCCATGCAGGTTTTATGCATTGCACATTCTTCATGTTTTTTTAACCCTTTCCATTTTTTTAATGCACTCTTCCAATTTGTGAAACCGGTTTCAGTAAAGGCAGATCATACTGAAAACTGTTGTCATTTCTGCGATGGAAACTGTGACAGTGAAAACAAAAAGTGGCTTTTTTCAAATGAAAGCTCTAACTTTGGATGTCCTGCATACCAAGATGATTTAAAGTCATGCATTTTCTTGATTCTTTTTTTCATGTATTCTTATGGAGCTTATTCTTTATTTGACTTAAATTGACACGAGGCAATAGAATTTAGATCAGAAAGCTTTTTTGATTCTATGTGTACAATTACCTTAGTTTCTCTCTTCATGTGAGCAGTCTACTCTCTAGTCTATTCTAACTTTTTCAGCATTTCTTTTTTTCTTTATGTGGAGAGCCTCTTCTGTTAACCTCTCAAGTTTATTAATATAGCTCTCTCTTTCTCCATGTGATAGCTTAGCCTTCCAACCTTTTTACAATATCTCTTTATTTCTCTCTCTCACACACACACACAAACACACTGATTTTCCATGTTAGCAGTTTATTCTTCTTGTTCTTCACTTTTCAGCATCTCTCTTTTTCTCTTGCCTTATATCATAGTTCCTTCTATCATAACACAATTATCGGACAATTTGTTGGAGACTTCACCACCGGCCATGTGTTTAAATTCTACAATTAAAAGTAGGCTAGACGAAAATAAGACTCTGAAAGCTGATGTATACAATTTTTACTTTTGAAATTTGTGTGGGGGCCCACAACGGTGTGTGGAGGGTAGGCCCTTAGGGGCCCCCCGTGACTACGCGGCTGATATTAATTGGATATGTACAAAACTTAAAAAAGGTGCATTACCGAGCATTTATATTTTATTACTTAATGGATGTTGTTTGTTGTGTAATTATTGTATGTATGCACAATACAGGACTAAAAGGTTTCTATTGTTTGATTGGATGTAATCGATTGTCTATTTCTTAGGTTGAAGAATTGTGTTGTTGTGTGTGTTAGAATACTTTTTATGATCAATCAACTCCATTGTATGACCGGTATATTGTAATCTTTTTCTTTCTTATATTTATTTTTTATATTTATATAATGTAGTTATTTTTAGATATGTTTATGTTTGTATGCAACCAAGATTTGAGAAAATCTTTAAAGTAAATATTTTATTTGTATGAGAAGATGTGAACGGTTCTAAGAAATAACTTGTTAATACTAATCATTTCAATGACAATGCTAAGCTTTGTCAATGAATGTGGACAACATGATCAAATACACATAAGAGATCTTTTGTTGTGGTTGTGGAAAATTGAAGTTAGAACTTTTTTCATTTGGAAATGTGCATGTACTTTCACTACATATTCAAATTTAGTATTTATTTAAATTTTTTATTTAACTTTTACATTTTATTAAATAAAGGTCTGTGTGAAAGATGCCCTCTTTTCTCTTCTGCCTCGGATGAGGTACGGCCTGTACTACAATATGCCTTTGGTGAGTGTACAGACTGTACAGTTCTTTATTGATACACAATATGGTTGGACATCAGTAGTTTTTTTAGTTATCTGTTTTTTGAGGAGAACATCTGGTTTATCTTTCTATGATTCATTTGCATGGATAGATGATATCAAGTTACAATGAAATAGAAAACCTCTTTTTAAATTCAGATGTCTCATTCAAATTGTACTTAATGATGCACATAAATAACAATCTGTGTTGAAATTTTGTTCAATCAAAAAAGAAAGTGCTAAGTATTGGTTTTTCCCATGATATCTAACATTAATTTTTTTATCATGTCATCATCATCATCATTTATTTTTGAAACGTCCCTATTCCACGCTATGCTAGGGTTGGACGTTTTTCCATAGCAGGCCCCTCCACAAGTCACGATCCAGGGCAGACTGTCGCTTCAGGCCGAGCTCATCCATGTCTTTCTTCACACATTCTCACCAAGTTTTCCTACTTCTACCTTTACTTTTCACTCCTACAACATCCACATCTCTAATTGCCAAAACCCAATCATCTGCACTTTTACGCTCCAAATGTCCAAACCACCTTAGTCTTCCACGTCTCACCACATCACCCACACAAGGAACATCCAGAAGGCTATACAAATTCACACTATGTGCACGATCATTCAACGAAACACCACACATCCATCTAACCATCATACGCTCTGCCCTTTCTAAACTTCTTAGATTCTCCACCTCCGTAGACCATGTTTCAGTGCCATAAACACGGACACTTTGAACACAGGCCCTATACACCTTTCCTTTCACATGAAAGGATGCACCACGGGTGGTCAAGATAGGAGATAACTCTTTGAATTTAGCCCAGGCAGAACGCACTCTAGCTCTCACCGCCTCTTCTACACCTCCTCCTGCACCTAATGTGTCACCGAGGTAACAGAACTTGGTCACACACTCCACCTTTATGCCTGGCTCAACCTCAACCTCACCCAACAACTCTTCCTGAATAGAACCACCAGCCACACAACTCTTACAACAGAAGCCAACAAGATCTTTCAAACTACCCAAAATTCACATGTATTAAAATGAAAATAAATTACATGGTTATTATGTGCAATGATAATATTATTATTTACATATCAAAATAATTAAATGGTAATAACTATAGAATATTCAAATTTAATCATTTTAAAAATATTCACATGTAATCATTTTAAAAATATTCACATGTAATCAATCTTAAAATATTTACACATTATTAACATTAACTTTGGATTACTTGCATGTAAAAATACACAATTAGTTCACGTGTATTAGTCTCAAATTGCTTATTTTTAATTACCTGAAATTATCTCATTGTTATCATCTCAAATTTATGTATAAGTAACCATACTAAATTATCTACATAAAATTATACTAAATTATTTAATGAATTTATTAAAAATTGTTGCTTACACATAACTTCTATTCTAAATTACATTTTCACAAACAACATCAAGATACCAGGCTGTTGGAAGAGCAGTTTATTTCGTGCCTTTTCCCGACACATCACTTACAGGCTTGGAGTGAACCAGATGGGACCACTGGTGAGATCTATTTATATATATATATATATTTTTTTAATGAAAAAATGAGGATTTTAAAACACTGCCCTGTGACATGTGTGAAGTTAGCAATATTGCTGGCTATGCAAATAAAACAAAAAATTTTGTACTGCAATAGGGTTGTGCTATACATTGTTGGATGGTTTTAAAAATAAAATCCAAAGTATAATTGTTTTTCTTCGGTTTTTCTTTAAATGGGAATTTCCGAGACGTTTGTGTTTAGAGATTTCAATTACAAATCCAATGATGTAACTCCAATGTAGGATTTTTCATAGCTAAACCAAACGTAAACAAACACTTGATAAACAGCTACAAATTTTGTTGTGTTACAGTAAACACTTATGTAAGTCTGAGCACCATAATTTTAATGGTAATCTGACATTAAATTACTGATGATTATTGAACATTATTATTATTAAACAGTTGATAACGCAACATATGTCAATCAAACTAAATTAAGTAATAATGACGAAATCATGATGGTGAAGAATTTAAAGTTGTGCATTTGTTAAGCAATCAAACTACTGCTGGAAATTGAAATTTGAAGGCAAATTATATTTGGGTTTTAAGTTTTAAATGAAATAAATTATTTTTCAGCATTCTAAAGTGAGAGTGACATTGTTAACAAGAAGTACCAAATATAGGAGAATTCTCAACCAAAATGAGGTTATTTTCTTTAAAACTTACTTGGAAATATTCAGTAACCTGTGTGAAAATTTGGATGTAAAAATATTTATGGGTAACATGGGTTATTTAACAACATATTTTGATGTAAACATATTTATGGGTAACATGGGTTATTTAACAACATATTTTGATGTAAACATATTTATGGGTAACATGGGTTATTTAACAACATATTTTGATGTAAACATATTTATGGGTAACATGGGTTATTTAACAACATATTTTGATGTAAACATATTTATGGGTAACATGGGTTATTTAACAACATATTTTGATGTAAACATATTTATGGGTAACATGGGTTATTTAACAACAATCAATTTTATTTTAGTTGTTAAGTGCTTTGTTAGCTGATCCAAACATTGAAGCTACCATGGTTGATTATAACAGGTTAGTTTAAGCATACATTTGTCTTTCTATGTTGAAATAATTTCTTCACTGTCTGTAAATTAACTCATTGTTGAATAGGGAAATATCTTTCTTGGATCAGCTTTATGTTAGTACCATTTGCATATCTTGAATGTCAGTTTCTCTTATGTTGAAATGTTTTATTAAGATTAGAGATTATAAATAATTTGTTGTTGTTCAAAATAATTAGAATTTAGAATACATTCTATTACCTTAATTTCTGACCAGGTAACTCACAACACTGATGTTTTCATAGGAATACATGGAGCAGGGTTGACTCATCTTCTCTTCCTCCCAAATTGGGCGGCAGTTTTTGAGCTGTGAGTATCTTATAAAATGAAATTTCATGTTCTTAAGATTATCATCACAAGCATTAAATATTGTTTACAAATGGTTCGGATTTCTTTTTTTATCTCATATTTTTAAGTTATTCATATTAACTTCGCTGTTTCTTGTATGCATAAGCAACACAAACTTTGAAAGCCACAATTGAACCATTTCTCGTTATTCGATCGAGCTGAAATTCGGTGTATATAATTGTTGTCAATGTCAATGTGCTCTATTAAATTTTTAGATTTATTGGACCGAATTTTAATAAGATATAATATAAATATTTTAAAAAATTACAAATTTTATTCGGAGAAATAAACGTGAGTTTTTAGTTCATTCAAACAAAATGTTATTTAATTTTTCAAATAAAATATAAAAATCTTGTTTTTTCCATATTGATTAGAAAGTTTCGTATATTTTCCATCATCACATAATTCACATATCCAGTATTTAGACAACTGTTGTCAATGTTCTTCTATTTTTTAGACTTATCATCATCAAAGAATGATTTGCAAAAAATTAATAGCTGCCAAATTAGAAAATATGAGGGAATTTTATAAGACAAAGTTTTTTATGGTTCACTTGATTTAAAATACAATGCTAAAGAAAAGCTGTAAACAGAAGCACACTGCTTTAATGTCTGAACAATATGTGAACTCTTATGCAATTTCTAAACAGGACCTTATGCTGTGCATAATATAACTTTTTTCAAGGGTGTCAGTGTGAAAGGTTTCAAATCTTATTAGCAAACTAGATTTTAACTCGCGTCTTTTCTTACACAAGCTGATGAAAAGTCAACACGATTATTTTATTGATTTGAGAAAATAACGGATTCACAATCTTTATCAGCTACCACTGTGATGATAAAGCATGCTACTATGATCTTGCAAGACTGAGGGGGGTCAAATATTTCACTTGGGAGAATATGGATAAGATTACTCAAGAAGATGAGGTAATTTATTTCAAACAAAGGTTGAATTACTTGTTAAATTATTGAACTTTTGCATATAACCTGCAACCAGGCGTGCATGGAGAGGTTATAAAAGGGATGTGGCTCTTTAAATGAGAAAATATGGGATAGGGTAAACATTCAATAATATTCAGAATAAATTTCAAGTCTCCTGATTTATAGAGCCACGTCATTTTTTATAACCACTCCAGACTTACCCAGGCATGTGTTACATGCACTGAATTATGCTATTATTACAGGTGTATCATTAGGCATGCTAATGGTTAAAAACATAATTTAATTGTAGGGTCATCATCCCACACTTGGGGACCATAAGAAGTTTACTAACTATTCTTTCGATGTTAACGAATTCATGAGATTGGTTCTGCAGGCAGTGAAGTACGTTCAACATCATCCAGAATTTGTTCAGGCCCAACAGGAAAAATGGAAACAGTCTTATAATATTTCAGAGATAAAGTCTGAATTGTGATGTAGTTATGAGTGATTAATACGGTTGGAGCATCTATTCTCTCATCTTTGAAGTACATACAGTCAGCAGTTATTTTATTGTAAATTTCTTTATATTATCATATCATTGAGATTGCTAAATATTGTCTTCTACCATAAGAGGTATTTGTTTTTCAAGGCTTCAATACAAACAACGATAACAAGGAAAATTTATTTATATACATAAGTATATTTAGATGTCTATGTTAGATGTCATCACAAGTCTACATTGTACTGCATTGGTTCATTTCAGACCAGTTGTCCTTGTTTTTTAAAACTAAAATGTTTATTTATTCAACATTTCCTCTCTTAATTTTCGATTAGAATAATTTGCATTTTTTGCAAATGTTAATGACACAATAATTTGCACGGTTTTTTCACAAATTTATTAAAAACTGCAAAATATATTTTTGCTTCAAAACAAATCATTGGAACTTTTACTTTTTCATCTTTTCAAACCTATTTTTATAAGTGACCTATAATAGTTCATTGTTTGAATGCCACGCAGATTGCAACTTTCTTATAGGTAATTAATTAATTTATATATATATTTGTTATTTATTCGCATAATTTTTTTTTGGATAAAATGTGCAAGTAATCCAAATTTTTAAAAATGTGCATGTAATGTTCATTGAAGTGCTTACTCATCCATACATTTTTCATCTGATATTGAATCTTCCACCGACACAATATTTAATTTGTCTTATTTGTTTTTTCTGCCTCGCTAGTTATACATTTTATTTTTAATTTTCTCAAACTTTAATTTTTTTATAAATAAAACCTTTTTATTTAAAAATGATCATGTTGAACAAATGCTTTTCTTCATTTTATTTATTTGTTCATTTTCTCCTTGTTCATGATCCTCCTTTCATTTTTGAGGGTTTCACGACATTTACAACCTTTATAATTATTTATTATTTTATTTTTTAGAAAAAAAAATTTCAACAAACTTTAGTATGACAGTAAACCACTAATTTTGAATTTTATCGATTGCTTCTAGAATCAGCAAAATGTATAAATTTTATTTTTCTAGTCTTTGTATTAAAGAAAGATACGTTTATTATATTCATCACACAGTGCATGTGATGTCCTTTGTTTTGTTTCTATTTAAAAGTAAAACTAAAAAAAATTGCACAAACATAACAAACACCTGATTCCTCTACTAAACTTTTTTCATTAAAATAAATAAATAAATTGTTGAAGAACAAATAGAGTTCCAGAATGAAAGATGAGATGAAGAGATGAGAGAGAAAGGTAGGCATTCTTGTTGTAAGGATGATAGGTGGAGAAAAGTCGATTCTCACTTCCTCCGATTGCAGAGTTCCGGCGCTAAAAATGACGAGATGCAAAAAAATATATAAATGTTTTTGTCATTCTCTTCAGTCTGTAGGGTTCCAGTGTGATGACGATAACCAGGAATGGAAGCTCACAGGTGTTGAGTTGAAAATATGAAAAATTTTCTTTTCAAATAAACGGTTTGCTGACATGTCGTTTAAATGATTAGGCTTGCATTAATGATAACTGAATGACCCAGCCAAGCATTTTAGAACAAAGCAGAGGTGTACATTAAGTAACATGCAAAGCTTTCAAACTACATGCATGAACTTGTCACATGTGAGACTGCCTATTATAACTATAAAGCCATTGTTGTCATATTCCCAAATATAATCAGCAGAGACCCAACAATGTTTATCCTATTCCAGATTTCCCGTAAATTTATATTTTCCTGAAGGTTTTTAAGACACAAATTTGTTGAAAGATCTGCATGGTTGGTGCAGATGATCTATATAGTTTTATTTGTATATAGTAGTATATACACGATTTTATGGTGGTGAAAAAAATTTAAATGAAAAGCAAGAAAGAAATACTGCTAACAGAGACAGAGCATTACCACTGATTTCAAGTAAAAATGTTAACAAAGTAATTAATTAAAAACTAATTAATCCTAATAACTACAAAACTATAAAAGAAATCAAATAATGAGTAATTAATTAATGTTTACAATTCATTACCAGAAAAGCATTTGCAGTATAAAAATTGTGAAACGAGAAATACATAACTAATATAGATCTATAAATTTATCTATAAAAGTTTGAGCTCAGAGAACCACGTAGAAAATCCATAATACACAAGCATCAGCTGAAACGACTGTCCCGATAGTAAAAAGAAAAGAACTTAAATACAACAAACTGCACGTGTATCATTTTTGTCAAGATGCGACGCATATCCGGTCCGTCACTTCTACGTCACTCCTGTTATCACAAAAATCTGATTCAACACATGGTTCATCCATTCATTCGTATAAAATTATGTACACACCATTCACCGACTGAACAACACATAAATACACTGACATTTATCGATGAATTAAAACACACCATCATCACCACCATCATCATCATCATCATCATTACTATTCATATCGTAGTATTCATCAACAGCTGACAGATCAGAATTATCATCGAAAGAGGAAGATACTTTTATCGCGTGTTCGTTCGTCCGTTCGGGGGGCAGGGAACCGACTATTCTCTGATAAATAGACCTCAGCGTACTTTCGATCTCCCCCACGAGAGGGCGCAAGTCTGGATTGCTATGCCAGCACTTCAACATAAGTTCCCAGCATTCCGGGTCAACGTCTTTTGGCTTTTCCGGTCGTAAACCTGAATTACGTAAAAATGAAACCAGCAAGGTCATTGAAACATTGCTCAGATTGCAAATTTAACAACAATTTAAAAAGCTTAAAGTAATGAAAATTCATGTAAACAGCAGACAGATGAAGAAGCAAGTGATTTAAGTGCTCTTGAATGGCTCATTGTAAAAAAACGTTGTATAAATTGACGCATTGATTAACAAAATAAGTCAATTTAGCAAAAAAATAAGCCTTTTTCTATCTTACCTTTCTTAACAGCAGTCCACAGAACCTCCTTATTTGAACACTTTTCAAAGTGGAGTGGCAGATGAACAGATCCGTTACAAATATACCAGAAGAGAATGCCAAAAGCGTACACGTCGACGCTGTGATCATACCTGCCCGACACCAGTTCAGGGGCCATGTGGATAGGGGTTCCTACGATGCTGTAGGTCATCAGAGCTTCGGGTTTACAGAAACCCAGGTCGGTCAGCTTACCTCGGTTATTTTTGTCCAGCTGGAGAAAAAATTATGCACATGATGTTAAAGGAGCTGTCTATAAATGATATCAGATGATAAGGGGTCACACATTTGTGATAAAAGATGAAGAAGAGTCTATGATACGTAACGTCACATCAAAATGAATAAGAGCATTGACTTTTAACTTTCAATATATTCTCATAACTGAGCCACATTCAGCATCAGAGAAGCAGAGTTGAGGCTGGACAGAGCCCTTAGCTGAACACAGCTATCTCTGTTTTTAGACCTCTATCCTACCATACTATAACCTAGCTATTTGTTTTTCATGCAAGAAAGAAATAGTAGCTTTAATTTTTAGAGATATATTTTTAAGGGGAGGGAGTGCCAACTTGGTGACTTCATATTTTAGGGAGAGGAGGGGCAAAAAAATCAGCCAAAATTGTGAGACATCATTTATGGATGACTCCAAATATGAAATGGCCCTATCTTAGAGATAATGTGATAACGATGATCAGTAAAATGTCCTAGACAGATTTGAGATAACTGATAATGTATTTAAAGCAAAAGTTTTTGTACAAACCAGAACGTTTTTCAGCTTTATGTCTCTGTGAATTAGTCCCTGACTATGCAAGTATCGAATGCCTTCTATTATGTCTATTGAAACTTGTAATCTGTGATTAAAAACAAGTTTTAAAACATAAATGTCATAGTACTGACAACCCATTCCTCTTCAAATTATGCATTTATTCTACATTAATTCTAGAAAGCAAAGGAAAAATTTTGTAGAGTGTGAAACAGCTTCAATTATCATCACATAATAATATTATTATTATTATTGACCAACAGATGTTTTCTTTTCCAAAAATAGATTTGATGATGGTTTGTTTTTGGCAACAGAAACAAAAAAACAACATATCATTTAATGTAACAAAAACTGACAATGCATATTGATCTGAAATTCACACTAGTGAACCTGCAAGGTTAACTCAAAAAGATAATCTTCCATCTAAAAAACATTAAAACACACACGAAACATTGAAATAACTGTAACCAATTTTCTAAAAGGCTTCTATGGTTGATCAACCATTCTACCTCAGTGCTAACAAGACATCATCACACACACACACACACTCACGCATTAACTGCTGCTTACCTTTCCACCCATCCCAACTTTTTCTCTATGGCAGCATGAAGATCCATCGGCATCTTGTCCATAACGAGCATGACCGCAGGACTGGAGTTGTACGAATAATCGATCACCGAACCTCTCAGCGTTACGATCCTATCGTGTTTCGGAATGTTCCTGGTAATACGATAAGTGTGCAGGTTGCATCATTTTTAATACAATTAAAAATAAATATGATAAAATAAGAAAGTGTATAATAAAACAAAACAATTTATAATATTTGAATATTCAAATCTGATTCAAAATTAAATATTTAGTAGATATTTATCTAAATACAAATATGAAATGCATTACAGCCCCTTCTTTAAAATAACATAGCATCCATTTATATAAAAAAAATCCACATTACCAAATTACAAGATCTAAACTCTGCAAATAAAGTCTACATTGAAGCCAAACATAGTGTACACGACACAAAATAAATAAAAACAACATAACTTACATTGTATAGTAGAATTCCATTGCAAGATCGTTCCAATGTTTATCATCAGGTGGAACAAGTACTTTCACAGCACACAGTCCCTGGCCCTTCCACGAATCACAAGCGAACACGACACCATATTGACCGTTACCAATCATGTGGCCAACTTTCGGTTTGTCTTTAAATATAATTTTTAGAAAATTTAATTTCGAAATTGTTATAAAATATAAATATAAAATTCATCTCTTATAAACAAACGAATTTAGAATGGCTACAAGAGCTTCTTTAAAGTCAGAGTAAAATTTCTTAGCTTAAACTAATTAAACAGTTCACTCAACAATTCCATCATGGTATAAAAATCAACATTTCACTGAATCACGGCATACAAATCCACACTTATGATGGTATAAAAATCTACAATTCGCAGTATTATGGTATAAAAATCCACACTTCACAGCATCACAACATTAAAATACACACTGCACTCACTGTATCATGATGATCACATACATAACAAAGCTTCAAAAAAAATCACTAAGAAACAAAATATTAAAATACACAAACAATTAAAACAACTTACCATAAAGAATGAAATCCTTCAACGACCTGCTCTCAAGACTCAAACGAGCCACACGAGGAGCAAACTCTTTCCTGACTTTCAACCGATGTTCTTCCGTCTTTTCGATCCTCCGACCGTGCTTGTTCTCCAGCTGTCTGAGTGAAGTTTCAAACTGCTGATGAGATCTCTTCAGTCGCTCCTTGATCTGGTTGCAGATGCTCTTTGCAAGTCTGATCGTGGAAATATGAAGAAATTTGAAAAAAGAAATAAACACTTGTATTGCTTAACGTCATTAGGTTTGAGTTCGGTGCATAAAAATTTGGGTTTGTTTGAGTTCGGTTCGAAATGCTAAAATGTGGGTTCGAGTTCAAAAAGTTCGATTTGATTCCCATCTCTAATATATCTATATATATAAAAGAACATGTCCTGACTGACTGACTGACTGACTGACTGACTGACTGACTGACAGATGACTGACTGATAATCAACGCCGAGCTCAAACGCCTCATCCTAGGAACGTGAAATTTGGAACTTATATTACTTTTATAGCGTAAACATCCGCTAAGAAAGGATTTTTGAAAATTTTGCTCCTGAGCGGAAAAAACTGGAAAACAAACTTTTTTCTAAAGCAATGTATATCTCGAAAACCAAAAATGAGGAGATTTTGAAATTTGGTATATAGGTTTTTTTTTGAAAAATAAAAAGATACGTGTTTCACCATTTTTTGAAAATTCGGTTTCCCGGACCTCAAATGTGGGTTGGAAAATTGGGTTATTTGGTTTTTAAAGTAGCTTCTACTCAAAAACTGTTAATGCTACAGGAGTAAAAATTAGTATTTAGTTTCTACTCCAAAAATAATGAAATACGTGTTTTAGCATTTTTTAAAAATTTGGTTTCCAGGACTTCAAATGTGGGGTGGAAAATAGGGTTATTTGGTTTTTAAAGTAACTGCTACTCAACAACTGTAAATACCACAGATGTAAAAATTAGTATTTAGTTTCTATTCTAAAAATACAGATATACGTGTTTCACCATTTTTTACAAATTTGGTTTCCAGGACCTTAAATGTGGGGTGGAAAATAGGATTACTTGGTTTTTAAAGTACCTTCTACTCAAAAACTGTTAAAATCTACAAAAGTAAAAATTAGTATTTAGTTTCTACTCTAAAAATAATGATATACGGGTTTCACAATTTTTTGAAAATTTGGTTACCAGGACTTCAAATGTGGGGTGGAAAATAGGGTTATTTGGTTTTTAAAGTAACTGCTACTCAACAACTGTAAATACCACAGATGTAAAAATTAGTATTTAGTTTCTATTCTAAAAATACAGATATACGTGTTTCATCATTTTTTACAAATTTGGTTTCCAGGACCTTAAATGTGGGGTGGAAAATAGGATTACTTGGTTTTTAAAGTAGCTGCTACTCACAAACTGTGAATGCTACGGTTGTAACTCTCAGTTCTTCGTTTCGGATCTCAGGTCTACTAGGCTGCCTCGCTAAAAGCCTTCCTAAACAACAGGCGGGCCGATATATCTATTCTATATATATGGGCTAAACCTTAAATCAAGGTGGTACGGGCCGAGGTTTTTCACTAAGCATATAGACATTTTAGTAATATATAGGGTCTTCAGACGGGCCGGGCCAAACCTGAAGTCAAGGTGGGACGGGCTGAAGTTTTTCCTCAAGTATATAGAATTTCTAGGCCTGTAAAAACGGGCCGGGCCCAAATTAGACGGGCCGTGCCGGGCCAGGAATTTTGGTTTTGAAACGGGCTGGGCCAAGTTGTCGACGGGCCGAGCCGACACCTATGGATGCACGGTTCAAATTCTCTAATTTCATGCGAGCGAAGCCGCTACGGGCACTGCTAGTATATATATATAGTTCCCGCTCCACTTATTTTGTGACCGATTTCAATTTTTTTCACTATAATTGTCTCCCATTGACTTTCCAGGCTGTGTAAAAATTTCTTTACGATCGGATGAATGGTGTAGCAGTGCACAAAGAACATACACACACACATACAGTCATTTTTATATATAAAGATTAAATGGTTGCATGATATGCTAGACACATACTTCTGACATCTGCTCTCCGTCAGAGTAGAAAGCATCTCTGTGGCAACACGTTTTTTCCAATCAGAATCGACTCGCATTTGTGATTTCGAAAGCATGGAATGGAAGAGCTGCAATTAAATAAATAAGCCAAAATTTAATTAAAAACTTATTGTACAAATTGTACAAAGAAAGGAACAAAAGATTAACTAAATACATTATAATTCATGAAAAAAACGTTGTTGACACCTGTTTAATTTTTTCAATAAACGTTTTCATGACAGAGTCATTATTTGGAGCTGTTATGTTCACTTGGTAGGCTGTGTTTGTGATCTGCACAAATGAAAAAGAAATAAATAATTCAATTGATTTGATAAATAATAATTGCCAAATCATTCCCGAGATTGGATAAAAACTTCATGAATATTCATTTTACTTCTTTGAGCGCTTTTGACGTTTTTGAAGCCCCTCCCTCAGAATCTACGTCCATCTCTTCGAGTGAAGCAAGACACCGAGATAAAATGCCTTCAAAGAAATATTTCATAAACAATTAATTAAGCTTTGTTAATTAAATAATTAGTTATTTATTATAAACTAGATATCTATATATAAAAATGACTTTTGTCTGTCTATTTTTTGTGACCAAAAAACTTTTCAGGCCAAAAGTGTCTATGTAGGAACTTCAAAGGTTATTGCGTAAAAAAATTCAAATTTAGTTTACATATCAAAGTTTGAAGGTTTCCAGCAACTTTTAGCAAATCTATTTTACGTTTTATGTGCAAAAAGAAGATAGGAGGGAGAGGAAGAAAGAAAATGAACGGGAGAACGAGCAGAAGAGGATGTGGGATTGGGCAAACGGGAACATGAGAGCGAGCGAGAACGGGGGAGCGAGTGGTAGCAGGAGAACAAGTGAGAGCGGGAAATGGAGAAGAAGAGTGAGAAAGAGAGTGAGCTGGAGAGCAAGCGGGCAAGGATACGGGAGCGATAAAAAGAAAAAGCGAGGGAAAGAAAAATTATAGAAAACCCCGTAACCCCCTTAGATTAATATAAATAAGACTACTTTAGCTACTGGATCGATTTGTTTGCGTGGCACTTGTATCTACTTTGAAAAAAAATCTGCTGACCGATTAGTGTATTTAGGTTAAAAACGTATATGGGTCAACTTTGCCCATGTACAAACATGGAGGGTTATTGCATAACAAAATTTATAGAGAGTTTTAAGCAATTTAAAAAATCTGCTATTTATTTTACATTTTATGAGCAGTCAAACATTTACCACAGATTGGTAAGCAATTAACCATTATGATAGAAAAACAAGAAAAAACTTGTTGTAGCTAATAATAAATAATTTCATAATGATCCAATGAAAAGAAACAGGACATGTTTGAAAATATAACCAATGTTTATTACCATTATTAACATAATATAACTACCTTAATGCCATGAGTAACTAGCATCATCATCATTATCATCATCATCATCATCATCATCATCATTTATAATTGTAATCATTTTCGATTTTTAGACTTAATAATCAGACCACCTTTGTAGCATTGTTAACTTATTTATAGCTCATACAATCATAAAATAGGTATCAGCATGGGAATTCCAATTATCTAAGTTGCAAAACTATAAGGTTATTTTTACCGCTCAAAATCTCTGTTATAACCATCGTCATCAACACCACCGCCACACTGATTCCAGTTCATCTAGAATAAATGACTCACTGCTTTTTAATGTCTTAATTAAACTAAACTACTGAGAACTAGCAGCTAGCCAACTGGTAACGTAAAAACCCTTGTCAATTACATTGCACAACAACAACAATTACATCCATTATAGCAAGCCACTCAACAACAGAATCATCATCAAACGATAATTTTGAAAATCTTGCAAGCAATCACCAACCGGTAAAACTTTCTCTGAGGACGTTGACAGAGCTGACCAGTTGACCAGCAATGTGGGAGTTGAGATTTGAGAGGACGAAATCTTCTATCTGACTGGAACACAGTTTCAAGTCTCCTCTTGAACCGACTGAACTGTCATTCGAAAGTTCCACCCCTTTGATTGATTGGTTGGTCAAAATATAGTATTTGTTGTGACACTATTAGTGATTGGTTAGTCAAAATATAATATTTGTTATGACACTATTAGTGATTGGTTAGTCAAAATATAATATTTGTTATGACACCATTATTACTGATAGGATGAACTTGTATCATTAGTTTCTTGATAAATATAATAAAAAATCATTTACATGAGAACTAAAATCTTAATTGCTTTTGTTTATTTTTTGTTCCCTTAACAAGACAACTGGTAAAAATATAAAATAAACTTGTTAACCACAACATCTAATAAGAATGCTACCATACCAATAAACGGTTTATGAAAATAAATACACCATTGATAACTTATCTCTACTACACCATTGATAACTTATTTCTACTACACCATTAACACCATTGATACCTTATCTCTATTACACCATTAACACCATTGATAACTTATCTCTACTACACCACTAACACCACCATCTCCATCTTGATCTCTCCGATGGACACCCAAATATCCAATCCAATCTTAAAAAATCTCCTCTCAATAATCCAACAAGAGTGGAAGGAAATAATTAATTACATGTAATTTTACATGAGGAAATAATAAATTACCTGTAATTTTACATGAGGAAATAACAAATTACCTGTAATTTTACATGAGGCAGCCTCTTCGATCAACTCGTCTTTCTTACTTCTTACAGTTTCACAAATCATCTTCTTCACTTCATCCTGCTTTTTGACGGCCATCTCCATCAGGGAGTTGTACAGTTCTTCCTGATTGGTAGGTAATTCATGAATATGTTAATCTGCTAATAAAATATCCATGATATGTGAACAAAACTTCGTGACAGGTAGACTATATAAGGGATGTAGTTAATTAGCGAAATTTTAATTATCATCACCTACATGGATCTGATGAGAATACCGATAACATTATCTCATTGACATGACCATCTTAATAAGTAACCAGATATCAGCTAATTGATACACTATATAGTTAAAAATATTAACAACCAGGACTTTAAAGCAACGGGTTACAGTATAAACAATAGCAACAATAAGAAATGTATTAATTTATCGGAATAGAAAAAGAAAAGAAAGGAAAGTAGAAAAAGAAGCACATACTGAATTTCTTTTGAGTTGAGCACAACATTAACAAGGTTAATCTAAAGTAAAATATAAACAATACTTTCACAGAATAACATTACTAAATAGCAGAAACAACTACAAAACCACCATAATTATAATTTTAATTATATTTCAAAACAATGATAAATGAATTTTTTTTTAAAACCATAAGGTTAGTTAAATATTGAAAAGGTGCAAATAAATCGCTCGAATAGATGACATTTCATGTAGAAATAAACTAAGAGAGTAAGTAAAAAAAATCAAAGAAAATCAAATACTAAAAAAGTAGTTGGATAAAAAACAGATGCATATGCGTGTATATATATATATATATAAATGACTGTTTTTGAATGTGTGTGAATGTGTTTTTTTGCATGTACATTATGCATTGCTACACCATTCATCTGATCGTAATGAAATTTTCACACAACATTGGGAGTCAATAGAGGAAAGTTTTTGTGAAAAAAAATTTAGATCGGTTACAAAGTGAGTGGGAGAGCAAGCGGGAACGGGAGAGCACACGGGAGCAGAAAAGTGACCGAGAGCTGAAGAGCGAGCGGGAAAGGGAGAGGAACGGGAATGGAAAAGCGACTGAGAGCGAAAAAGTGAGCGGGAAAGCAACCGGGAATGGTAGAGCAAGCAGGGAAGGAAAAGGAAGCAAGAAAAATTATATGAAAACCTCTAAAAACCCCGGGCAACGTCGGGTACCCAGCTAGTATATATAAAAGCCAATGTGTGTGTTTGTTTGCTTTTCACATCTGAACCACTGAAGCAATTTAAACTGAATTTTGCACAGAGGTTATATTCATCGAGGAAAAGGTTTTGAGCCATTAAAAAAAAATCGCCTTAATATTTTACATTTTATCTAAAAAATAAGAAAAAAATTAAAAAAAACAAGCAACGACCTCGCTAATAATTGTAGAAGTTGTAGTAGTAGAGAATTAGTTAGGGGCACTCTAGTGTTATGAAACCTCAGAGGCGCCGGGAACGACACCGCACGTGTATCCGAAATTGGAATGTGCCAAATCCTATTAACCCCAGTCGTGAAACTGGTACTCATTTATCGACCAATGAAGGATGAAATGCTGAGTTGGCCTGAACAGTGTGAGTGAATTCTTTGCTCAAGGAAACTATGTGCCCTAACCTAGTGTATATAGATAGTGCAAAAGAACAGGCTCAGTAGTTATCTGATTTCATGCAATATTATAATGTTAAATTCATGCAAAGAGTGTTTAGAATTGTTTAATATGTAACAAATTAATCATACACTACATATATTAATATTTCTCAACCTCATTGGAGGCTAGAGTTTCATAACAACCAACTCAGTGCTGTTTTAAAAAAAATTTAAATGATTTGTTCGACGTTTAAAATTTTAATTATTTTCTACAATCAGCAATGTTTTAAAGTCACTGACAGGATCAATCAGTTAGTCGCTAAATCTTTTGCGTTTTTAAAAGTTGGATTGTTCTTCAGGTCCTGCTGAATAACTTGCAGTATGTTCTGGTAATGTTCTTTACCTCTTGATGGTACCAAGAAATCTGAGTTGAGCTTATTGCTGTTTTCAGGACAGTCACTGACAACGTTTAGCACTTGAGGTTATCAAAACAAGCTGGGTTCACAGCAGAATTTGGCTAGTTAGCATCTTCTTCAGTCAACATTAGGCTGAGAAATTGAATGTGTACCAGGAGTCAATACTAGCAGAATCAGCTAAAGTTATGGAGTTACTGAAAGCTTTGTCTCACTAAAGCTTGTTCCAAACCAATTCAATAATGCCAAAAGAGTTGTGTGAGGATTAACAGCCAGCACACTGGCACCATATTTGCTCCACAGATTATTTAGACAAATCTCATCTTTCTACAACATATTAAACAGAAATAAAAACAGCCTTCACTTTTTTCTTTTTCAACATCGAAGTATTAAAGAATGTTTGTTGTTTAATTTCTTTTATGTCTATTGTGAAAGCAAACAAAGCTGTAAAATGTTTGAAAAGTTTGTAGACAAATGTTATTTAGAAACAAAGAAATGCCAAAAAAATAAATGCGAGAGTAATCGAATAAGAGCAATTAAGCACTGTTGAAAATGTTCATTTGTGGCACTTGTAGGATGCATAACTTCAGGAGCTAAAGTAATGTCACAAAAAACCATAACTGACAGAATCAATACAAAATATGATCAATAAAAAATAGAACAAATAGAACACAGCTCATGCGTCTCACACATACCTCTTTCATTTTAGCAAACTTTATTCTGGCAGGTACCCTGACCGGACCTCGAGCCATGTTGAATGCCAGATTGATCATGGAGTCGAGACACCTGAGATGTATCTTTATCATGGTGGATACTCCTTCAAGAAGCTGCTGCTGTAAGATTCTTTTGATGAACCGATGAAGAGAGCCGTGCAGAAGATTCAAATCCTCCACCATTTCCAAATGATGGGTGGTCTGTGACGTCGATGACGTGTAAGATGACGGAGATGACGGTAATGAGATGAATCCCTCGCTGTTGGTGTACGAGTTGCTGGATGAAAATGAAAAAAAAATGAGGAAACGTGTTTGGTCCAAACCATTGATTAATGAACATAGCCTCAATAACTTCAAAAGAATATGCATATTATTTCATGTAAAGCCTTTCAGCTAGAAAAGTAGAAAACAAAATATGATAATATCGATGTTCTCCTAATCATAAGTAATTTGCTGCTTGGAAGCAAAGAACTTCTTAGAAAAAATCAATGACCAAGGGAAAAACTATAGTCAACGTTTTCTCAATAACTTTGATGACCAGTGACCAGGGGTGTATTTTCTTTTTGGGGGCCCCTCTAAAGTTGCACCCAGAAAGACCCTCCACCCCCTTGATATTCCTCTACTCATAATGGTTATGATAATGATTACAGTTAAGAAAACATTGGTGATGATGACATCGATTATGACACCATAGAAAAATATAAAAAAAGTTCAAAAATTCAAAGAAAAACACAAAGTGAAAAAGATTGATAAACACCAGACAATCACTATCACAGCAGATCAAACCACCCAATGGAGAAGTGAAATGTCATCAAAAATGTTAAAGTGCTACAAGTGTGAGTATGAATAAGGAGAACACTTTAAAATGATAATGAGCAAGAGAGAGGAGAAAGAAAGAGAGAGAGAGGAGAAAGAAAGAGAGAGAGAGAGAAAGATTTGACAAAAACTACATAGTTATATAATTATTGTCTGTGAGTGAGGCCTATTTAAAGCAGAATTCCAAGTCAAAATAACTTTAAAATATGACTTTCGGCTTTATTGTTTGTGACAACAACCATACAACAAGCATGCATTTCATAATGAACAATCCGAACGAATATATTCTATTAGCCGTTGAATTATATTTACAAAAATAATTACATACTAAATAATAAGTTAGAACACACTGTATATAATTACAGTAAAAATCAATGGAAGATGAAACATGTACCTTTCAAGCCATCAGCTTACTGCTTCCAAAATAAATCTTGCATAATATCATAAATGAAAACTTTCAATATCAACATTGCTGATTAGAGTCTCGCACATGCCGATTTTTCGCAGCCCGGCCCACCGGCAGCCTGGCTCGGGCTGTTTCGTAGGCACAAAATTCCTGGCCATGCTTATTCAGGCTCGGTCCACCCCATTTTAGCAAGCCTAAAACCCTTATGCTTAGCACAAAATTCCAGGCAGGTCCGGCACCTGCTGGTTTCGGCCAGACTCGTTTAGATAACCTTAACATGACACCCAGGCCCTGCCCGTGAAGGACTCAATTGCTGACATGTCAACATTGATGTCATCTTCACAACCATCATCTTACCATCGCAGGATTCCAAAGGGCTGTACATAATTATTCATTAATTTCCCTTCACTTTCTAATTCAATTTACAAGTAACACAAAAAGTAATAAAGAGCAGTCATGTTTAAATTCATATCAAATTCTAGATTAGGATGACATCGACACCTCTCACTATTCAACCGTTGACCAAATAAAGAAGCACGTAAGAATAATCAATTTTAAGTTATTACGACAATAATAATAATTAATAATGAAAAATACAATGTAATAATAAAAACAACAATGAAGCAGCAAAGAATCTACTTTTCGACAGATGAAGACAAAGAGAGGAAGGAGAACAACTGTTCTAAAGTTTGACATTCACTGTTGAGAGGAAGAGACGTTTCTTTTTGTTCTGTCGTGTTTCCTGGTGACGTCGTCGGTGATGGAGAAACGTCCGGAGGAACTTTCAGAAAGAAGATGTTCAGTTGGTTGAATTGCGATTTCATGAAGTCAAGAAGCTCCAATTCCTGGATACAAAATATAAAATCATTGAAAGCCAAATCTCAAAATGCAAGTGGAATTATCCAATAAGAAAATATGTACAAATCATATATTGTCAAAGTATGATTTGTATATTATTTGAAAAAAAAATCAATTTTTTTCATTGCCTCCACTTTGACAACTAAAACATTGAATAAACAGTCATTAAACGATATAACTAAACGACTACTAATATTCAATTATCAATGATTTTCTCAATTGATCATTCAGCATGGGAAAACACGATGAGTAGAAAATGGAAGGAAAATGAAAGAGATTCTTGAAGAAAGTAGCCAGATAAATTTAAGGCAGAACAGAAAGTAAAAAAATTAGTGCAAATAAAAAAAATCTGAGCAATATCTCATTTGCTTAGTGCTACCACTGCTATCTTAAGATAGGACATTATATAGGTTCTTCAAGACAATGCTTAACAACAGAGTAGTTGAAAACATTTAAGTGGCTGAAAAAAGCGGGTATTCATTACATCAATAATTTAAAAATCGCTTATTAAAAACAAAAATAAAAATTCAAATAAATAATAATAATATGAATTAAAAACAGCTCTAGCACCTTTATTTGCTCAACTAGCCCTAAGCCATAAGTCACCATCTGGTTAACGTGGTTTCGCTGGGCACAAGAAGGAATGAATAAATTCTCTACAGATTTGTCACAGTTCAGGTCCAAGTTGTTCTCTTTGGCTCAGAGCTCAATGGCAGCTTTCACATACATGCAAGACAAGATGATGATTATGCAGCATTGAGCAATTAGATAATAAACTTAATTTTCAATCCACTACCAATAAACAAACACTTAAAATTAAGGTAATACACAATTAATGGAGCTGACCACTAGAAACTGGCTAAACTTCAATTCGCACCTCGACTTGGCCCGAAGTTTAGACCCTTTGGCACTATTAGGATTTTGGCCGAAGCCGAGCCATAAAATAAGAAATCGAGAAAGCCGGGGTAATAGGTCGAGCACACGGTCAGTCCCTACCGACCAACTATGTGAACGATACAAAGAAATAATGATATATTTCCTTCCTCAACTTTGAACATGTAAATTTTACAACACTTTTAAAATAAATTTGAAATAATTGACATCTATATATACATAACAAGTGAACCATAAAAAACTTCGTTTTTTAAAAAAGCCTTTATAATTTTTTAATTCGCCAACTATAAAATATGAAAAAATTGACCACAGTCATCTAAATACTTAATATGTAAAATATGAAAAGATTGAAAATTTAAGAAACATTTGAATCATAATTGTATAAACACATTTTTTATTAAAAATGTATAAATTTGAAAATTAAATATAACTTTCTTTAAATAAAATAAAAATTTAAAGTTCATTTCTCTACATAAAATTTGTAATTTTTTAATTTTTTAAAAGTTTTAATTGATTATTCTATAATTCACTCAAATGTTGTCCAATCAACCTGAAAATTCATTCAACAAATAAACTCACCAAATTTCAACTTGATTCCGAAGATTAAAAATATAAGCTATTTTCGAATCAATATGGAATAAACAAATATTTCATCATAAACTCTTAAAATTAAAATTTAAATATAATTTAATATCGCTTTCTTTAAAGAAACCAAAAATTAATAGTTTGTTTTCTACATAAACCTTTTAATTTTTAAAAAATTGTTTAAAGTTTGAATTGAGTTACCCAATGTAACAATACTGAGATATGGAGAATGGGGTGGAAGTAAAATGTTACATAAAATTTAATGTTACATCAATTTAATAAAACAATGATTTTAAACCACAGTGGTTTAAAGAGCGTTTACAAATCTGTTTGAATTTAGCTTTAATATTCAGTAGAATAATCACAAATACATCTAATTTACATATGCAAGACTTTCATACATGTAGAACTGAAACTGCACTTTTATACACTTGTTTATTCATTTCGGTTGCTATTGGAAACAGAAAGGCACAAACATTGAAATCAAAGGTGGTTATTTCTTGACAACAACACGTGTTAAAATTGAGCCCAATCTGCTTTAAAATATAAAATTTGCACCAAAGAAAAAATCTAGAAATCGCCTGAATCCACAGGCAGACATGCGGATTGCAATCAGCAACAAAGTACCACGTTTCGGCAAAATCATATCGGAGAAACAGCAGAGAAAAAGTCATTAAATTTAAATTCTACAATTTTTTATTTACACTTACATTGAATGAAAAACTTAATTTTTTTGCACTGTTTGTATTAGACATTGTTATAACTGTCTTTTTTCTTGTGTTTCTCTCGCATTTTATATCATTTAAAATTTAGCTTGAATAGCTAGCTCAAATCTAGTAGAAATTGTTTCTTTCTTCTTCTGAGATATTACTTATATTACTTTTGTAGGGGTTGCGAAAACATGCTAAAAGTTTTCCAGGGGTGCGCGACACGGAAAAGGTTGGGAACATCTGCTGTAAAGGAAGGTTTTGTGAAAAAATATCGAGATCAGTCACAAAGGGAATGAGAACAGGAAAGCAAGGGAAACGAAAACGGGAGAGCGAGCGGGATCAGGACAGGGAACAGGAGTGTAAGCGGGAACGGAAAAGCGACCGGGAGCGGAAGAGCAAGCGGGAAATGGAGAGAAAGCGAGAGAGCAAGAAGGAACAGGAGAGCGAGTGGGAGCGGGAAAGCGAACGGGAACGGAACGGGAACGGAACGGGAGAGCAAGCGGGAAAGCGACCCGGGACAGGAAAGCGACTGAGAGCAAGAGAGCGAAGAGGAAGGAAATGGGAGCGAGTGAGAAAAACGATAGAAAAACCTCTAGAAACCCCGCAAGTTTGATTATAAATAACAATTTCTAACATTCATACTTGTGAGTGATATTTAAGGTTTATGAATGTAATGAACAAGAAGCTAATAATTAATATGAGTTTGAAGATGTAAGAAGATATTAGCATAAAATTGTTATTTCTAATTAAATTTAACAAATTTATGAAAAAATAAACAAAATAAAGAAATTTTATTTTATGAAACAAAAGAAATAATGACAGCAAAAAAAAAACAAAATCACCTCATTAGAAAAACTGAGTCCTTCGAGAACCATCAGAAAAACAGGCTGATAACTGTTGGCACAGAAACTGAAAACTTTTTGCCAGTGGAACTGCTGCATGGGCCTGATCTCTGGCACCACAAGATGAAAACCAGACTGCAGAAGTGAAGAATTGTGAAAAATATCCACGTAGCACGGCTTTGCAGAATCAGCTGGTTGAGCCAGAATCTCGCCTCTGTCGAAACTTCCACTCTGTCTCTTTATCGACGAGAACCGAAAGCTGCGGTGGCTGGAATTTCGTTCGTCGATCAAAGGAAGAGAGTCAGATTCTATCTTCTCCAGTCGAGTCCTGGCTCCATACGAGAAAGAAAGAGGGCGCCACAGATGGTCGGAGTCAGTGAGATTCAGAAAGTCGTTTTGTCTGAGAAGGGCATTAATTAATTGACATTTCTTCAATGGAGAGGCACAGAGGACGATGTAAGTTGGAAGACTTTTAAATAAGTTTCTTAGTATCTGCTCCTCTTTTGAGGTTATTTCTGCATTCACTTTCACATCTGTGTATAATTATTAAATTATTAATACAATAATCTAAGTATACAATCTATATGTATATTATATATATATATATATATATATATATATATATATATATATATATATATATATATATATATATATATATATATATATATATATATATATATAACTGTCTGTCAGTTTGTCTTCTATACAAATCCAAACTGCTAGACCAATTTCAGGAGAGTGAGCATGTGAGCAAGCGGGGATAGAAACGGGGGAGAGAGAGAAAAACGATGGAAAAACCTCTAAGAATCCCGGGCAACCCTGCTAGTTAGTAATACAAATATCTAAGTATACAATTAGCAATAGAAGTATCTAAGTATACAATTATTAATACAAATATCTTAGTATACAATTATTAATACAAATATCTAAGTATACAATTATTAATACAAATTATTAATATACAATTATTAATACAGATATAAATTAGTAATAGAGGTGCCTCGATTATCAGCTTGTTATCGGTATCGGCCGTTTCACAATCAATTGTCGGCCGATTAGTGTTATTTTTATTCTTGTAAAGTGCAGCGAATATGCTTTCATTTAATACACATTGATAAATCAATTTGTTGTAGACATTTAAAAAAAAAATAAACTGATAAATAAGTGCATAGAAACAAGATTCTTAATTTGTTTGCAGTGCTGGTAAGTCCATTAATGAACTACCTTGTTTGTTTGACCCCAAAAGTGATAAAACACAAGTAAAAGAATGGAAAATGGTGCAGAAACTCCTTACGAGTAGAGTCTAATCATAATCCATTGAAGTTAAGAAAAATAAATTATTAAAATAAAAGTGATTTAGAACAATTATCAACACTATAAACAAAGGAAAATTATTTAAAAAAAATAGATATTTAACAAATTATTAAGTTGTGAGAATAGATAAAAAAAACTATTTTATGAGAACGAGCAACTCACTAAAGTCACTGGACATGAGTGACCACTCGTTGGTGGTCGAAGCAGTCAATTCCTGCGATCTCAACTGGGTTGAACTGGATTCACAGACTCCAGGACTGACAACGTCCAGAAGGTCATTGTTGCAATTATTAAAATTAGGAGCATCTGTTGGTAGACATTAAGCTACAATACAGTTATGTCTGTTTTAAATGTTTTAATGCTACCATTCATTGCTTTATATTGAGAATTTTATTTAACTACATTTCACTCAATAAGAACCAAAAATTCTTTCTTAGAAACAGTCCGTAAAAGTCAATTAAAAAATAAATAAAAAAACATAGGCATTATAATAAGCACAAAGAATACAGGCGAGTAGCCAAGAATTTCAGATGGGAAGGGGGATATTAGGGACTAAACAAACTTCGCTTCGGCCCAAAGTTTAGACATTCGGACCTATTCAGACTTCGGCTTCAAACCGTGGGCAAAGCCAAATAATGAAATAATCAGCTACTATACAACAAACATTTCAGAAAAATCTTAAACTTGTTGAATTCACAATTAATTTATGTCATCTAGTGTGATAAAAAACAAAACAGAGATGTCTTTGTTGTTTTATATGAAATTTAATCTCCTGTCCTGGGTATCCACATAAATCAGGAATGCCCAGGTGGGGTACAATGTTGATATCAGGTGGGTGGCGTTTTAATAAATCAGTAAGCGAGATCGGCAGAAGTGTGCCTGGTAATTGAACAAATTATTAATAGATAAAAATGATAATAGTAGCACAGACAAGCGCGAACCTCTTTTGCAGTATATAAAAGAAGCATGCATTTCATTTCAAAAGATCCAATCTAATATTGGAAAAACAACCCTATACTTATCAACAGCTTGCCTGGGCTGCCAACAAATTCTGTAGATAGTGAAAAAACCTTCAGTTCTCCATGCCTTACAAGTAATGACCATCAATCTAACCAAAATTGAAATGCTGTTGTTCCTAAGAATATCGAAGAAGTCAATATTGACTACTAATTAGATACCATTTACTCTATCAATCTATTTAATTTTTATATTTACCTGAGTTTATTTATTTATTTTTTAATCAGTTGTAAATTCATAGCAATAATTAAATCATTATATTTTTTTCAGTGTCTTGTTCAGTGTTTATACATGTTGGTGAAAGTTTTGAAGGCACGGATATTCAGCTTCAGCCGAAGTTGTTCGGAAATATTCGGACTTCGTTTAGTCCCTAAACAGTTATTTCATATAACTATTAACTTTTCCTTAAATTTTTGACTTGAAATTGTATTACTCTGCTTATTGACACTGCTTTTGGGTATTTCTGCCTAAAGTTGCTTTTTAATGAGTTTTTCTGTCAAAATATTTTTTCTAATATGTTCTGAGCTTATTTTATTGAACCGTTTTTAAAACCTGGTTTTATATCGAAATTGGCCCAGGCTGCTAAACTAGGTCCTAGTTACTAGGAGATTACCTTGCAGTTCTATTTTGCAATTGTTATATAATTTAAATGTTTCAGCATTTATTTTAAATTTTGTCAGGTCTCAATTGGATGTATTTCTGTGTTGAATGGTTTCAGACGTCCAAACAGATTTTTATCTGACAGATAATAAATTTTATGTAAAATGCCAAAATAATTTAGAAGTAGAGAAGACAAATTTACCAAAGCAGCTGGCATTGTTGATCTCATCGAAGACACGTCTTGTTTCTTTCAACATTTGCTTTAAAATTTTAAGATGGGTACAATAAGTACAGAGTTCCTTTTCAAGTTGATTTGAAGCCATAATTAATTAACTGCACAGATAGAAGTGCGCAGGTATATTAAGTACTGGATAGGATATAAAATGTCTGTATGTAAGTAGTATAAGTAATGTATGTCAAACTCTTCTTGAGCTGGATACCCGGAAAAACCAGCAAACGAGCAGACGCAAATTTTCGAGAAAAAGCCAACGGCTAAACCCAACTTTAAAATATATACAATGTAACGATAAAAACTAAAACTTCAGTTATTTAGTTATAATTCGAGCAATAAACAAAAACTTTAGTGTTTGTTTACATCCTCAAAACTTCAAACAAAGAAATTCTGTGCGCAACCCCGTTTTGTTTATTTTTGGAATTTCCATTCGTATTTCAGCTAAACTAGACTTCAGAAGTAAAAAAGATAATAACTAAAAGTATTAGAATTTAATTTAAATAATTTTTAAAAGCACTTAGGTTCAGGGATGTTAAGATTGGTATTGGCCAAATACCAATACACTATTGGCAATAACTTTTCGTGATTGGGAATGGTATTGTCAATACTTTTACCATAGATATCTATGACTTTTACTGAGAGAAATTGGTTTGGTATCGCCGATACATTTAAAACAAAATTTAGTCAATACCCAATACCAATATTTTTTATTATTAAAAATTGAAATTTGTCAAAAAATTCAAACTTTTAAAACTTAATTTTGTACATTTTGGCAATTGTTTTGTAAACTTATTTTCCCCCATATTATTGTGCTCCACTGATCTCTATATATAACTGGATCGCGCTTAGTCTACTAAATGAATTATAATTTTTCTAGTTTCTCGCACTGATCTCTATAATATTATATTATAGAGATCAGTGGTTTCTCGCTGCCGCCATTTTAACAACCCAGTTCATCCTTGGGAACTTAAAATTTAAGCAAAAACAAATCTTTAACCTTTCAATTAATAACATTTAATAATAGGTTGAAGCTCACAAAAATTATTTAGGCTGATAATAACTGTTAGGCCCGTTAGGTCATAAGCCGTTGGTTAGAGGGTTTTATATTATAGCTCGGATGTCGAAAAAAACTTGTTAAAAACTGTAGTAATTGAGTACATACAAATGAAATGAATGTTTGGCTTTCTTATATTGTCGATTTGAGCAATTATTAGCTGCGCCAGTCGGCAATTTTGCACTTTCAAAGATTTTCCTTATATAGCATAAAGGGTGTCAAAATGGCTACCGGGGGTTATACCCAGGCCAGGCAGGGGTAAGTGTGATCCAATTATATATAGAAAGCAGGGATGTGCTCTTGATCAGTTTGTTTTGTGAAGTGTTGTAATATTTCAATCAAAAATTTTTAGTGATCGATGGACACTTTGCTTTTTATTTTGCATTTTTCTTCAATTATATTTGTTTTTCATTTTTATGCATTGTATGATTTTAAAGCTGTGTGCTAATAATGAAAAACTTGAGAAAAAAGTGTTTTTAGGTATTAGTGTTTGGTATTTGTTATTGGCAACAATACTTTTTTAATTGAATATTGATATTGGTATGATCAATACTTTTTCACGTGCCTATTGGGATTGGTATTGCCAATACAATTTCTAGCTATTGTTAACAGCCCTGCTTAGGCTCATCTTTATCGAGAGCCATCCAGGGACGTAAATTGGGGGGCAGGGGGGGCATTTGCCCCTCCCCCTGATTTTCAAAATTTAAATTTGTTTACCTAGAGTTTACTATATATTTATTTAATTTTAACTTTACTTAACCTAGTCATGATGCAATGCGTATTGGAATTCTTCTGGCGTGTATAGACAATTCGCCCCCCCCTTGATTTCCAAAATTAAAATTTTTTTTAACTTAGAGTTTACTATATAATATGTTAATTTTAACTTTACTTAACCTCGTGATGATTCAATGCGTATTGGAGACAATTTTATATCTTAGCTCGATGCTAGATTTATCAATAACTGCAGAGTAATAATTGGTGTATCAGTGTTGGTCCAAAGATTAGCTGTTTTGTGTGCCAAAATACAATCAGCGAACTCGTGGAATTTTACCCTATTAGTGGTATTGATACAATGATGATTCCCTCACAGCTGTCTACATCAGTTATTATTTATTACACAAAAATAAAACAAAATTATACTCACCCCATTTTGGACATTTTTTTTTACAAATTTTATTTAGGTTACAATCTCTGTTTTTGTGTGTGTGTCTTTCTCTGTACGCAAATCTTGCAAGTGAAATTTAACCAGCATTTTGACTAGCTAGGAAGTTGAAACTTTCAGCATAGCTTTATATTTGATGAAAATAGTGAAAATACATGATTCAATTTTAAAAAAAAACTTTGAGCATCTTTTGCATTTCTAAATTGAATGTATTTGAAATCAAAGTTTGTGTTGAAAAACTTGTTTTTCCTTTACTTGTTTTACTGCAATATAATTAAATCATTCATCCCCTTTATACCCAGTGGCGCGTGGCGAATCCAGAATTTTCTGGTGGGGGATTCACTTCAGAAATTTTTTATATTCTCTTCCAAAAAGCTGATGACCGGTAAGGGGTAGTCGTAAGTATTTTTCAATTTTTTTTCAAGAACTTCCAATTTCTCCTCCCAAAAAAGCTGCGGTCGTTTTCCAAAAACAAGGTATTATACCCAAAAAAATTCAATTGATACTCTGACGGGGGATGCATTTCCCCATCCCTCTCTGCTTGTACCTACGTATTTATATAAATGTAAAAGGTAATGTGTGTGTGAGAGCATTCGTTTATCACATCCAAGCCGCAGGAGCAATTTTAACAACATTTGGCATGCAGGTAACTTCATTGATGAGAAAATTTTGAAAAATTACAAAAAAATCTGTTATTTCTTTGACGTTTCATTGGCAAAAACGAGACAAAACTAAGCACAAAAACCCGGACAACACCGGGTAACCCTGTCAGTAAGCTATATAATGGCGGGAAAGTTTTGCCCCCCCTGGAAAATGCTGAATTTACGTCCCTGGAGCCATCAGAGTCATGGCCAGCTGATCTAGAAGATTCTCTACCTCTCTACATGTGACTAAATGCATATAGAAAATAAGCTGGTTTCAAGTTTTCCAAATGTCAATATTGCTTGTAGAATATACCTTTTCATATTTAGAGCAAGTTTATAAAGTGAACGTTCTTTTTCAAAATTTATTAAACTGATAATGAATTATTTGCGTTCAAAATAGGACAAACTCGACAACACTAACACACCTATCAGTATTATTACTATCAATTGAAAATGACATTGGGGGAGATGATATTTGAAGACATTATATTTGACTTTACTAATGCAAAGAGTCAAAAAGTTTCTTTAATCTTAGACTTTGACTGTTTCTAGACTGTTGTAGGGCAAATTTCGTAATCAATACACAATTTATTGAATGTGATTATATAAATTGCATCTTTTTTCATATTTCGATAAAAATTATTAAAAAAATTAATTTTCAGACTTCAGTTTCGTAGGGCTCAGGCACAATGCCTACAGTGCGTAGTCGATAAGATGACCATATACTATAGTATATATTAATGAACTCAATTAACATTTTCAAAAAAAAAGTTTTTATAATACCTAATGAAACTTGTCGTTATAATATCAAGATATCTTGATTTTTTTTATTCACTAAGACTAAACAACACGATTTGCTATTAAGCTTTTCATTTACACTTTTCCTTTTCTTTTGTCTTTTTCCCAATCTCACTTTTTTCTGTATTTTTTATTTGCATAGTAATTCTGGATTTTTTTATCATCGGAGTTATTGTTTTTACAGATTTTTATACAATTTCTGGTGCACTGATGAAAACTCAAAAGAAATATTTTTTCCGCAATGCCTCTTTTGCCTTCAAAAACCTTCCGTATTGCCATGACCTGCCCTATGGTATTTCCGATGATTTGCGTAAAACCCTACAGAAACCTACTGAGAATACCGTGTTGGCCAGGCAGTTTTTAGCCAATTGCAGAGACTTAAGAATATATAAAACAGCCTCGTGGCTGCGTCCATGGGCGCCCGCAGGGGGGCAAGAGGACACTTGGCCCCTGGATTGATTTTAAAAATATTTTGGACAAAAATAGGCAAAAAATGTACAATTAAAACATTTATAATTAATTGTAACAACTGTGACTTTTTCCATTGTCATTGTCATTGTCGATATCGTCATCAGCATTACCTTTGGAAATGCATCCCCCGATGCTTTATTTTTTACTCCATTCACGTTTCTCTAAACACTATGATGCGTGCAGGAATCATTGCAATACGTATCTCTAACATCTCCCTAGAGATAGCTAACTCGGACTAAATGTGAAGTATTTGAACCGTCGATTGCGCATCCTAGCTTTCGCCCGAAGTGATGCATCCTAGCTTGTGCTGCACTAGCTATTTGGATTGTTGATCGCACGTCCTAGCTTACGCTTTGAGATGTGTGTTTTAGCTTCTACCTGGAGACGTGAGTTCTAGGTTTAGTCTTGAGTTGTGCATCCTATCCTGTGCTGCACAGGGAAAGTGGACAAATATATAAAGCTGAACTTTTGTTTCCAGTTTTTAGTTTTTACTGTTTGCGATAAGAGTGCTACGTTGATTTGATTTCTAATTAGTTTAAAAGTTATATTAAGATAGTTTCGGAAAATCTACATTAAAAAAATACCAAACATATTTCTCCCCCCCCCCCTAGAAAATTTTCTGCGGGCACCCATGGCTGCATCAGTAAGCTATTCAATTTTCTTTACACGCGCTGGAAATGAAAGAACACAATTACAAAATCCGTTCGTACATCTGAAAATATTCCTGATTGTCGGATCATCACAGCTTTTGGAGCCAGCCAAGTTTAGTTGGAAGTTAATGCAGATTATAGAAAAAAAACAGTTAATACCTGATCATTGCTTTCCACCCATTGAACCTACCCATTATAACTTTTGCGCTGTAATACCTCGGTTATCAGCAGTAGTCTACGGTTAGACCCTCACGTCCAAAAAACCAGTCAACAGTGTCAACAGTTGGGTTATTTGTTAAATCCGTGGCAGGGGCGGATACAGAATTCTGAGAACAGGGGGTGCCATTCATTTGCATAAAAGAAGTATGCGTTGTAAATTTTCGCTTTACTAAAATTTTTTTAGAGGCGTAACTAGGGAGAAGGGACAGTGGCGTTGCTAGGCATGGGTGCACCCGGGGCGGATATCGATGGTGTCAACCCTCAAAAACGGTCAACATTCAGTAAATAAAAAATTAGGTAAGCGTAAAGTCTGATTTTAATACAACAAATTAAATAAACATTTGAAAAAGTATAAGTCATTGATTATCAAATTACATAACTATCAATTAAATATCTCGTAAACATATTTAGAAGAAGCTTGCAAAAACTTTCCTTTTTAAAATATTTCTAGCTTTGACGCTGAAAACTCGGAAATCACATCTTCAAAATTACTTTTTGTTGTCTAGTTTTTGATCGTTAACATTGTAAGATTGTTTAGCCTTTTATATAGATTCAGATTCATCTACCACACTGCAGAATTTTTCAAATATGGCAATGTTTCCAAGTTTTATTTTTCATCGCCAGTTTTGCAGCTTGGATAAAAATGCCCCGAGATTGTCGTGAAATACAATAATGTCCGTATCCTTTCCCTGAAGTTTCAGGTTAAGCCTATTTTGCTGTTTTGATATATCTGCTAGATATGCTACTCTTGTCAACCAAGCTGTGTCGTTGAAGTATACCAAAAGATCATGTTTCCCTTGCACTTCTAGGAACATCTTGATTTCTTCTTTCAATTCAAAGACACTATTCACAACATTTCCTTTTGACAACCAGCGTACTGCAGTGTAAAAAAGAAGAACTTCGTGATCAGAATTTATGTTTTTACACAGTTCTTTAAACAGACAGGTTTTAAAAACTCCTGACTTGATGTAATTTACGATTTTGATCAGCGAATCAAGTAGTACAATATTTTGTCTATAATTTGGTCAATAACTTCGAGAAACCAATAAAAAAAGCCACACACACACACACAAACAAACAGAGATTGTAACCTAAATAAAAGTTTGTAAAAAATAGAAACTTAAAAAATTAGAAACTTAAAAAATTAGAAATAAATAGAAAAAATTAGAAATTAAAAAAATTGTATTCATTACTTAATTAAATCTTAGTCACCAGCATACATTAACTACGCTGCAGGCAGATGTGTTAATGAAGAGGCATGGCCTGTCGCGAAACGGCTCGGCTTTGTAAATATGCGTTCCGGGCGCCATTTGAAAGGAGTACCAAAGGCCTTTTGAAAGGGGCGCAAAAATTTGTGAAAAGTACCTACCCTAACGCAAGAAGTATGAACCACTAATTGGGTAAGCCTCTAATTATTCTTTGCTAAATTTTATGTTTTACTGAAGAAAATGCATTAGGAGACCGTACTGCTTATACGAACAAATGTACACGTATATATAAATAGAAAAAATGTATAAAGCTATATCAATATATCCAAGTTTTGTAAATTATATAAATGAAAAAGTTTTTATTGGAGGGCGGAACGGGGCGTGAAGATACCCTGCATTAGGGTTTTTCAAAACTGTTTAACATTAACATTAAAACAGCTGTTTTTTTTAGCCAATTTCAAAAAACAGTAAACAGCTGTTTTTACTGTTTTTTTGAAATTGTTTGTAAAGGAATTTCTGAAACTAAAGTTCCAAAAAATCACAATGATATATTATTGGTCTAGTGGTATAGACACCGGCTTTCAGAGTCGTAGGACCTGGGTTCGATTCCTGGTCCGGGCACGTTATTTCCTTGAGCAAGGAACTAACTCACATATGCTCACGTCAACTTAGCGTTTCATCCTTTGGTTGTCTATGAATGAGTACCAACTTCGGCTAGGGTTTAAATTTCTTTGTGCGCTTGTGGAGCTAGCGAGTATAATGCGGGGCTGCCGTTATTCTTTTCTGCAAGTTGCCAACATTGTAAAGTGGCCGCTGGTCTGTTCAGTAAGTGGCACTCAAAAATGAATCTACTTAAACTTTTTAACACACACACAAAGTTAAGCATGAATTCGGTCATGAGATAGAGCTTCATCTCGATGTCAAGACTCGATGTAATTCTATTCCCATCATGATTGGGCCACTCATCAAGACGGAAACAGCAATTCGCGAAACTTTAACTGAATTCAATGCGTTGGATGAAATAGAAGCACTGGACTTGTCTGCTTTAAAAATAAAAATACTTCTCAAAGCCATGGAACCCGTTAAATTAGCTGTTGAGAATTTAAGTCGTGAGGACGAAACTTTAGTGAGAACTGAAAAAATATTACAATTTATGTTCAATAAACTTTCTGATTTGAACAGCGACATTAGCAATAAGCTCATAGATAATTTGAAAATTTGTGTTAGTGAGCGAATGACTGAGGACGTTCTTAAGTTATTACAAAGCCTCAAGAATCCCGCAATCATTCCATCAAAGACCACTATTACTTTTGCAGGCAATCTAGCCTCTCGTCCATTTGGGGTCAGTGATGATGTAGATGAAGCAGCTCGAAAGTTGCCAAATATTGATGAAAATGAAAATCTAACGCAACAGGATGAATTGAATATGTCATATGTCGTAATCCGTTTGGTAAATTAGATGACGATTCATGACTATGATGGATTTTGTTAATTTGTATTAATCACTGCATGTATCTATAATTATTTTCAGCCATGTTATTAAATAATTTGAACTCTATGAATGTGATTACGGTGACTGAATGATTGGTTCAAATTGATATTATTGTGATGTTTAATTTAAATTTAAAAAAGTAAAATATCAAAGACTTTTTACAAACTTTTATTTAGGTTACAATCTCTGTTTGTGTGTGTGTGTGTCTTTCTCTGTACCCAAATCTTGCAAGTAAAATTTAACCAGCTTTTTGACTAGCTAGGAAGCTGAAACTTTCAGCATAGCTTGAAATTAGATGACAATACACAGGGCCGTCGAGAGACCAAATAACCATTGCGGGTCCCGGTGCTGAAGTATACGGGCCCCCATGAGAGCCAGACAGTAGTGCCTAAAAAATGTAAATGTTCTTGCCCATTCACTGATTGGCACCTGGCGGTGAATTCTTCATATAATTTACTTAAATTTTATAAAAATTGTTTATTGATAATGAATTTTTTAAATAATAAATGTATACCTAATTGAGATTCTTCAAGAGCGAGATCATCTATATATAGTTAATTAGGTAGGATTCAAAATGAGTAAAACAGCGGAAATTTTAGAAGCATCACATGTTTATTATATATTATTCAAGACAAAAGCTTGATTTTGTCAGCATTACTCGCATCAATACTGATTTCAGCTTTGACACATGAACTGTAGCCGACTATAATAGGTCTATATATGAACAAACTGTTGCGTTTTCCTACCGCACGTCCATATAAAAAGAAACACGTTAGTTATTAGTTAATTTTTTTAAGTTTTCCGAGGGCGCATCAGTCGCGCGCGTTCCTTAGCGCTTTACAAATTCAGTTTGTTATTATTATCCATAAAGTTATTATCATTATGCTGTAACTCTAAAATTATTTTTCTTAGCTAAAACATTTTTATTTTTTTAAAATAAATACAACTGTTAATATTAAAAATCGACTATTTTTCTAAGGTAAAGCATCTCCTCGTTTCACGTGTATTTATTATTATGTAAACATTGTAAACAGAAAACAGATGAGATGAACTTTTGAACTCACCAGATAGATCTTTTAACTTTAACTGCAGTTTCACAATCATTTCCTTTTATCGGCGTTCTATATCACTACATGTTTGCGTAGAGAAGATTTAATTATTTTAAATATATAGATTTAATTTTTTGCCATGGAAGAATCTTTTAATTTTAAATCAGTAAAAGAAATTGTTCGTGCTCTTGAGGTGGCCTCTTGTAATGGGCGCCTTAGAAGCGTCAACATGTCCAACCTTGCAGCGCCAATGACTGTGTCCACATCTGCTAATGAATTCGAAAATGAAAAAATTAAACTTTCGCCAAAGATGGTGAAGTATCAAGAGCAGATTCAGACTGAATTAGAACAGTTAATGCAAGTGAAACGACAAATAGAAGAGAAAACAGAAGAAAATGTAACACAGGAGGAAGAACCTGTACATGAGATATTTGAGGATCAGCAGGAAAATGATATAGATGAAAGTGTTGAAGAAAATAGTGGTAGTCTAGATAACAATGATTCTTCGGATCCTACCAAGCAGTCCAGTTATGCTAAAATCAATCTTCATGTTACATATACATGTACAATGCCAAGAAGAGTTAGTTTTTTTATGTTTTAAAAAATTACAGTTGTGTGAGAGCTACAAGTAGCTTTTTATTTTTTACAACTAAAAACCAATATCTATATCTATATATATATATAATTTCCCATGTCTGTATGTATGTATGTATGTATGTATGTATGTATGTGAATATACTATTGGTATATTTCTTGATTTAGCCAAAGCTTTCGACACTGTTGATCAAAATCTGTTAATTGATAAGTTGTCTTTTTATGGTTTTCGAGGTTGTGTGTTAGACTGGCTTAAGGATTATTTACTAAACAGAAAACAGTTAGTTGAATTTAATGGTTCAAGATCATTTTCTCGTGATATTTTATGTGGTGTACCTCAAGGTTCAATTTTGGGGCCCTTGCTTTTCATCATTTACATTAATGATCTACTGAAGGCTTCTTCATTGGTTGAATTTTTATTATTTGCTGATGACACGAGTATTTTTGCTTCAGGTAATTGCTTGAGTGACTTAATCTCAATTATGAATAATGAACTCGTGAGTATTGATGAATGGTTCCGAACTAATAAACTATCATTAAACATGGATAAAACTAATTATATTCTTTTTTGTACTAGGCATAAAGCTTCTTATTGTGATAACATTCTTAATATAAACGGTTATCCTATCAGATGTGTATCTTCCATTAAATTCTTGGGTGTTATAATAAATGAACATTTGGACTGGTCCAAGCATATCTCTTTTATTGAATCGAAAATTTCCAAAAACATAGGTGTCATTTACAAAATTAGTGAATTTGTTGACAAAAAAATATTAAAATTACTGTATTATTCATTGATTTACCCCTATTTTACATACTGCAATATAGTTTGGGCAGCTAACTATCCAACAAGATTAAGAGGACTACACATTCTTCAAAAGAAAGCAGTTCGCATCATTTTTCATTTGCCATATCGAGCTCCAACTGGGCCGACATTTCTTGTGAATAATCTTCTAAACATATATCAATTAAATAAATTTCAAATTTGCCTTTTTATGTTCAAATATAATAGTGGAGAATTACCTAATGTGTTCATTCATATGTTCAAGAAAACTTCGGAGATCCATACATTTGCTTTGCGTTCATCAATCAACTATAGATCTGATTTTTGTGGTACTACTTTCAAAAGTTTTTCTATTTGCTGTCGAGGACCTCGGTTGTATAACTCCCTTCCAGTTCATTTAAAATCAATTAAATCAATAACACTGTTTAAAAAATGTTTGAAATCTTTCATTTTACTTTCAAATTGATCACATGTCTCTTTCTCAGCTTGTTTGTTTCTTACCTTAATTCTATATTCTTAACTTTTCTTATTATTATACACCTACTTCTCAACTCTTGGTTCATTCATGATTTGATTTCTCTGCTTGTCTTTCAACTCGAATAGCCTTAATCTAAAACTATATTACTCTTGAAATGAAATCTGAAGACTTATATTTTATTTTTTTTCTTTCAATGAGATTGATTTTGTGTTTTCTGTTTGTGGTTTATTCTCATTTTTATTATTTACTATAAGGATATCCCCTAGATGGGAAGTAATTCCCTTGGGAGACTCCTTTTGGGTGATGTTTATTTTGTTGTACTTTTTCTTGTGATCTGTTTTTTTTTGCTTATCATCATCCCAATAAACAAATTAAACCAAAAAATGTATGTATGTATGTATGTATGTATGCATGTATATATGTATGTTAGCAATTTCGCATAGTGCGGGGACCATTGTGGTCAGCAGGGTCAGCTGTTGAATAAATTAGTGTGTAGAGGCGTGTAATAAAAGTTATAGTCAGTTCTAAAGCAATAGTCAGTTCTAAAGATAAAAAAGTGGTGCTGCAATTTCAAAATGATATACATTTTGATAAAACTTATTAGATCAAATAAAAATAAGATTGTCAAGATTATATATAGCTGTATGATTTCGCTGTTGGATTTAAGAATTATTAAGACAATTGTGTGTAATGGCTATGATATTAATTAGCTTAAAAGTATACTTTTTCTTCTTGGAAATATCGTTTGAATGCTTATAACGAAAATAAAATATGTTCTAAAGAGAAGGTTGTTCGGCTAGTGGATCATCTAAACTGTGATTAAATTTTTGCTACTTAATACAGAAAGCCTACAAAAGATTGCGACCGGCTCATCAGTCAACTTTCATCGATAATGTCGGAATTGTTTCCAGGGGGAATGCCATAGATGTTGCAGATCCAGTGGCTGAAAAACTTCGAAAGAACCAGGTTATGTGGTGGTGTTTATTTACATGTAAGGCTTGTAGGATTTCATGCTTATGTCATTAAAAAAACTTTATTCTACAAACTTTTATTTAGGTTACGATCCCTGTGTGTGTGTGTGTGTGGCTTTCTCTCTGTACGCAAATCTTGCAAGTAAAATATAACCAACTTTTTGACTAGCTAGAAAGCTGAAACTTTCAGCATAGCTTTATATTGGATGACAATACATGATTCAATTAAAAAAAACAACAACTTAATTTGAACATTTTTCGTATTTCTAAATTGAGTGTATTTGAAATTAAAGTTTGTGTTAAAAACTCGTTTTTTCCTTTACTTGTTTATATTGATGTGAAATTGTCACTTTAAACAAGTTCAATTTATATAACTTTAAAGTTATAATTTTCGGGTTTCTTGATCAAATCTTTGTATTGTTATTTTTTACCTGTTGAAATCTGTCATCATAGTGTATTTTGGCAGTATAATGTCATTATAAGCATAATGTCATTATGTATGTGTGTTAACATTATGTTTAATGTATGTTACCATTATCTTTTAAATATTCATATGGAAATTATGCAAAACATATTATCCTTTGAAATTCTGATTAGTTTTGTATCATTCAATATATTTATTGCATTTTATTGGTGTCTTTTATTTGTTTGACTTGATTTTTTTTTAAATTTTAGGCAAAGTTAGAAAAAGTATTACAAGAAATTGTGAGTTCTGAAAAAGTTTATATTCGAAGACTGTCTGTATTAGATAAGGTAAGAAAATGGTATGTTGTAGTTAATATTTGTGCACCATAATATACTTAATTTTGTATTACTTTTCAACGGCATGTGTAATATATCTTATCGATATCGCTTAAAAGCCTAAATTGGATACTGAAGCAGTGTGCATATGGGATTAACGGATAGTGTTAAAAACATATAAAGTCACACTATGCACATGTATTGGTCTGTTTTGTTAATTGGAAAATAAACTTATATTTTTTCAGTCATTCAGAACGGACCTGTCGCAACTGAATTTCAAAGAATATTTGATACAGTGGGACAAATGGGAGAAATTATTTTCCAACATCAATGTCATACACCAATTCCACAGGGAAGATCTTCTGCCAAGGCTTAAGGAATGTTTGGAGTCGCACCTGAACTCTGAGTATGTTACTGCATTTGTGCACTTCCTTGCCTTTTTATTTCATGTCATTTATTAATTTATTGATTTTCTTGTTATTTGTTTATAGTATTGATAATTATATTTGTTCTCTTTTCTTGCTGGTGCATTGTCACATATTTTATTTTTCTATGAATCATGTTGTACAGTTAACCCGTTTAGGTCCAAAACTTTATTAATTAGATTTCTATTATTTTTTTTTCTTATTTCTAAGTTACTTGCTTATGTTTTAACAGATTTATTTTTAATTATTTTTTATTTGAAAGAAAACTTTGAAAATTCACTATGCTCGTTTTTCGAACGGTGGTCGTATAGACTACTGAAAACGACAAAATGTTTAAAAGTCAATTTCTTTTTTTTCTCAACGCAAACAGTTATAATATAAATTTTAGGCTATAAACAGAAAAGCTAAAAACACATTTCTGACTTTATCAGTAACACAGTTCAATAAAATCCAAAAATTTAACATTCAATAAATCAGTCATGATAGTCGATGAAGTGGTTTGCCGCACTTGGCCCACATGTACAGAGTGCTTTGCCACAATTTTCCAGCTTGTAGCGACCTACTGTTTCACCTTTTCCAGATTGTGACCATGGCCAGTTGCTGAATCTTCCCTATCGTTTTGTTTTTTCAACCGTGCATGAATTCATTTCATCGGTATAAAACAACCTAAACAGCCTATATGGGGTTTTTCAAGCAAAACACCATTGTGGTGTTTCAAACTCGTTATATATAGACTGTTTTAAAAGTGGCTATTCAAATGACTCTTTTTGGTCCAAGTGCATTTCAATCGTTTTTGGCGTTTTGGTTGCCGCGGCATTGAACTGACCGTATTTGCGACCTACATTTCTTCACCCAAAGAACCGACACAGTCTAATCCCATCCTTCCCGGATATATTACAAAGAATAACATTTCTTCTTCATTTGCTTATTCAACAGTCACGTGTTATGATGCGCCGGGCGGAAGAATGACAAGTATGTCAACCTCAATGCTATCATCATCATCAAGAATTTGTTACATAGCTTCTTTCAACGTGAAAAACGTTCTGTTTGACGCCTTTCATTTTTAAACTTTACAAACATTTCATTCGAAGAATGAAATTGGCAAAAAACACTATCACCAATTCAACCACTGCACAACTATAAGCTGAATAAACTAGTTTCCACTCGTTCGCATAAAGTACTCTATACGCCCAACGATCATAAAGTACTCTATACGCCCAACGATCATAAAGTACTCTATACGCCCAACGATCGTAGAACGAGCATGACTCATACATGTTCAGATTGTGGGTTAGTGTAAACACAATAAAATTTAATTAACGTTGCTGTTTACTTTTGAGTACATCCTCTTTCGATATTTCAAACTTTTGTTATGATAACTCTCATGAAATTAGCATAATAAATTTTTAAAGTAATATCGGTCGAAAACCTTGAAAATGCTCATATTCTAACCCAGATTAAACTACTTAATACGAATAAAAAAATTATTTAAAAAATTTTATACAGTGTATTGAAGCTTTCTTAACATAAAAAAAACTTTTAACAGAAATAAAATTACAGCTTAATTTTATGCAACGCCAAAAATAAGTGCGTTCGTAAAACGTACGATGGTCTAAAACGGGTTAAGATAGAATTTAACTTTTTTTTTATTAAAGTTTTAATTATGCATATATATTGTATATATATATTGTATATATACAATATATATATTATATATATATATATATATTGTATATATATATAATATATATATATATATTAGGGCTGTGCCGGTATACCGGCCGGTTTTTGGAAATACCTGTTCTGCCGGTATTGAACAGTCGGCATTCAGCACATCACGCATAAAAACAAAAAAGTTAAAGACCTACAGCAGCAGTATGGGCAGTGCAATTTACCTGTATGCCCATTGTTTGCTACACTTCAACTACGGACAACGGTTCTTAGCAAAAGCATTGCACTAACGGTCTAGCACCGTTTCGCTTTGTTAACGGAACCATGACTAATTGTAATTTACCTAGTTTAATTTAGTTTTATCGTCCGAGTTGGCGACCGACCGTGGACGGTAACACTAACGTACTTTAAAACACTATTTCTAGTCTTTTTCAGTCTTTCGACATACCGGTAATACCGGTTTTTGGCCCGGAAATACTGGTACTGGTACCGGCAGAAAAAAAACCATACCAGCACAACCCTAATATATATTGGTGTGTGTGTGTATATATGTATCTGTCATCGTCAGTATCGCCACGCTTAAATGCAAGTGCTCTTACCATTGGACCACCCCATTATATAAATAAATTTTTCATAAATTGCTAAAAAATGGTTTTTTTAATTTGTAGAAAATTCTTATATATATTTTTATTTAAATTACTCACTGACAGGCTACCAAAAAAATATGTCGGCAAAGTGTTCACCGACTTAGCCCCCTATTTGAAAATTTACTCAGAATATGCTCAGAACTACAAGAAATGCATTGATCTCTTAAATTCATTTGCACCAGACTCTCCCAGGCTTCAACAATTCATCAATGAATTTGAGGTAATTTTGATGCTTTTAAACTAACTAGAATACGTGATTGCTGACATTGCAGAGATGATTGTACTGTTTGGCTGTCTCAAGATGTGTCTGATTATTAAATTACGGAATAAATAAATTTATATTTGTTTTGTTGGGTGTTCGCAATTTTTCATCCAATAAGTCTGCCAGTATTGGAGAGGTGTCTTGTCTGTAAGTCAAAGTGCTGGTTTATGGTCAGATATCACACAAGCCCTCAACCGACAGGAAAATAAGACAAATTTTTTATGGAATTTTAGTTTAAGAGTTTATTTTCTTAATAAATTAATAAGGAACAGTACTATTGTGGAGACATTTTGAAAAAGTACTTTTCATATTTTATTTTCATATATTATTTTTTTATATTTGTTAAATATTCACAAAATACTAAGATCGTCTTACGTGGAATTGGCGAGCACACATATTTTTTATATTAATATTTGTATCATTTACTCTATATGATGAAAGTTTTGGATCTGATTGAAATAACTAACAAGTTGTGTAACATTTTCTTTAGGCACTTGATATCTGCGAAGGACTCAAGTTGAAGTATTTCTACATTGAACCCATTCAGAGGCTCCCCAGATATGAATTGCTGTTAAGAGGTAATAATTAGATAGTACACATATTCTTGTTAAGGCTGGTGGTGACAATTCATAATATAATTATATAATCAATTATGATTGATTATTGGTAAATTAAATATGGATTTATAGAGAGAAGTTTACTGTTAGTAAAACTTATAGCTCCAGACTGCTGTGGATAAATTAACATCAAATGGAATAAGTAAAATTAATTTTAATGGCTTTTATTTAAAATTAAACTATGATAGAATATTATTGATAATATTTTAATGTATTTTATTGAATCACAATTTGTCTTATTGTGAGCACATTTCATATCTTGAGTGTTTGGAAAGACTTAAAAATTCCTTAAAAGGGTTTTGACTTTCATGTTAGTTTTTCTAAAATTAAAAGTAACCTTTTTGTTTAATGTTTTTTGTTTCAATAGAGTCATTACAATTATTATTTCCTTACAGTTTATGTTATTATGTTATATACAGTTTATGTTATTATGTTATGTTATTATTAATATATCTATAATAGCCCATGTCTGTGTACGACGTTTTTGTGTGACGATCTGCTATAAATAATTATATAAATAAATTTTTTTATATAATTTAAATAAGGTAAATATTTTTTAATAATAATTTATTTAATATTAAAAGTTATTTAGCAATTGTACACTGTCCGCCCTAAAGATAAAAAAGGTGGCGCTGCAATCGTAAAATAATAAATAATGAAATTTAAAAAAATCCGTCATTTTTGACGGGATATCTCTAGTTTCAAATAGATGTGCACTTTTTGTATGTTTCTGTTAAAGTACACTCTGTTAATGTCTTACAAATTACATATATGAAATAATCAAATTGCAACTGTATTTTAACTTTTTTGCTATTCATTATAAAATGTTTATTAAATTAGTAAAAAATTCCGATTCCTATTTTTATCAAATTGCATTAATTTTAATTTTTTGTTCAATGTGAAACAGAATATACTTCCTGCTTGAGTGATGACTCTGAAGATCTGGTTGATTCCCATGGTAATTCATATATGATCATAAAAAGCTAATTACAATTTTTTTAAATGTTACAAATTATTGGATTTAAATTCTGTTATGATTCCTTATATCAGAGGTTACGTTTGATGACTTTTTTTATTTTTTAGTCGCTCTGAAGCTTGTGAAACAGGCAAACGTTCATTCCAATGACACCATTAAAAACGAAGTGTGTTTTTTTTAACATTTTTATTTCACACATATGCACTAATAATTATTATTTTATATTTGCTTTGTATTGTTATCTGTTTTTATGCTTGGGTTATCTGCTCAACTTGAATTATTGTTTATATTTAAAATATATTAATATTGTGATTAAAAACAATATTTTACTTTAAAGGAAAATTTCTTCAAGATTCGAGAGATAGAGGACAGTCTGAGAGATAGCACCGATCTTACAAGTGTTCCAAGGCAGTTTTTGAAAGAAGGAGACGTTGACTTGGTGCTGCCCGTGTGTGGACGAGTTGAAGAAAGAAGACTTTTTCTGGTTTATTATCTTCTTGTTCTTGTGCTTGATGGAGTTTGTTTGGTAGGAGATGCTTTTGCTGATGTTGGTCTTTATAAATCCCTTATATAATAACTTCACCACCTGTATTGCTTGCCAACAAATCCTGTTTTTGAGCAAAATGCTGCTGGTTGCAACGTTGTTGTATTATTTTTACTTTTTATTAAATCGATAAACATTAAATTTTTATAAATCATAATACATGTAAAACTTCAATAAAAATAACAATGTCTTTGTTTTATGTTTCAGTTCAACAACTTGCTGCTGATTTGCCAGTATTATCCGCATCCATTTCGTCCTCCGTATTGTGTCACTGACAGGCTTGACATTGCTCAGTTTCAGGTTAAATCATTTATTTATTTATTTATTGAAACAATGCCAGGAGGGCTAGTAAGCCACTAACACTAGCATGAAAAAAAAAACAATCATTAGTCATGGATACAAGGAAACAGAAACCATCAAAAAGTGACAACAACAACAAAAACCACCCAGATATTACAGAATAGCAGAAAAGAAAAAATAACTCTAGCTGTAGTATAAGAAAGTGAAAAATAAAATAAAAGTGAAATTTTAAAAATAAAATTTAGTTTCATGTTTTTGAAATTTTTTATTTATTTTTACATGGATTAGAATCATCACTCGTTTCTAGTATAGTTTTTCTTTCTAGCATAAAATATTCAATACGACCTTATTGTTTTTAATATATATAATGTTAAATTTTAATTTATATTCTTTTCACTAAAATATCTATACTAATTTTTAACATAGTTTTATAATTTTTTGTTAGTGAATTATTAATTTATTAGTTAAGTACAATTTTTATTGTATCAGGTTAAAGTTGTGGCAGACAGAATATTTTTGTTTGGTCCCCAAGCAATTGTCGAATTGAGACCAAAGTAAGTTTCTCCATCAATTTTAATCTACTTTTTTATTATGAATAAGTTTAATGAAAACATTTTTTATTACTTATGAATAGTAATTAATATGATTATTACTTATAATTATTCATCATTCAATTTCTTATTGAAAGGACTAACGAAGATAAAGTCTCATGGCAGAAGGTTAAAAAATATGTTTTCTTTTGTATTGGTCATGAGAATTTAAATAGTTGATGATTTATATTTGAGGGCTTAAACAAAGTAATTTTTTTATTTATGTTTATTTTTATTTGTGTTTATTTTGTTTGTTAGATATACATTAGAACATAAATTGGAAAATTTCAGGCATTCAATTTAGTTACAAAGAAAAGTGAAGACTTTGGAAATGTCAGTCTGATTCTGCCGTCATCTCCTGCTATTTCTCAAGCTGTGAGCTTGTATTTTTATCATAAACTTAAAAAATATTTGATCCTGTAATTTCACTGATTAAATAATTAACATATTAATTTTATTAAATTTAATCTTTTGTTTTTTATTAATCAGAACCTGAGTCTGAGGAAATCTAGCAGTGTCCGGCTGAAACCTCTTGGTACTGTAGCACCGATAATGATGAAGGATCAAGACGTCAACAGCTGCATGGAATGTGCTGAAGAATTTGGTTTTCTCAACAGGAAGAGGTCATGTTGGTCTTGTGGAAAGGTCATCATTTAATTTTTTTATTTATAATATTTGGTATTTATTATATAAATTATTTTACTGTGTTGTTATTTTACTGTGTTTTTTGAAAAATGTAGAAGTGTAAATATAGATGTGTATATTGAAAATACGTTTGTAGACAAAAGTTTAATTTTAAATTCATTTTTAAATAGTTTTAAATTCATTTTTAAATAGTTTTAAATTCATTTTTAAATAGTTTTAAATTCATTTTTAAATAGTTTTAAATTCATTTTTAAATAGTTTTAAATTCATTTTTAAATAGTTTTAAATTCATTTTTAAATAGTTTTAAATTCATTTTTAAATAGTTTTAAATTCATTTTTAAATAGTTTTAAATTCATTTTTATATAGTTTTAAATTCATTTTTAAATAGTTTTAAATTCATTTTTAAATAGTTTTAAATTCATTTTTAAATAGTTTTAAATTCATTTTTAAATAGTTTTAAATTCATTTTTAAATAGTTTTAAATTCATTTTTAAATAGTTTTAAATTCATTTTTAAATAGTTTTAAATTCATTTTTAAATAGTTTTAAATTCATTTTTAAATAGTTTTAAATTCATTTTTAAATAGTTTTAAATTCATTTTTAAATAGTTTTAAATTCATTTTTAAATAGTTTTAAATTCATTTTTAAATAGTTTTAAATTCATTTTTAAATAGTTTTAAATTCATTTTTAAATAGTTTTAAATTCATTTTTAAATAGTTTTAAATTCATTTTTAAATAGTTTTAAATTCATTTTTAAATAGTTTTAAATTCATTTTTAAATAGTTTTAAATTCATTTTTAAATAGTTTTAAATTAATTTTTAAATAGTTTTAAATTCATTTTTAAATAGTTTTAAATTCATTTTTAAATAGTTTTAAATTCATTTTTAAATAGTTTTAAATTCATTTTTAAATAGTTTTAAATTCATTTTTAAATAGTTTTAAATTCATTTCTAAATAGTTGTTTACCTTATTGTTTGTTGTCATTACAGATTGTATGTAAGCAGTGTTCAGAGAATAAGTGCCCCCTCCAGTATTTGAATTTCGAAATGAAAAGAGTTTGCAACAAATGTCATGCTGCCCTGGACAAGTCGCTCAACATGTTGAAGATGTTTTGAAGAAGTATAGAGATTATTGAAAGGAAGCTGTTTATATAATTTCTTTATTGATATTTTTATTATGTTCAATTTTCACTTTTATTTTCCTGGGATTGGTTATCTGTGATTTCAAAAGATTTCTTCTTGAAGATTTTTTTTGTTTATGCTGTGGTGCTCAGGTATGAGTTATTTATTTCTTTTGGAGACCCAATAATTCTCAATAATAAAGATATATACAGATTAGAACAGCTAATTGACTAACTAATTTTTTCTGCCATTTTTTAAATGTGTTGTGCAAGTCATTCCGGCATTTTCGTTTGACATTTGTATGCGTTCGTTTATTTCTAATTGAAGAATTATATGAAGAATATAAACATGATTTCAGCGATTGTGATTTTGAATCTTTTTTCACTTGAATTATGTAAACGCGTTTTTATTTTATATTTTTTTTATAACTGCAGTGATTGATTTTAAATTTGTTTCAGGTAACTTTTCATCTGTAATATCGAAATGTGATCCCATATAGAAAATGACAAAGATTATGCAGCTTAATGTTTTATTTTTCATGGTACGTGTGTAGTAATTTAGCTGTTGAACTATTTCTTTCTATCTCTCTCTTTCTCTGTTATTTTCAAATTCTTTCAAGCCTAATCATTAATAAACTATCTACTTCTATTTCATCAGTCTTTACTCAGTAGCTATTTACTCATTGTTAGTTGTAATAAAAATCTTATTTCCTTAAATTTATGGTCTTAATTGATGTTTATGCATTTGTGAGTGTAATTTCAATATCCTGTATCCGAATTGGAGTTTGAAGGTGTAATAGCCTATCATTATTGTTACTACATAACAATCATATTGTCGTCATCATTTGGGCTTATTTATACCACATCACCACTGGTGAAATTACCTGTTATGATCACAGAGGCGTAGCCATGGTCTTCTGCTCAGGGGTACAAAACACAAAATCTGCACCCCCCGCATAACCTCTTTTGCTTCTTGCTCCCAAAAATCTAATGACCGGGGAGGGGGGGTGTAGTCGGAGCCACTTCCATTAAGATTACGTCATACTTTAAATCGGCACCCACTGAGCATTCAGAATGCGAAAGTTCTAGCCAAACTTCAAACCCTGAACAACAAGATTGTCATTTATCTACTCTTTCTATCGAATTCTCGACAAACGAAAATACATTTGAGTCGAACTTGACCAACAAAACTGTCGAATTTTTGTTTCAAATTCAAACCTAACACTCTTTGAATATTGCATTTGCATTTACTGAGGTTGAAATATAGTGCATGTTCCTCGTTCTATAGACATTAAACAGGTTAAAATTAGACTAAAACCATATCTTTTTAATAAGTTTTTTGATTAGGGGATGTTAATGAACTGCGCGCCTTTGCGAAAGAATTGTTTATTTGTATAAGGGCACTATATAAATGTTATTTTGTATTGTATTTGTAGGGAGATTGAATAGGAACATACACATTTCTTACAACACACCCATTGCTTGATGATAACTTTAAAATCTATAAAAAAATATATATAATAAGGCTCCCAATCAACAATATATTTATCATCCCTTCACCAGAAAATCCTGGGATCGCGCCTGCAGAGGACACTGTCCGGATACCTTTAACACGGTATTACAGTGAATAACATAATCTTATATATAAAAATGAAATGTTTGTTTGTTTGTTCGGACATAAAATGTAAACGGCCGAACAGATTTAATTGAAATTTTGCACACTTATGTATCTTATTCAAGCGGTGGTTCCTGTAAAATTTTAAATAAATTGGTTTCTCCGTTGATGTTTTATGGACAAAAAACGTTTTGGTCAGCGGTAGTAAGTTGAAGTAAATTTTTTTTCTACAAAATAAAATAAAATAAATTTATAGTTAAATTATACAAAATATTTTTAATTTTTTTTTCTTAAGTTTTAAAGGTTTTAAATATAAATATTAAATTAAATAAATATGTGTGTTGTATAGTGCCGCCCATAGATATCTATGGTGCCGCCGGATACCTTTGTTTTGATTTCATAGAGCTCATTGAGGCTCATTCTCTTCCGAACCTCCACGAGGGAGAAGTTGGCTGCGCAGCTGGATCCCCGAACTATAGTGCAAAAAAAAGTTCGTGCATTGGGGTTGTGCTATAGATCGTTGGAAAGGTATTTAAAAAGGAAATATAATGGTGTAAAAATAAATTTAATATTGCAAAAAATAAAAAAGTTATAGGCAAAAAACCGTCGCGGTCCCTATGTAAATGTATGGAGACGATTTTTCATACCCTGATCTATATTTTGCTTCATAACGTTTTTATTTGTTGGACTATTTTCCAAAAATTTGTTTCTATGTTTGGCTAATATATTTGTCTTTCTAATGCATTAAGCTAGAACCCCAATGCGGTCGAAAATTTTAATCTACATGGCTCCAAACGCAAGTGAAAAATCGTCCCTATGTAAATGTATGGAGACCATATTGTAAAAGTTTCACTGATATATGAGCAGTGGCGTAGCTAGGGGGGGAGCAGGGGGAGCGGCCGCTCCCCCTGAGACCATTTTCCAAAAAGTGGGGCCTTTTTGGCCTTCTCAAGAATTAACCCGTTTAGGTCCAAAACTTTATTAATTAGATTTCTATTATTTTTTTTTGTTATTTCTAAGTTACTTGCTTATGTTTTAACAGATTTATTTTTAATTATTTTTTATTTGAAAGAAAACTTTGAAAATTCACTATGCTCGTTTTTCGAACGATGGTCGTATAGACTACTGAAAACGACAAAATGTTTAAAAGTCAATTTCTTTTTTTTCTCAACGCAAACAATTATAATATAAATTTTAGGCTATAAACAGAAAAGCTAAAAACACATTTCTGACTTTATCAGTAACACAGTTCAATAAAATCCAAAAATTTAACATTCAATAAATCAGTCAAGCAGTTCATGATAGTCGTTTCAGAACCGGAGTGTGCGGAAAGCACCAAAACAATTCCGATGAAGTGGTTTGCCGCACTCGGCCCACATGTACAGTGCTTTGCCACAATTTTCCAGCTTGTAGCGACCTACTGTTTCACCTTTTCTAGATTGTGACCATGGCCAGTTGTTGAATCTTCCCTATCGTTTTGTTTTTTCAACCGTGCATGAATTCATTTCATCGGTATAAAACAACCTAAACAGCCTATATGGGGTTTTTCAAGCAAAGGACCATTGTGGTGTTTCAAACTCGTTATATATAGACTGTTTTCAAAGTGGCTATTCAAATGACTCTTTTTGGTCCAAGTGCATTTCAATCGTTTTTGGCGTTTCGGTTGCCGCGGCATTGAACTGACCGTATTTGCGACCTACATTTCTTCACCCAAAGAACCGACACAGTCTAATCCCATCCCATAATTAGTATAATCAACTTCTACCTTCCCGGATATTACAAAGAATAACATTTCTTCTTCATTTGCTTATTCAACAGTCACGTGTTATGATGCGCCGGGCGGAAGAATGACAAGTATGTCAACCTCAATGCTATCATCATCATCAAGAATTAGTTACATAGCTTCTTTCAACGTGAAAAAACGTTCTGTTTGACGCCTTTCATTTTTAAACTTTACAAACATTTCATTCCAAGAATGAAATTTGCAAAAAACACTATCACCAAGTCAACCACTGCACAACTATAAGCTGAATAAACTAGTTTCGACTCGTTCGCATAAAGTACTCTATACGCCCAACGATCGTAGAACGAGCATGACTCATACATGTTCAGATTGTGGGTTAGTGTAAACACAATAAAATTTAATTAACGTTGCTGTTTACTTTTGAGTACATCTTCTTTCGATATTTCAAACTTTTGTTATGATAACTCTCATGAAATTAGCATAATAAATTTTTAAAGTAATATCGGTCGAAAACCTTGAAAATGCTCATATTCTAACCCAGATTAAACTACTTAATACGAATAAAAAAATTATTTAAAAAATTGTATACAGTGTATTGAAGCTTTCTTAACATAAAAAACAACTTTTAACAGAAAAAAAATTACAGCTTAATTTTATGCAACGCCAAAAATAAGTGTGTTCGTAAAACGTACGATGGTCTAAAACGGGTTAAAATAAATATTTTATTAAATTTAGGGCTGTCAAAAATCTGTTAAAATCCCAACCGGGTATGTTGATTAATTATCAGCAAATAAGCAGTAACAGATTTTCTATCATGCATGACTGTATTGTGTGACTCTACAGTCTTGTGTTACTCAACAGCAATCTCAATTTTAGCAATGACGATAATGTGACAAGATTAGAATCTTTAGCAGACATGTACTCAGATGTCATCGAAAGTCGAGATGAAATTGTGCAAGAGTTTTTTTCATTTAAAGACATGTACAAGGAAATATTAGGTATAATCAAGAAGGAAAAAAATTCTAGTGTCGAAGAAATGACCATCAACAATGTGCTCAAATTCATGATCGCCAATGACATGTGCTCCATTTTTCCTGGCCTTTTTACAATGTACCGTATTTTTCTGACCTTGCCAATAAACAGCGCTGGTGCGGAACCTTCCTTCAGCCGACTGAAACTCATAAAATCGTACGTGCGTTCTACAATTGGTGAGGACAGGTTGTCAGGTTTAGCCTTGATTACGATCGAAAGACAGTTTGTTAGTGAAGTGGATTATAACGAAGTAATCGATAACTTTGCAAGAATGAAACCCAGACGAAAAAAAACTGTTGTAATTAGTTTACACTGAGTAAGTATATAAACTGTATAATATACTATAATTGTTACTAAACAATACATAATATTGTTTTTCTACCTTTTGGGTGTTCCAGTATTTCTCTTTGAAATACGAAAATAAATACGTATGTAATAAATGCAATGTATTTAATTGAAATTCTTTATTTTGGTAAGTGGGCCTTTTATATGTGCTCACCGCTCCCCCTGGTGCTAAAACCTGGCTACGCCACTGTATATGAGGTGCATGAAATTTGAAAGAAATGAAAGCAAGTGCAGTATTTTTGTGTTTCAACAAAATCATGAACAAAGTTCTCAAGCCAGCCTATCAATCTGCTGCTGTTTTGTTCAATTTATAATTGCATCATTTGCTAAATAAAAGTGGTACTCTTCGATTGTTCCAAATTGATGATCTCAGAAAACTCTCGGAAAATTCATTAAGTTAATGCTTTGAAGGTTTTTAATATTATTATTACTTCATGTTTTATTTCAATCTGTGTTTTATATCACATTTTTCAAAGCCACGGGTCAACATTTATTAACATGCCACATGTAGCGTTATATGCTTTCTGTAGACATGACACTTAAAAACTAAGAACAACTCAAAAACTAAGACTAGCGATTTTACGAAAAGCAGCTGTTGAACAGTGTGTGATAAATCTATTGTAAGCATTTATAATCTTACAAGTATTTAAAATAAATATAACCTGTTGAGATATATGAGCGGATTTTAACATTATTGCAGCCGTTAACTAATAAATTCTTTTTTTTTCAGCTTCAGTCAATCATAATAAGCTTTTGCAGAAGATCACACTTGCAGAGTGGAACCAATACATTAAAGAACACTAATTAAAATTGAGGAAGTTCAGACGTAACTAAACGAGCAAACCAAACAACAAAGTGTTAACGAGAGAACAGATCAATTTTGATGACTGTGCACAGCATTCCGCTACAGCCCATCTAAGCCACATTGGGAAGGCTCTAAAATTTAATGGAGGAACAGAAGAGCGAAAAGAAGAGCAAGCTGGAGCGGTAAAGCGTAAAAGCAACCGGGATCGGGAAAAGTAAAAGAGACCGGGGCCGGAAAAGCGACCGTGAGCAGAAATGCGACCAGGAGTGAGAAAGCGACATGGAACGGGAAAGCAAGCGGTTAAGGAAACGGGAGCCAGAGAGAAAACGATAAAAAGCCTTTAAAATCCCCGGGCAACGCCGGGTAACCCAGCTAGTTAAAAATAAAAGTACAAGAGTTTTTTAAAATGTATAGTTCAGAAGACTAAGAGTTATATTGCATTTTTCCGATATAATAAAATTTTGTCTTCGTGACATTTTGTCCGTGACTTGTGTCCTCTCAACCCCGAATGCACGAAATATACGGCACTTAGAGCAGCAATTCACGACTTTTACTTATTTTGACCCTTTTTCAAGAAATTATTCAAGATTAATTTTTTTTTAAATAGGGATTTAATTTTGTGTGGAAAACCATATAAAAAAGAAAAAAATGTCTCCCATGATTGCTTATTTTGATCTTTTAATATTCACTGGATTCCTACTAAATAACTGTAGAATAACTTACCTGTATGTAACTATTCACCCACCTGTCTTCCTATCTTATTTCAATGCAACACGAACTTATCTTTCTACTATTTATTTAAAAAACGTGTTTCCATAATGTCATTAGAATCTCGAGAGCTGCACGGTAATGGGGATTGCGGGGATACCGCGGTAACCGCGGTATGAACGATGCCGGTATTGAACAGTCGGCATTCAGCACATCATGCATAAAAAACAAAAAAGTTAAAGACCTACAGCAGCAGTATGGGCAGTGCAATTTACCTGTATGCCCATTGTTTGCTACACTTCAACTACGGACAACGGTTCTTAGCAAAAGCATTGCACTAACGGTCTAGCACCGTTTCGTTCTGTTAACTGAACCATGACTAATTGTAATTTACCTAGTTTAGTTTAGTTTTATCGTCCGAGTTAGCGACCGACCGTGGACGGTAACACTAACGCACTTTAAAACACTATTTTTGTGAAGCAGTCAGCTGCACAAGAAGCTGCAACAATGGCCAGTTTTGTGATTCCCCATAAGATTGTTAAGCATTCCAAAGCATTTTCAGAAGGCGAGTTTTTTTAAGGATTACACTTATAGAAAGTGTGAATTTTTGAAATCCGGCCCTCCAAAATTTTTTTGAACTCGAAGTGGCCCCAGGTCCAAAAAGTTTGCCCACCCCTGGCGTACTGGGAAAGTAAGACAATCACAGGGCAATAACTGTCACAGGTAGCACGAGGACTATTGGACGTGCTTGCTGCCAGCACATCATCTGAACTTGATGGACTTCTGTTTATTCACGGACTATTAATTCACGGACTCTTTTGAAATCTTTTTAGTTTTGATTACTTTTTATAATGATTGGTGTAAATACTGTTTAATTCTGTTTTGAGACCGTTTGATAATGTGGCAAGTGCATTCAAAATGGATTAGTTTGTGCCATAGTTGTAATACACTTAATAAAATGGATAAACTAAATAATAATAATAATTTTTTGGTGCGGGGATGGGGACCATTAGCAACGGGGATGGTTGAAGTGTTCCGGGGACGGTTGGGGATAGAGTTGTAGCTTGCGGGTATAGTTGGGGATAATAGTTCGTCCCCGCGCAGCCCTCTATTAGAATCGATGCGCTTGAATAAATCACCTTTATAAGCGAGGGAATGAATGTGGAGCAACTTATATATACACACATTCCAGTCTTACGATGTATAAATAAATGAAACAGCTTGTATGTATTTTCAGTATATGTGTGTACCTCTATAAGAGAAATGAAGTTTTTAATTTTGGGATGTTTTACAAGACTAAATTTAATTTTTTCTATGAGGAAAACTTAGTAAAAATAAACAACTATTTAACATATTCATATTTTTAATAATTTATTAATCTAATCGAATTATATTGACTGATAATAAAAATGAACTACGTAAAAGATCAACTCGTTAAATTTGGAGAAACGACCTCAATCCGGGGAGTATCAAGAATATTCAAGCACAGAGATCCATTTTTGAAGATCATGTGGTTACTCTCAGTTCTGGCCTCAACTACTGTTCTTGCCGCTCTTCTGATTACGATATTTAGAAAATTCTACGAGTGGCCAACAACGACGACGTTTGGAGAGATGCTGGATGGTGAGAACACATTTCCGGATGTTTCGATCTGTAATTTAAATCCGTTTTCTAGCGGATATCCGGAGCAGTTGACTTTTGATGATTTTTTTCATTGTATAAATTATATTGAAGACATAGCAAGGAATCAAAATGTGTCGGCTTCTTTAAAACAAAAATTTCTTGATCTTTTTGAAAAAGTCAACACCGTTCCAGGCTTTATTATTAACTTGGCAAAAGAATTTTCAGCGCCAGAAGATTGTCCAATGTTTATAACGGAATGCTTGTTGTACTCATCAAACTGGCTGCTTACAAATAACTGTACTGACAGCTTTATCGAGAGATGGAGTTCCGAATACTACATCTGTTCCACAATCAGAACATCTGAGCTGGATGAAGAAAAAGCCAAAAACATAAGAGGTATGACGATGGTCTTGAACATTGGTCCTCAGACGCTGGGTCACGTACCTTTCAAACCAACACTCACATCGACAGAGACGACTGGAGTGCGACTGTCAGTCCATCCATCTGGTAGCTCTCCAGATTTTAAACTTGGTCTTACACTAGCACCTGGTACCGAAAATGTGATAAAAATATATCAGACAAACATCGAAAGATTGGATAAACCGTACACCTCTTACGGTTGTACTGAACAGAAACAAATGGGTTCAGACGAGAGTGAAGCTTATTCGCAAGATGTTTGCGTGGAGTTTTGCCAGCAGTTTGCTATTTATAAAGCTTGTTCTTGCGTTGTTTATTGGTACGCCATCCCAACAAATTTATCCGATGCACAAATTTGTGGCAATCTTACCGACTATTTTTTTGAAAGTAATTTTAAAAAGTTCTTTGAGAATTCTATCTGCGTGTATTACGAATCGGTCAAAGATCATGGTTGTGAAGACCAATGTTATCTTCCATGTAAAGAAATTTTTTACAATTTTAATCTGGTTTCTGCACCATGGCCTCCTCTTTCTACTCAACTCGGTGTTTATGAAGATTATTTTCAAGGCTGTATCGATAAATTCCCAAAAGTGAAAAAGAGATACATCGCTTACGACACTTTAAGCAAATATTACGAGGGAACAATAAATGACCTTCGCAATTATACTATGTCAAACTTAACCCAACTGCGAGAATCTTTGTTGATGGTGAAACTTGTAATGGAAAATGAATTTCCTTTTAAAACTATCGACAAGCCTTTATATTCCTGGGACGTTATGGTGAGTCTTGTAGGAGGAATACTCAGTCTATGGTTGGGAATAACTGTCATGACTGTTGTTGAAATGATGGAATTGTTCTATTTTTTGATCAAAGGTTTTTCTGAAAGTGCAAGAAGCGATTAATTCTAACTGTTTAAGCTTGAAACTTTTACAACTTGAATTGAGATTATTTTTTTTTTAATTGATCGAAGGTTGCTTATTTATCTGTTTCAGTTTCGTTCTTTATAACTTTTATTTATCTGTTTCAGTTTCGTTCTTTATAACTTTTATTTCTTAACAATAAAAAAAATAATTTCCAAGGATTGACAATGAAATGAAATAATTTTTGAAATATATAAAATACAAATTTGTTTTCAAGTTTTATAATTTAATATGTTATACATGGAAAAATACCCTTTGGAAGTTTTAGTTGAACATGTCTATTGGTTTTTGTGAGAAAATAAGCAGACGCAGAAAAAATGGTCGATACATTTTTGATCCTGTATTTTCATGAAAATTACAAACATTTCCGTTTTATTTAATATTTTTTATATACTCTCCTTATCTCACAAACATTATTTCTGCTTCTGAACAATCAGATCCGAAGTTTTTTTTATTTAAGCAAATAAATATCTTTATTAAACATTATTTTGCTATGCATTCTATTTTTGTTGTTTTCCATGTTTAAAGAGCTATCTTTATTTGACTCGAATTTTATAAAATCATCTACAAAATATTTGTTGTTTTTTTGTTTAAAAAACTAATTAAACTACAAAACAGTTAAAAATAAAATAGAAAGTTTTTGTTCATGTATAGGCATTTTGTGATGGTAGATTTAAAACAAATTTATTCATCACAATCATTTCAAATTTTTTGAAATATCTGTCAAGTTAACAGGTCGTATTCTATTACCATTTTATACTCATAGATATAAAATACACTATCGGTGTTACCCGGCGTTGCCCGTTATTTAGAGGTTTTTCTATCGTTTTTCTATCTTGTTCCCGTTTTCTTTCCCACTTGCTTTCCCGCTCTCGCTCTCGCTCACTCTCCTACTCCTTCTCGCTCTCCTGATTTTTTCGTTCTTCGGGGTTTCTCTCTTCCTGCTCGCTCTCCCTTTCAAATAATCGAAATATTACCTCGATGATCTTACTTATTAACTCCAATCATTATGTCGTTATTCAGTTAATTTCCGGTTGCCATCTTTGACTTTCGGTGTGATCAACTTTTGGCCCACCCAATATATATATATACTAGCAGTGCCCGTAGCGGCTTCGCTCGCATGAAATTAGAGAATTTGAACGTGCATCCATAGTAGAGTACTGCACGGATCAATTTTTTAGGTCTCGGCTCGGCCCGTCGACAACTTGTCCCAGCTCGTTTCAAAAACCGAAATTCCTGGCCCGGCACGGCCCGTCAAATATGGGCCCGGCCCATTTTTACAGGCCTAGAAGTTCTATATACTTGATGAAAAACTTCGGCCCGTCCCACCTTGACTTCAGGTTTAGCCCGGCCCGTCTGAACACCCTAAAATCACTAAAATGTCTATATACTTGGTTAAAAATCTCGGCCCGTCCCACCTTGATTTAAGGTTTGGACAGGGCCGTATGAAGACCCTAAAATAACGGCTTGGCCCGTCCGTCCGGTGATAAACTGAACTCATCTACTTTTAACCGGCACAAAACCTCAAAATACTAATTTTCACATCTGTAGCACTTACAGTTTTTGAGCAGCAGTTATTTTAAAATCAAATAACCCTTTTTCCACTTCACATTTGAGGTCCTGGAAACCAAATTTTCAAAAAATAGTGAAACACGTATATCATTATATTTAGAGTAGAAACTAAATACTAATTTTACTTTTGTAGCATTTACAGTTTTTAAGTAGCAGTTACTTTAAAAACCAAGTAACCCTATTTTCCACCCCATATTTGAAGTCCTGGAAACCAGATTTTCAAAAGATGGTAAAACACGTATATCATTATTTCTGGAGTAAAAATCAAATACTAGTTTTTACATCTGTGGTATTAACTGTTTTTGAGTAGCAGTTACTTTAAAAAACAAATAACCCTATTTTCCACCCCACATTTGAAGTTCTGGAAACCAAATTTTCACAAAATTCTAAAACACGTATTTCATTATTTTTGGAGTAGAAACTAAATACTAATTTTTACTCCTGTAGCATTCACAGTTTTTGAGTAGCAGCTACTTTAAAAACCAACTAACCTAATTTTCCAACCCACATTTGAGGTCCGGGAAACCGAATTTTCAAAAAATGGCAAAACACGTATCTTTTTATTTTTTAAGAGGAATCCATATACCAAATTTCAAAATCTCCTCATTTTTGGTTTTCGAGATATACATTGTTTTAGAAAAAGTTTGTTTTCCAGTTTTTTCTCCTCAGGAGCAAACTTTTCAAAAATCCTTTCTTAGTGGATGCTTACGCAATAAAAGTAATATAAGTTCCTAATTTCACGTTCCTAGGATGAGGCGTTTGAGCTCGGCGTTGATTATCTATCAGTCAGTCAGTCAGTCAGTCAGTCAGTCAGTCAGTCAGTCAGTCAGTCAGTCAGTCAGTCAGTCAGTCAGTCAGGACATGTTCTTTTATATTTATATAGATATATAAATGTTTGTTTTTTTATACAAACCAAAACCATTATACTAATTTTAACAAAATTTGGCTTGGAGGTAAGTCTGAAAAAAGGTAGTTTTTAATTTTAAAACTTTCCACGCCAAAAGTTCCTATGTACGAACTTCAAAAGTTATTGCTTAGCAAAATTTAAATTTAGTTTACGTAACAAAGTTTGAAGACATTTTCAAGCAACTTTTAACAAATTTAACTTACGTTTTATAGACAAAAAAGAGTTATGAGGATAAGAAGAAAGGAACGGAAGAGGGAAAGTTAGCGGGAGCGGAACAGCGAGCGGGATTGGACAATCAAGTAAGAGCGAGAGAGCGAGTCGGAGCGAGAAAATGGCCAAAAGTGTGAGAGCGAACGGGAAAGGAAATTGAAGCGGGAGAGCGAGCGGGAGAGCAAGTGGGGAAGAAAACGGAACAAGAAAAAAATGCAAGAGAAAGAAAAACAATAGAAAACCTTCGGAAAACTCCGGACAACGCCGGGTAACCCCGATAGTTACATATACAAATTAAAGAATGTCGTTTAAAATTTTTTTTTGCAATAAATGAAAAGCCATAGGAAGCACATAAGTACTTCATTTTGTGGATCAAAGTTTGATCCGTTTTACTGTCCCTCCTCCTCTATCCAGGCTTGGAACTGGCTGGCAATTAGCAAAGCGGAGTTAAATGAAAAGCCGGCAAAACCTGAAATATAAGGGATCTGTGAAAAAAGACCTAGTTTTACGGCTTACTTGTTAAAAGATATAATTTGAATTTACTGACAAGTTTTGTTTAAATGATATGGAAACAAAATTGAACAACATTTATAATTTATTTTGTTATTATTTGTTGTATTTGTAATACGAATTAAAATGTTAATATTTTAATAAGCTTAGAAGGTAAGAGTTTTAGAAGAAACTACAAAGCAGCACAAATGTTACAAACATTCATTAAAACTGCCTTGAACGTATACCATGGTGAACCATATAGGAGACTAATTGTTCAGAGTTCAAATTGTCTAAGGGAAAAACGGTCCAGCGTATGAATCATCCAATATGTAGTGAATCGTCCAAGGTGCGCAACGTTTTGTTACCCCACGAACGTATTCAAGAAAATATATCAATCGCTTGTCAATCGCTTCAAAGTGACAATCGTCAATCGCTTTATTTTGACCTCTAAATTCAAAGATACAAAAAAACATTCATTTTAAAACCAGTATTGTCGATAAATTAAAAATTATTTAATATATAAATGATTAAAACTTATTAGGGAAAATTTGACATTAAAACGGTCAACTGTATATGTGCTTATAAATGTTGCCGTTTTAAAAATTCATGCAATTTAGTCGTTTTATGCTGTTAAAATCATTTTTTCGATAGCCTTTAAATTATAAGATTATTATCTTCATAATTCTATGCTTTATGCAGCGTAGGCCATGCTAGGCAATCGTTTGAGGTGAGGAACTTTAGAGAATGACTTTGGGGTTGGGCCAAGAAATAGAGAATGGCTCAGTGATAGTGTTGAAAATTTCCGAAAATTTTTCTGTTGTAGTTTGAGTCACTTAGAGCAAATTTTTCACTACTATTTTCCGCAAGCGAGTTTTGAAAAAAAACGAAACAACATTTTTATTTAAAAAAAACTTTTCTTTCTTTGCGTCACAATATAAAACAGATTTCACATTTTTTATTTACACAAAGCAAAACAATATAACTTGACAACGCAAAAATGATATTTCGATTTTAAAATTTTCAACTGTTTTGAAACGTTTTAAAAGAAACCTTCTAAACCAGCAAAAACACAAATAGAGAAAAACAGCGCAGAACAAAAATATGGCGTGCCTTCCGGAAATGAAGCAGTGGACGTGGAAGAGATGATAATCATCTTCGTTCTTTCAAATCTCAGTGGTTCCACCTTGTAAGCTTCTATGTCAACATCTAATAAATAATCCTGCAGGAAATGAATTTAAGTTGTTCATAGTTGTAGTGATTCAATATGGTTGGTGAATGTCAGCAATGATGATAATTTAATTAAAAGTAGTTTGTAGGATATGGATGATCTTTCAAACAAAAATTGCAACGCATTAAATTTAAATTTGTTTGTTTCAAAACGTTTGGTATTTTTAAAAGCGCATACTACTAAGTAAATAAAACTAGATAAAAAATAAAAACGAAAAAGATTACATCAGGCGAATTTCATATGTTAACCGCTGCATGGTTTCATCCATATGGTTTCATCTCTATGGTTTCATCTCTATAGTTTCATATCTATGGTTCCATCTCCATGGTTCCATCTCTATGGTTTTATCTCTATGGTTCCATCTCCATGGTTCCATCTCTATGGTTCCATCCATATGGTTTCATCTCTATGGTTCCGTCTCCATAGTTTCATATCTATGGTTCCATCCATATGGTTTCATCTCTATGGTTCCATCTCCATAGTTTCATATCTATGGTTCCATCCATATGGTTTCATTTCTATGGTTCCATCCATATGGTTCCATCCATATGGTTCCATTTCTATAGTTTCATCTCTATGGTTCCATCTCCATGGTTCTATTACTTTTATAGTTCCATCTCCATAGTTTCATCTCAAAACTTATTTTGCTCATCCAATGCCTTTGGGAATTTTAAAAAATAAAACTTATGTTCAAACTTAATCACACAATTTTTTGATTATTCATACACCCATATTACAATATACATTTAATAAAAACTTTGGTTTAAAATATTTAACCAACAAATAAAAAACTTGCCAAGTTTTTCCACCTAGCGCCATCTTGTGTCGCTGTTGATGACTCAAAACCGTTTTGAAATTCATGAAAATAATCTAAATCAGAGTTGACAGAATCTTTACTGTGTTGTTTGTCTGGACGATTTGCTTGTTGTTGATTGTGAGCATTTGAACAGATCGGTGTTTGAGGACCAGAGACGGATATGGACACCAAATCGTTGGTCAGTTCTAACGATTTACCGTTACATGGACGTTTTTTGAGAGAGTATTGGACGCATAACGTTAAACGTTTTTTCAATCTTCAGTAAAGAAAATAAACGTCAACGTTAACTTGATTATCATAAACAAAGAAATGCACTTATTAATATAAGGAAAATTTATATGCTTGATATAAATAAGTCTGAATGATTTTTTTATAATAGTTTTTAGTCCTCTACACATTGTGTTTTAAAACTGAAATAGCAGTATGGAAGAAAGTTTAATTTAAAGGTAATCTAAGCGGGCCGTGCCGATGTTATTGCAGCAAGCCCATGGATGTTAGGTCTGAGAAAACAACGGAGCTGAAATTTTACATTACCATTCAATGTCCCAAGTTTCAGTTAGATTGGATGACAGGATTTTTTTCCTTTTCAATATAAGCACAGAGGGGCCTGATGCAGCACCTCTTCATCAATCATACATGCTATTATAATGACTATTTAATTATTATTGTTTTTTTTGTTCTGTCTTATTTGTGATTTTGAATGTATGTATTGATAACTGAATAAACAAACTCAAACTCATCAGGATTTGTCCACAAGCATTCATGCACTTAATACAAGCAAACAAGCAAGACCAACAATAAAGGTAATACAAAAGATATAAAAAATTAACTGAGAGGTTAAAACACCAGACTCGCATCCACCAGGTAATAATATCGGTCACAAAAAAAGCGGGAGAGCGAGCGTGAGCGGGAACTGGAGAATGAGCGAAAATGAGAACGGGAAAGCAAGCGGGAGCGAAAGAGAGAGCGATAAAGAAAAAGCGATCGGGAACGGGAGAGCAAGCGGGAACGGGAAAAGCGACCGGGAGCGGGAGAGCAAGCCGGGAAGGAAACGAGAGCAAGAGAAAAACAATAGAAAAACCTCTAAAACCCCCCGGGCAACGCCGGGTACCCCGGTAGTATTTCAATAAAAATATTTAATATTTTAATAAATACATGTAATATTTTAATAAACATATGTAATATTTTAATAAATACATGTAATATTTTAATAAACACATTTAATATTTTAATAAATACATATAATATTTCAGTAAATCAATGTAATATTTCAATAAATAGGTACATAAGATATTTAAAAATATACTTTAATAAATAAATAAATATAATATCTTAATAAATAAAAATAATATTTCAATAAACTCATATCATATTTTAATAAATTAACTAATAAATAAATAAACATAATACTTTTAATAACTTACCTGCACCAGTGGCTTTGAGCTTCTTTAGACGTCAATGTTGTCAAGGAAGCAGACTCTCGCTGTTGTTCAGTCTGAACGCGTTGATGTTGTTGTTGATGATGATTATGATGGTAGTGGTTATCGATTTGTTCTGGTTGTTGCTGTAACTCGTGGTGCTGTAGAGAATGTTGTTGATGGGTTTTTGAGTCGTTTTTAGGGGTGTAGTTGGTGTCGTGTCCCAGAAGGTTGAGAAATGAATAGAAGCAGTTCATCGAAGCTTTGTTTGATTCTAAGTAGCATCTTTGCGCCATTGCATAATCTGGAAATTTAAACAAGAGTTTGGTGACAAGCCCGATTATTTAGTTGAGTATCACCTAAAAGACGTAAATTTACAAATTTTGATACAATTAATTAATTACTAACAAAAAATTTTTGGCAATCAGATTTAATGTTATTTACATATACAGTATAACATTATAGTCAGAAAAAGTGTGCTGGTAAACAATCTTTTTGGGTGCATTTGGATGAAATGCCTCTTAGCAGCATTGTTGACGTTCACCACTGCGTTACAATGTAAATTCATTGGTGACAATGCAGATGAGTAGCGTTGGGTCATCGTACAGGGAGTTTGTTAGGCACCCATTAGCCTGGTCACATGGGCGCTGAGATGCGCTTTATATAAGCCTGCCTTATATGTTTAGTAGATAACTTTGGATCGCCTGATAAAAACCAGTTCCAAGAAGTAGATAAAAGAAAAGTGAAAACAATTAAAAAAATTATGATATGCAAAAAATACCTTCATGTTTCCTACGTACTGTTTGTTCAGTTAAAAAAAACTTTGTTTAGAAGACAACAAACAACTTTAAAAATTATTTGTGTTCTACAAATTTGCCGACTTACAAAACACAAAAGTTCAATTTTGCCAATTTGAAATGATACTGAAATATTTATTGAAAAGTGTTTATTTTGTGAATTTGTTAACTTCAGTTATAAAACATTTCTACATGAAAAACATTTGGCCAAAAATTCACTAAAAAATTGGTTACAAAATTAAAAACTTTCATCACATATATTAAAAATGGGGAGGTATTTTGTCTTCAAAACAATCTAACGGTGCTGTCTTTGTAGATCTCACAGAACAACTTCTCTCCATAAAAACTTTGTTTCAACCATCTCTTAACTTTTTCTGTATCAACCACAGATAGTAGCATAAGGGAACCAATTTAGAACTTAAAAACCAAATTCTTAAAGTGCTTTTATGGTTTTTAATTGTATTCGTAATTCTCATTTTATTATAACTAAGAGAAAGACGAACCATGTAAGAGCGGATCCGACATCCATGCTTATCAAAATTTAAATAAATAGAAAATCACAAGTAAAATTTGATTTTATTTAATTAAGCAAAGAGCAAAATTTTGTTAAAATTGGCGTAATTTTTTCTGGTCGAACCCTCCGTTCTTATTGTATCCGGACCAGTATGTGTAGTCTGAGTTACTATTATATACATTGGTTTCTATATATATATATATATATATATATATATATATATATATATATATATATATATATAATTGGCCTGCTAAAAAACAATAAATAAAACAGAAATAATTATTTTTAAATTATTTCCAACCGTCCTAGAAAAGACATCACGTGCTAATGGGTTGATTTAAATCTTTTCCCCTGCAGGGTTGATGGAAGTGACTTACAAAGCAAAACGAACGCTTGCGCACAAAACGCATAACAAACGCCGTTTAGCACAAACAATAAATAAACTTTTGCAAAATAATTATTTTCATAATCAGTTATTTTTTGACATTTAGACAATAGGTTAAAAACAAGTTAGTAATCAGGAACATGTGATACAAGTTAACAAACATGCGATTTCTCGATGCTCTTGTCTTCTCTTATCGCTGGAATAAATATCAATGCAATCTTCTGAGATGCGCACGCAAAGTTTCTTCCTCGTGGTTAGCATAAACAAACACTTTGCCTGTTTATGTGCTCTGTTTATGGCATTCAGTCGAGTGGAAGTTCATTCGGTAAAAAAAACTGCTTAACTGAAAAAAACATACGAAATGTCTTATACTTATGGTATTTCTATTTCTTATGCAATAGGTGACCTATGAAAAAAACAGGTCAACCTTGGGTGGGGTGTGGCACAACGCAAGGTGTAATGCTGCATGTGGTAAATGTTTCGAAATAAAAAATTCAATAAACGTGTGACTATATTTCTATATATGATATATTAAGTTGTTTATTGCTTTCTTTCAGTCGAACTTGGATTCATTTCTGGGTTGCTCGGCAGAAGAGGACCACAATTCAAGTTATGCATGGTTAGGTGATAAGATGAGATAAGGTTATATAAGGCATTCCTGAGAAAAAGGCAGATTGTCAAATGAGCACGGAAAAATATAAAAGTTTTCCTTTTCTGCAAACAAGCAAAATTTGTGAAATATAGTAAATCGGCTTCAAGGCATGTAACTAGAAAATAAAAATTGTTTTATCTGTTGAATTATTTTTAAAATTGTAATCCATTGTATATTAAAAATGACTGTTTTTTCAGTTTTTTATATATGTTCTATATACATGTAATTTCCTTTATCTATCCCAAAATTTTCCAAACACCTTAAAAAATTATTAAATAATAACAAAAGGTTTTCCAGATTTTTTTTCTTCATTCACATTGAGTCCATTTCTATTTAAATTTTTATTGTGATGTTATAAATAAATAAAGTAATTAATTAACTTATATTAATAAAAAATATATCCAATGTTCATAGTTATGTTAAATCATCCGTCCTTGGTACGAGCAAAATTACTAGTATATATATATATACAGTGGCTTCTATCCTTATACAGCCGGGCGCAGCTTCGCCCGGCAGAAAACAGGGGGGGGAGAAAGAAAAAAAAGGGGGTAAGGAAAAAAGTTTAAAAATCCATTCATTTCGAAATTTCGATTGAACCTAAAGAATATATCTAAACGACGTGAGAGTCGTGAGACGTCGTGTGGCTTCTCAACGTTGACTCGAGATTCGTTAATTAACATTTAATGTCCACCTTATCTTTCATATAGCTCACGATGTAGCCGCAACCGAATGGACATGGAACATAATTTATGCTGAAGCCCATGAATGCTGATAAGTTCTACGACTGATGACGGCTATATAAAATAAACTTGACTCTTTTTGACTCCTTCTTGTTCACAATTTGTTTACTATGTTAAAGAAAAGAGTATGCCGCGAGAAAAATTCAAGTTTAAGTTACGTTGTTGCGAGTTAGCCTGCGGGAACCTGGTTCGATCTGATAAATGGATGGAGCATTGTCGAAAGCGTCACGCTTTCAAATGTACTAGGTTAGCTTACCTTATCATTGTAAAAGAAATAATTTTGAAAAATTAATAATTGTAAAAAATGGGCCGAACAAATGTTTTGTCAAACCACTTCGAGCGCTTCAGGAATTGTCTGGATTTCCCGAATTGGACATCTTGTACAAGATATCTGTGTCGCTTGCAATTACAAGCGCTAGTGCCGAGAGAGCGATGAGCAGGGTTCGACTCATTAAGAACCGGTTAAGGACCTCAATGTTGGATGATTGGTTCTCTTCATTATTAATACTTGCCTCAGAAAAAGACATTTTGGAAAACATTCCTGTAGATAAAATCATTGATAGATTTGCTGCAACATCAAAACCGCTACAGAAACTTTTAATTAAATAAATTTAGATTTGGATTTATAGTTTTAAATGATTTTTTCAATATTAACGTGTGTTGTTTTTCTGTGTTTGGGTATTATACCGAAATTAGACGAATTGTTGAGGAAAATGTGTATAGAAAGAACAAAAAAGTGTGTTAAAACTCAAACTATATATATTTCACCTTATATATATATATATATATATATATATATATATATATATATATATATATATATATATATATATATATATATATATATATATATATATATATATATATATATATATATATACTAGCGGGGTTACCCGGCGTTGCCCGGGGTTCTTAGAGGTTTTTCTAATGTTTGTCTTTCTCGCTCCCGTTTCCTTCTCCACTTTCCCGTTTTCGTCGCGTTCCCGGTCGCTTTTCCGCTCTCGGTCGTTTTCCAGCTCCCGATCGCTTTCCCTCTCAGAAGTTTTGTTATCGATTTTCTCTCTTGCTCGCGTTTCCTTCCAAGCTTGCTCTCCCGATTCCAGTCGCTTTCCGCTTTCCCGGTCGCTTTCCGCGTTCCCGGTCGCTTTCCGCGTTCCCGGTCGCTTTCCCGTTCCCGGTCGCTTTCCCGTTCCCGTCGCTTTTCCGTTCCCGGTCGCT
>OZ022238.1:15780891-16003391 GCA_963978895.1 Erpobdella octoculata | reverse complement strand
ATTTAGAAACATAACTCGTGACAAAACAGTAATGTAAATATTTGAAAGGCCGAGATTTTTATGCGGGTTCTGCGAGAGCTCATTTGGGAACAATTTTTATGTGGGAAGTTGTGTGTGTGTGTGTGTTTATACGAGTGTCTTTGTGCGTGTTCGCGTTTGCTTGCATGTGCGGGGCCTGGAATTTTGGGCTGATGAAACGAACCGGACCTAAAAGAAAAATGGTCCGTACAGGGCTCTAGCCTGATGATGATGATGATGATGTATAAAAGTTATGTATTTAAGCTAATTTATTTACTTCATTTCTAACAGGTTATCATTTGTAAATTGATAACTACGAAGTCACCCAATTAGTAGGAAGAAAACGTCCCGAAATATCCAATCTCTACAAATCAATCGTTACTGAATTGTTTCGTGGAAGTTTTACAAGGAGTTGAGTACAATTTTAAATTCTAATTGCATATGTTTAATGTTGTAATATTTCATATTTGTAGTAGTATTTATTGAGGTTGAACATTCCCGAAAGATTTTATCAGGATCAAATTATGGACGTCAATATAATAGCATGCTGTTATACCAAACTTTCCGGGGTTAACAAGTTGGAGGCAAAATGTAGTGGCAAATATCTGCCAATTCTATACCACATTTGATGTTGAGTTCTATAAAAGATATAAGAACGCTATAAATAACCTTCAAAGAGCTGCTTCCTTGAACAGAGAGTCACAAAACTCTTCCGTATGTCGTTGTGATTGTTGAACACTGCCTGCTGGAAGCACTTGTCACCAAGAAGTTCTCTCAAGCAGGTCGTGGCCACTTGCAGCTGACTGGAATGTGTTGAATTGCATAATTGGATTATTGCTAAATGTCTGTTTGTGTATTTGTGAAAATTCTTGATTCATATGTTTTAGAGTTGTAGATTATGTTATTTTTAATTGGCTGCGACCACCCAGTTTTTAATATAAATAAAATACGTCTTAAAACTTGGAGCAGAACTAGCACGTAACAAGACTTATTAGATAAACAGCTTGTAATAATTTAAACTGAAACTAAATATAAATTTTAAAGTTTAAAAAGTGTGATTCAACAGTACATACATGTTTTGTTCTAACTTCTCATTAACTTTTATTTATGGCTTATACACTTAAAATAATGAAATTATATTTATTATTTTTAATATGAATATTCAAATTCACTTAATTTATTAACAAAAATTTTTAAAAATTTCACAGAAAATCTATTCCACCTAACTACCTGCACCACCTACATGCCCACCTACTTGCACCACCTACCTGTAATCACCTACCCGCCGACTTAACTTAACAACGAAGCCATCTACCTGCCCACCCAACTCCCTGCCCACCCACCAACCTGCCCACCTATTTCCTTGCCCACCCATCTACCTACCCACGTACCTACCCGCCCACCTACCTACCCATCTACCTACCCACCTACCTACCTACCCACCTACCCACCTACCCACCCACCTACCAACCCACCTACCTACCCACCTACCCACCTACCCACCTACCCACCCACCTACCAACCCACCCACCTACCCACCCACCTACCTACCCACCCACCTAACTGCCCACCTCCCTGGTCACGCTCGTACCTTCCCACCTACCTGCACAAGGAACGGACCACTTCAACATCCACACCTGCGAAAAAAACTTTTTCTTGAACTTTAAATGCGAGCACATGTTCTTCAAAATCATCGAAGCACTTCTCATTGGCTAGCTGGATGTTGACGTCATTGCACGGACGGCCAATAGGACGATCTCCTTAAATATTTCATTGAATATTCGTAAATATAATTATTTTATTTAAAGTGGTCTAACGAAATAATTTGATTAAATGTAAACAACTTCTAAATAACGAAATTTTCGTTACTAAAACACGATGAGTAAGTATCGATGCTTTTTAACAGCAATTCAGATTGGAAATGTTTCCTAAAATTTATTATTTATTATATATATATTATTATATATTTATTATATATTTTAATTTATTATTATGATGCTTGACACGATGACAAACAACCAACTACCAGTTCGAAACCAACTAATGCTTAAGAAAAATCTTCAATCCCGAAGATTGAAAAATTTAATTAATTAATTAATTAATTAATTAATAGTTTATTCAGTTCATTTTTTAAACGTCACTTCTGGAAAAGTTAATTTATATTAAAAACATAAAAAATTATATTTAAAAAGAACTTAATTATGCTTGCATAATGAACGCTATGATTTATGATTGTGCATATCAATAAAAGTAATCTCGCACTACACAGGACACGGAGTAATATCTCCTAATAAACAGACATGCAAAGTAATGAATGGCCACACGCGGAAGCATAAATCGATGAAAGTTTTTTTTGTGAGTGTGAGTTCACTTTTCACAACTTTGAGGTGATTTATTTTTATTTCTTTTTTGTCATTCAATTCTCTTCCATCCGTCCTTCCATGTCAGCCATCCACCGCTCAACCCATCCATCAACCCATCTTTCATTGGCATGCGGAAAGCAACAACTGTCTCCATTACAGAGCGCTGATGTCAATTAGGCAAGTCAAAATGCTTTTAACGTGCGAGCAAATGATTAATATCATCATCATCATCATCGTCGTCGTCGTCGCTGCCACCACCGCCGCCGCCGCCATCATCATCATTATCATCATCATTATCATCATCATAGTCATCATCATCGTCATCTTCATCGTCATCGTCATCGTCATCGTCATCGTCATCGTCATCGTCATCGTCATCGTCATCGTCATCGTCATCGTCATCGTCATCGTCATCGTCATCGTCATCGTCATCGTCATCGTCATCGTCATCGTCATCATCATCATCATCATCATCATCATCATTATCATCATTTGAGCGTCATAAGATAAGCTATTTTAATGTATATTAAGGACAATATGTGTATGTGTGTGTACGTTCGTGATTCCCATCCGATCTGCTGGATCAATTTAAACCTTATTTGGCATGAAGTTAGTCTTCATTGAAGAAGGTTTTAAAAAATTAAAAAAAAAACAATCTGCTATTCATTTTATGCTTTATCGGAAAAACCAGAGAAAAACTAACCAAGATTCGGCCAACGCCGGGTTAACCTGCTAACAATTATATCATAAAGTGAAACTGTGAAATCACTCATCTGTAAATGACGACGCAGTTTGTTGGTATAGCTGATGTTATAATGAAATGCCTAATTAAGGTTGTTTTTTAAAAATAAATCGCAAAATATTTGACAAAACCTATTTATTAAAAATAAATATCCTAACCTTCTAACGTTCCCAATGATTTGTTTAAAAAAACATAAATTAAGGATATTGAGTCCTTGTCAGGTCAGCATTAGGAAATTAGTACCGTAATTACCGTTAAATTTTTAAAATAACAATAACTATGTTTGAGTGGGGGCACACGCCCCTGTGTACCCTTGCGTACCCCGTACGCTACGCATTAAGAATAAGTGCCAGTCGTGGAACTGCATGCTTGTCATGTTTAATTGTCCGTAAGACGACGAAAGAAAAAAGAATTATCTGCAAATATATCAATTGACGCAAATCGTGCAAAGTACGTGAACAATTGAGAGATCAAATGATTGATAAAACTGCCAATCATTACTGATTTAATCTTTCTTTATATATCTCTCTCTTTTGCTGTTTCTGTTTTCTCTATCTCTGTTTTTCGCTTTCTCACTTTGTTTTGAGTATAATTCTATTTTCCATATTTACTTTCCAACTATCGATTTATTGACACGCCCCTAAAGAACTTCATTGTTCTCTTCCTTCTCCAAAAACTTGACTTGTCAGAAATCAATTTTTTACTTCAAAAGTTTGACTAAACTGAATTTATTCTGAAATAATTATTTTTAATATTTTCAATCAATGCAAAATAGTTTGTTTCTTATCCTGTGTAGTTTGTTAGAATTTTTAAAGTTTAATAAAATAGTTATCTCTCAATTCGCTTGTCACCTTCTTAATTTCGACTTCGACTACTGGCAGGACTTTCAAATATGCCAACTTACTGTCATCAGTAAAACTGCATGGCTAGTCATGAAGGTCTGTGATCAGGATCACCTACCCTTAATAAAGCTGTACTTGTTAAAAGTCGACCACAGGGTAAAGTTCAAGTTTAATTTTTATGTTCTCTCACAGGATGACCTCCACATATTTAAGTTCAAATATCACTGGCGTGAGCGTGTTCTAGGATCCGAAAAGAGTCAAGTCGTCATTTTCGTCTTCATTTCTCATAAATGCAACTCGTTTTCAGAATCCCGATGACAAAAGATTTGCGATAGCTGACCCATTAGCCATTATAAGCCATTATTAGCCAATGTTCTTTTAACTGCTTTTCACCGGCGGTTAGAATTGAACAGTTAAGAAACGCAATCAGAGCACCCACCAAGAACCGTCAAATGGAGTTTAAATGAAATATGCTTTAAAAAAAATAATAGAAAAACCTGCGCAAACCAACCTGATGTAGATTTGAAAATCAATAAAAACAGAATCAAACTTATTTGCATATTTAACGATTTTTTAAACAACTTTATTTAATTAAACTTTAAATTACAAATCGGATAGTTTTTTTTATTTTGATTTCATCCACGGAATAATTGAAGAGGCAAACGTAGTTTTTCAAAACAGTTATATCCTTAAAAAGGAAAACATGCAGGCGGCTTTGTTGTGAAGAATTCCAACAAAAACTTTTGTTCTCATGTGAGGTGTACTTGTCTGTCTTTTCACGCGTATATGTACGAAATCTGTTTTGTATTTTGTCAACTTCCTTTATAAGGTGTATATTTGCATTTATTTAATGCATGTGTATATTTATATGATGCATGTGTAAATGTATTTAATGCACGTGTTTACGTATTTGATGCATGTGTATATGTATTTGATGCATGTGTATTTGTGTATATGTATTTGATGCATGTATATTATTGAGTTATAGCATATGATGCATGTGAACGTGTATTTGATACAAATGTATTGGCTTATGATGCACGTGTACTTATATATTGTACATGTGTATGTATGTATATTGTATATATATATATATTGATATATATATATATATATATATATATATATATATATATATATATATATATATATATATATATATATATATATATATATATATATATATATGTGATTCATGTGTATATGTATATTATGATGGTTGTATATATGTATTTGATGAATGTGTATGTTTATCTAATGAATGTGTAATTGATGTAGGTAAGTATGTAACATTGTTAACTCTCTCTCTCTCTTTCTCTGTACGTGGGTGTGATGTTAATGCTCATTGATACGTTAATACTACAAGCGTTGAATGACGAGTACTCCATAGTTGGAGAAAGACAAAACACACTTAAGAAGAAGAAAAGTGAAACAAAAGAAAAAAAGAAAAAAATAATATTTTTAATGAATCATTACAATTTTTTTCTAAACTTTAAAGAAAGCACAAATTTCAAAGTCATGTTTTCATGAAACTTTTTATTAACAATTTCATGAAGATACATTTTCTGCGATTATTTTTTAAAATATTTTTTCTATTTTATTATAATTCAAAATTTATTTGAAACATATTTGAAACGTGTTAACATATTTAATTATAAATAAAATTTACACGATGTTCCTAATATATTTATTAAGCTTTCAATTAGAAGACAATACATTATTCATTAACCAGTTTTCCGATGTTTTTCATTGTTCACTTAATTCCATCAACCACGTTTACGACCTTACAAAAAATCTTTCATTAAAAGTAAAACAGAAGGAGTAAATTAAGTTGTTAAAAATTAAAAACCTTTCCCAAACGAGACGGCGACAGTCGAGTTGCACTTAAGAGTGGTTGGCGCCATTCCTATTAAAATTCAATGCGAACGAGCTAGCTGCAATACCGAGTATGGTATGGTTATGCATTAATATGCATGCATGTGGATATGATATTATGGGTATCTAACTCTAGAGGTTTCAATGCCGCACGCGTATCAATTAATAAACATTCTTAAATTTCTCGTTCGTTGCTGCTCAAGCACATCAAGAAGTACCTGATGAAGTTTCTTTCTCATGTTTGGTGAGCAGCTTGTCGAGCTTTCTTTGTGTTAATTTCAAGTCGTTTGATTGTTTTTATTTAATTATTCATTAGATGGGTTACCAGGCATTGCCCGGTGTTTTTAGAGGTTTTCTATCGGTTTACTCTCTCGCTCACATTTCCTTCCCCGCTTGTTTTCCTATTCACGCTCGTTTTCCCGTACCCACTCACGCTTCCGTTCCCGTTCGCTCTTCCGCTCCTTCTCCTACTTGCTTTACCGCTCCCGTTCTTTTTACCAATGCTTTTATTAACTCGTCGGCTCTGTTTCTCTGTCTGTTTCTCTGTCTGTTTCTCTGTCTGTTTCTCTGTCTGTTTCTCTGTCTGTTTCTCTGTCTGTTTCAAATCTTGCAATCAATTTTTGAGTCACTTCCTGATGATAGATTTTTTTAAAATTTTGCATACATGCTCAAGATAGAAGACAATGCAATATTCAATTATTAGTTTTACAATAAGTCAATTAATTTAGTTAATTTTCTTGAGGATTTTATCGAGGGGTTTCTTGAGGGTTTTCTTGAGGGTTTTCTTGAGGGTTTTCTTGACCACAAAACGCTAACCGACTGGCAGACTATTTTACCAAGTTAACACGAACCACACTCACTGACCGCGATTCTCAAGCGTGTACGAAATTTTCATGAAAATAGTTGAGATATTTAAATTCGATGCTTTTTGATGATATTTTTATTATTATTACCAATGCTTTTATTAACTCGTCGTCTCTGTTTCTCTGTCTGTCTGTTTGTTTCTCTGTTTGTTTCAAATCTTGCAATCAATTTTTGAGTCACTTCCTGATGATAGATTTTTTCAAATTTTGCATACATGCTTAAAATAGAAGACAATGCAATATTCAATTATTAGTTTTACAATAAGTCAATTAATTTAGATAATTTTAATTAATTTCGATATTTCGATATAATTAAGATATTTCGACTTTAACATAAAATAAAAGAATAATATAAGAAAAAATTGATTGCAAAATTTGTGTTTTAATTACATATAAGAGCATTGGTTTTAAAAATTCGTTTTTAATTTACTTGTTCTTTATTCCACTGTCTCCTAACTCACTTTTGCCCATAAAACTTAAAATAGATTTGCTAAAAGCTGCTTGAAACCTTCAAACTTTGTTACGTAAACTAAATTAGAATTTTGTTACGCAATAACCTTTGATGATTGTTCTTTTGGCAAGGAAAGTGTTTTTTCGTAAAACAAATTAGTAAAACTTTTTTAAATTTAAAAACAACCCTATCTTTTTTTACTTTTTAAGATCTACTCTTTAAGATCTATCTCCATGCCAAATTTCGTTAAAATTGGTTCAGTAGTTTGGATTTTCATAGAAGACAAACAGAAAGACAGACAAACAGAGAAAGAAACATACTGTCATTTTCACACACTTTCATCTAACTTGACTTCTCTGTCTCGCTGTTGTAAAATTTTTGAATTGATTTTACACAAACTTTTAGATTACTTAGAACTTTGAAAATTTCAAGTTAGATTTTAGTCTTCTGCGTAAACAATATTCAATCATATTCGAAGTGATTTCAATATTTATTTTATAACGAGCGCTTTTTAGTTGTTTGTTTAATTACAAATTGTTTAATAGATGGCGCTTGAGTCAATTAAAAGAACTTTTAGATAACCCGGAATATGGCTAACATTTTCTACTTTTTTATTAGAATAAAATAATTTTTATTAAAAATAATTTCGTACAATACTTAATACTTACTTATTTTTTTCATTTATTTATTTATTTATTTATTTATTTATTTATTGGTGCACGAACAGAGGGACCCAAAGGGCCACTAATACTGTTCGGACAGAACACAATAAAAACTAAAGAAAAACAAAACAAAATAAACCGTCTGATGTGAGGCGACGAGCCAGGCAAAAGTTAAACAGAAAAGTTGTGTTCAAAATATAAACTATATGACTAAATTAGTTTAAATTAGTTGCATTGAATTATGTTCCTATTAAAAGTTTTGAAGTACTTCTGACTAACCCACGGTCATCAGCTAATTTTAGAGGCAAAAGTTATAAAGTTTAAAAAAAATTTTGAATTTTTGAAAATGTACCTCCGACTACCCCCCTTCAGTCATCAGCTATTTTTTGGAAGCAAAAATATAGATTTCTTATAGAATGTGTGCAGAATAAATTCTTGGAAGAAGTATGGCCCACCGCCAATGATTTGCTAAAATGGCGTTCCTGGTTCTAGATAGTCAAGAACTTAATAAAATATTGATTAAGATATTACTATAAACAATGGTAAAACTATTATTGCATTTAAACATCGATTTGCATAATGTAAAAACATAAAAATGTGTTTTTTATAAAACTGTTTTTTTGCTTGGACTATATATATATTTTGACATTTGAACATTTATTGAGCACGAAACAAAACAATTAAGTACAACAATGAAGTTATAAATAAGGGAAAAAAAATCAAGTGCTCAAAAGGTTCATCCAAAGGAAATTACTTCTCGCTAACTGGACGACCTATAAACGAAAATTCAGATTTAAATACGAACCGAGATAGATAAATAAAAGTTAACATAAGTGTATAGGAGTAAACATAAGTATATATAAGTTAACATATTTGTATCGAAGTTAACATAAGTATATAGATATTGAAATTATGAATCTAGCTGTAATATGTAAGATTTCAACGATTTTTAAATAGCGAAATGCTTTTCAATGAGGATATTGTTATCGGAATACTTGAATACAACCGCGGACCATAACACTTTATGGAGAATGTTTTGAGAGTTGTTCGAGCAAAATCGGACCGAAAGCAATGCAAAGAACGCACATCATGAGAATGTACATGAGACGATTTTGTTAAAAGGTTATCAAATGACGACGGTAACATATGGTTGTCATATTTGTACATGAAAATACTGACAAGAAAATAATTAATTTGATATACATTCAGTAGGCTATTCTCGATCATTTTCATTTTACAATATGATGCAAAGAGCATGTTAAATAATATTCGGATGATTCTTTTCTGTAAGATGTGGAGAGACTTTAGACGTGTAGGATAATTTGAAGCCCAAACAATATTACAATAGGACAAGTAAGGGTAAACGAGAGCGTAATACAACATCATAGAAACATTTTTATCCACAAATCGACTCACGGGAGATAGAATTCCACAATTTTTGGCAACTTTAGAGGTGACGTAACTAATACGGTTAATCAATGAGAGGTGCTCATCAAGCAACATTCCAAGAAATTTACACGAGGAAACTCGCGCAATAGGTTTATCGTCAATAAGAAGTTGATAATCAGAACAAATTAATTTATTTCTATGGTGGAATAGAATATATTTGGTTTTACTTATATTTAAAGATAGTTTATTAGCACAAAACCATTTATAAACGGAAAGTAGTTCATGATTAGTAACATCATATAAATCTTTTAGGTTTTCACCAGAAGCAAAAAGGTTGGACAAATTCGAGACGACGCGAAACAGTGCACAAATCATTAATTTAGATAAGAAATAAGAGAGGGCCTAGCACCGACCCCTGAGGCACGCCACAAGTTACCAGCCGCGTTGATGAAGTAACTTCGTTGTAGTGGACCTGTATATATATATATATATATATATATATATATATATATATATATATATATATATATATATATATATATATATATATATATATATATATATATATATATATATATATATATATATATATTATATTGATTATTTTTGCGAATAACGATTTTGTTTTTTGAATAAAATTCTTTATTAATTTCTGAAACGGGCTTACTGTACAGTTTTAGCTCAAAAGCCATCATCAGAGCCCTCAGAGTTTCAAAACTCGAAAACCATCTTAAACTCGGTACTTACTCTAAACCAACGTCAAACGGTGAAACTCTGAATGCAGACGGATTCTGCCCAGAAAAATACAAGCAGAGCGTTATCAGGGTTGTTAACAATAGCTAGAAATTGTATTTGCAATACCAATCCCAATAGGCACGTGAAAAAGTATTGACCATACCAATATCAATATTCAATTAAAAAAAGCCAATAGCAAATACCAAACACTAATACTTAAAAAACACTTTTTTCTCAAGTTTTTACCAATGCTTTTATTAACTCGTCGTCTCTGTTTGTTTCTCTGTCTGTCTGTCTGTTTGTTTCTCTGTCTGTCTGTTTGTTTCTCTGTCTGTCTGTTTGTTTCTCTGTCTGTCTGTTTGTTTCTCTGTCTGTTTCAAATCTTGCAATCAATTTTTGAGTCACTTCCTGATGATAGATTTTTTTCAAATTTTGCATACATGCTCAAAATAGAAGACAATGCAATATTCAATTATTAGTTTTACAATAAGTCAATTAATTTAGTTAATTTTAATTAATTTCGATATTTCGATATAATTAAGATATTTCGACTTTAATATAAAATAAAAGAGTAATATAAGAAAAAATTGATTGCAAAATTTGTGTTTTAATTACATATAAGAGCATTGGGTTTTAAAAATTCGTTTTTAATTTACTTGTTTCTTATTAGCACACAGATTTAAAATCATGCAATGCACAAAAATGAAAAATAAATATATTTAAAAAAATGCAAATTAAAAAGCAAAGTGGCCATCGATCACTAAAAATGTTTGATTGAAATATTACAACACTTCACAAAACAAACTGATCGAGAGCACACCACTGATTTTTATATATAACTGGATCACACTTGGGTGCCTGGGTATAACCCCTAGTAGCCATTTTGACACCCTTTATGCTATATAAGGAAAGTCTTTAAAAGTGCAAAATTGCCGACTGGCGCAGCTAATAATTGCTCAAATCGAGCCAAAAATTCATTTCATTTGTATGTACTCAATTACTGCAGTTTTTAACCAGTTTTATTCGACATCCGAGCTATAATATAAAACCCTCTAACCAACTGCTTATAACCTAACGTGCCTAACAGTTATTATCAGCCTAAATAATTAATGTGAGCTTTAACCAATTATTAAATGTTATTAATTGAAACGTTAAAGATTTGTTTTTGCTTAAATTTTAAGTTCGCAAGGATGAACTGGGTTGCTAAAATGGCGGCAGCGAGAAACTAGAAAAATTATAATTCATTTAGTAGACTAAGCGCGATCCAGTTATATATAGAGATCAGTGGAGTACAATAATATGCGGGAAAAATAAGTTTACAAAACAATCGCCAAAATGTACAAAAATAAGTTTTAAAAGTTTGAATTTTTTGACAAATTTCAATTTTTAATAATAAAAAATATTGGTATTGGGTATTGACTAAATTTTGTTTTAAATGTATCGGCGATACCAAACCAGTTCTTCTCAGTAAAAGTATTGACAGTACCATTCCCAATAACAAAAAGTTATTGCCAATAGTGTATTGGTATTTGGCCAATACCAATCTTAACATCCCCGAGCGTTATTCAGAACTATCTTCATCGAGCTTATAAGTTAATCAACGACTGGGAAGAATTCCACACCGAAGTCGAACGTATTAAAAAACTTCTAATCAACAACAATTTCAGTAATCGAACGATCGACAGGGAGTCCGAAAATTTCTTAATAGAAAACTCATTACTTCACAAAAACCTTCCGTCGTACCGCCGTCAAACACTGCGCCACAGCGCGGTATCTCATCTAATAAATCTACAATTTCATTATTCTACCAAGCACAGATACATAGCAACTATAAAATAGATGAAAAAATCATCAGGTCCATAATACGCAACAACGTCTCCGTCGCCAGCCCTGAACGCCATCAACTTCGATTGCGGCTATTTTACAAATGTCCGAAAGCTCATCAACTCGTTGCTGTCAACAGCTCGACGTCCAAACGTGACAATAAAAAAAACCATCTCAAAAGAACCAACGTGGTCTACGAGTTTCAATGCTCTCTCTGTCGTCCCGCGACGCAAAGTTACATAGGCCACACTCGGACGACGTTAGCGAGGCTGACAATGCACATCCGGGGTGGCAGTATACGCACTCATCTACAAACCGTACACAACGTCAAACCAACAAGATTACTTTTGGACCCAAACACAAAAATACTCTCATTCAAATACGACCCCACACGACAGAAGATTCTGGAAGCGTTGTTCATCCGAAATAAACGCCTTACAATTAACGTCCAGAATGACGCCTTCGCACACATTCTGCAACTTTTCGGTCGTATAGACAACCATACTCGTCGTTCCACCTCATACAAACGTATTCCTCACCAGCTTATCAGCCGACCCACTGGCGGTGCGGTGCGTCGCTCAAATTTCGATCGTCGCGCTAACTGCCTGGGGACTCTGGAAGGCGGCAAGATACTCTCCTCCTCTAACTACAGATGCGGCGATCCAAAATCTATTATTCCTCCACTTTATTCAAACTACATAGACGCCGTTCCATCGACATCCGTCAACGCTTCCGGTTGCAGAGGCGTTGTCGGTAATATCGACTCTCACTCTGGCCGTACCATTTCATCGTCACCATAAAATTCTCTACACATCGATCATTACTTTGTCGACGCTGCGTCCGGATTTCGACTTCGTGGTGATGTTTCCCCGGACATGCATTTCACTGAGTCAAACGCAGATTCTTCGTCCGACGGTTCCACATTCACGTCTGTCCCTCTGCCGCAGCAGCCTACGTTCTCGGCCCTTGATCATAGCAGTCGGACGAGTTGATCTATACGTCCCTGACTCGCCACGTTACTCGGGTTCCGATCGCTGTCTCAAATGTCGCGCGATGAACCAGGAGGCTCCGGAGAACGGCAGATTACTTTCTAATTCTGGCTACAGATATGGAGAGCCAAAATCTGTCAATTCTCCTGATATTCGAACTTACTTTGACGCCTTCCTCTCAACAACCGGAGACGCCGTACCACACTCAACTCCGGGTCATCACATGGAGGAGCCGGCGTCCGGCTCCGACGACTCGTATTTTACTCCTAGTCCTCGCATCTTTCCGCAGTGTCCGGCGGCCCCGGTGGTGCCAACCCGCACTCTACTCCAAGTCACGACATCGGCTCGCCGGTGTCCGAGGAGGCCAACCTGCACTCCACCCCGGGTCATAATGTTGAGGCGCCGGTATCCGTCCAGCGATGACAGTGGATCCGTGCGTGCGGACCGCGTGCCCGCATTTTCTCATTTAACTAACTGCGGCAACATAACTTTCCGCAGACGAAATTGAATAACCGCATTTATTCAGTTTTATACTTTTATACTCTCATGAGCCTTTCATTCCGGTTTTATATATATATAAATTGTCTGACGATGAATGTGACTTTTTAATGCTCGGTTATAATTATCATTTACGTAAACCTTATGATCAACTACACAAACAAACCGAACTTGAAATATTGTACAATGATATCTTAAATTTAGAAGCCAAAAATAAAATTACTGTAAAATCAACTTTGAAGCCTCTATTACTAGCTGAAGGTTATAAACATCGATGCTCAAATTTTAAGTCTACCTTACCTAAGAAGTTATTGAATGCTGCCTCTCAACTACGTAAAAATACTCAGATAATTATTCGTAAAGCTGACAAATCACCTACGTACGTCATTTTAAATCGTGACAATTATTTTTCCAAACTCAATACAATTCTCTCTGACAGCTCTAAATTTCAAAAAGTGAAAGCTGATCCTACTGTTAAGATCAGATCTAAACTAAATAAGATCATTGCGACTCTTATTAAAAAGAAGATAACAATTTTTTCTAAAATAATAGGTGACTATAAACCTGGTTATATTTACGGTAATGTTAAAATACATAAGAAAGATAACTCATTAAGACCTATTATTTCACAATGTCCTGCTGTTACTTATAATGTTGCTAAAGAAATTAATAAAATTATTTCTCCTTATTGTCCTTCTCAATATAGTCTTAAATCTTCTTATGATTTTGTTGATCTTATTCATAGTAATGGAAGTTCTAATATAATTGCGTCTTTAGATGTTGAAAGTTTGTTTACCAACGTACCTGTTATAGACACTATAAATATAATTTGTAAGTGTGTTTATTCACATCCTAGTATTCAACCTCCTCAAATCAGCCCTGAAGTCTTGAAAGAATTACTTTATATATGTACAACGCAATCTCCTTTTTTATCACCTAATGGAGACTTATATGTACAAATTGACGGTGTAGCTATGGGGTCCCCGTTGGGCCCGACTTTCGCTAATTTTTATATGGGTGATCTTGAAGCACGTGTATTTGAAAATCACACCAAACCTTTTCTGTATTGCCGTTATGTTGATGATATATTTGTTTCAGTTGATAACTTAGAAGAACTATTTAAACTGAGAGATGCATTTGTAAACAATTCTAAACTACAATTTACTTATGAACTTGCTAATAATAAACATCAAATTCCTTTTTTGGATACTTTAGTTACACGAAATGTATCAAAACTATCTTGCCAGGTCTATACTAAACCCACAAACACAGGCAATTGTCTTAATTATAATAGCGATTGTCCTGAAAGATATAAGCTAAATGTAATCAATAATTATATTAATAGGGCCTATAAATTTTCCGAAACATGGTCTGATTTTCACCATGAAATTCTACAAGTGAAACAACTTTTGATAAATAATAATTATTCTAATTCTATTGTTGATTCAACTATAAATAAATTTATGTCACGTATTACTGATAAAAAACATGTTTCAAAACCTAATACCAATAACTCATCAAATTCTTGTATAATTCCATTATATTATGCTAATCAGATGTCTAATAATTATAAAATAGATGAAAAAATGTTGAAAAACATTGTGTATGATAATATTAAGGTTGTAAATAAAGATAATACACTCAGGTTACACATCTATTATAACAATGGAAAAACTCATAATCTTTTAATTAAAAATAGTGTAAATAATGTTTCTAGCCCTGTAGCACAAACCAACCTAGTGTACCAATTTTCGTGTCCGTTTCCACATGGTCAGGTGGAAAATTACATTGGTCATACTAGAACTACTCTGTCTCGTAGATTGACTATGCATTGTCAAAGTGGTGCCATATACCAACATATGTCAACACAACATTCAATCAAACCATCACATAAATTTCTAATTGATAACACCAGTATACTAATGAAAGAAAATCAACCCATTAAGTTAAAATTAAAAGAAGCTTTAGCTATTAATAAATGTAAGCCTTTAATTAATAAACAATGGTATTCTTTTGATTTAACTCTTAAACTTTTTGGTTCTCTAAATAGTATTAAAACTAATAATAATAATAATAAATGTTTTAACTCATCTACAACTTCTGTTAAAAATATGCATGTTAATAGTGCCAATGTTTCTTCAGGTATTTCTTCGTTGAATGAATGTTTTGTACCAGACGTTTGTGTTTCAAAGGTTATAGATAATGTTTGTGATTCTTCTTCCAGTCACGTCCTTGAAGTTGACTGTAATTCCGTTGTTAAAGGCTTTACTAACTGATCTTAATTATTTAGTTATTACTGTTATTATTATAATTATTTTAATTTAAATATTTTTTATGTTGTTACATTTGTATATAATGAATTTAAATTTTATTTTAATTGTATTTTAATTCCTTTCAATTAGTTGTATCTTTTACCATTTAGTCACTGCATTTTATTTTTAAAAAGTTAAACGGCTCTGATGATGGCAAAAAATTGCCGAAATAGATCTATTAGCCTATAAGATTATGGAGTTTGTGTTTGAGAATAAATTATTTTTAAACCGATTTAGAGTATTGGAAAAAATTAAAAATAAAATCGATTCAGCCAAGTGCGCCACTTTTTTCAATCGAGTTTGCCTAAAAGAACATATAGCGCCGAAGTATTCAAAAACTACTACTTGCTCGATTTCGGCTACAAATCGAAATGCAAAAGTTGAAGATCTTCTACAATCTCAGATTGTGCAGAAAGAACGAGAACTTAAAGAATTACAGGCAAGGTACGCAGAAGAAATGTCTACAACCACAGAAGACAACTTTGGTACAGACGTCCATAAATTCCTCCAACTTGTCAACGAACACTTTACGAAATCCGAACGTGTGAAGGAAGTTAAAATTGTTAAAAAACTTTCTCGATTGTATGGAGGTCTGTTACTATTTAAACAAAATTGTACTACATACGTTAATTTGTCCGATTATAAATTGTCTGACGATGAATGTGACTTTTTAATGCTCGGTTATAATTATCATTTACGTAAACCTTATGATCAACTACACAAACAAACCGAACTTGAAATATTGTACAATGATATCTTAAATTTAGAAGCCAAAAATAAAATTACTGTAAAATCAACTTTGAAGCCTCTATTACTAGCTGAAGGTTATAAACATCGATGCTCAAATTTTAAGTCTACCTTACCTAAGAAGTTATTGAATGCTGCCTCTCAACTACGTAAAAATACTCAGATAATTATTCGTAAAGCTGACAAATCACCTACGTACGTCATTTTAAATCGTGACAATTATTTTTCCAAACTCAATACAATTCTCTCTGACAGCTCTAAATTTCAAAAAGTGAAAGCTGATCCTACTGTTAAGATCAGATCTAAACTAAATAAGATCATTGCGACTCTTATTAAAAAGAAGATAACAATTTTTTCTAAAATAATAGGTGACTATAAACCTGGTTATATTTACGGTAATGTTAAAATACATAAGAAAGATAACTCATTAAGACCTATTATTTCACAATGTCCTGCTGTTACTTATAATGTTGCTAAAGAAATTAATAAAATTATTTCTCCTTATTGTCCTTCTCAATATAGTCTTAAATCTTCTTATGATTTTGTTGATCTTATTCATAGTAATGGAAGTTCTAATATAATTGCGTCTTTAGATGTTGAAAGTTTGTTTACCAACGTACCTGTTATAGACACTATAAATATAATTTGTAAGTGTGTTTATTCACATCCTAGTATTCAACCTCCTCAAATCAGCCCTGAAGTCTTGAAAGAATTACTTTATATATGTACAACGCAATCTCCTTTTTTATCACCTAATGGAGACTTATATGTACAAATTGACGGTGTAGCTATGGGGTCCCCGTTGGGCCCGACTTTCGCTAATTTTTATATGGGTGATCTTGAAGCACGTGTATTTGAAAATCACACCAAACCTTTTCTGTATTGCCGTTATGTTGATAATATATTTGTTTCAGTTGATAACTTAGAAGAACTATTTAAACTGAGAGATGCATTTGTAAACAATTCTAAACTACAATTTACTTATGAACTTGCTAATAATAAACATCAAATTCCTTTTTTGGATACTTTAGTTACACGAAATGTATCAAAACTATCTTGCCAGGTCTATACTAAACCCACAAACACAGGCAATTGTCTTAATTATAATAGCGATTGTCCTGAAAGATATAAGCTAAATGTAATCAATAATTATATTAATAGGGCCTATAAATTTTCCGAAACATGGTCTGATTTTCACCATGAAATTCTAAAAGTGAAACAACTTTTGATAAATAATAATTATTCTAATTCTATTGTTGATTCAACTATAAATAAATTTATGTCACGTATTACTGATAAAAAACATGTTTCAAAACCTAATACCAATAACTCATCAAATTCTTGTATAATTCCATTATATTATGCTAATCAGATGTCTAATAATTATAAAATAGATGAAAAAATGTTGAAAAACATTGTGTATGATAATATTAAGGTTGTAAATAAAGATAATACACTCAGGTTACACATCTATTATAACAATGGAAAAACTCATAATCTTTTAATTAAAAATAGTGTAAATAATGTTTCTAGCCCTGTAGCACAAACCAACCTAGTGTACCAATTTTCGTGTCCGTTTCCACATGGTCAGGTGGAAAATTACATTGGTCATACTAGAACTACTCTGTCTCGTAGATTGACTATGCATTGTCAAAGTGGTGCCATATACCAACATATGTCAACACAACATTCAATCAAACCATCACATAAATTTCTAATTGATAACACCAGTATACTAATGAAAGAAAATCAACCCATTAAGTTAAAATTAAAAGAAGCTTTAGCTATTAATAAATGTAAGCCTTTAATTAATAAACAATGGTATTCTTTTGATTTAACTCTTAAACTTTTTGGTTCTCTAAATAGTATTAAAACTAATAATAATAATAATAAATGTTTTAACTCATCTACAACTTCTGTTAAAAATATGCATGTTAATAGTGCCAATGTTTCTTCAGGTATTTCTTCGTTGAATGAATGTTTTGTACCAGACGTTTGTGTTTCAAAGGTTATAGATAATGTTTGTGATTCTTCTTCCAGTCACGTCCTTGAAGTTGACTGTAATTCCGTTGTTAAAGGCTTTACTAACTGATCTTAATTATTTAGTTATTACTGTTATTATTATAATTATTTTAATTTAAATATTTTTTATGTTGTTACATTTGTATATAATGAATTTAAATTTTATTTTAATTGTATTTTAATTCCTTTCAATTAGTTGTATCTTTTACCATTTAGTCACTGCATTTTATTTTTAAAAAGTTAAACGGCTCTGATGATGGCAAAAAATTGCCGAAATAGATCTATTAGCCTATAAGATTATGGAGTTTGTGTTTGAGAATAAATTATTTTTAAACCGATTTAGAGTATTGGAAAAAATTAAAAATAAAATCGATTCAGCCAAGTGCGCCACTTTTTTCAATCGAGTTTGCCTAAAAGAACATATAGCGCCGAAGTATTCAAAAAATATATATATATATATATACATTTTTATAAAATATTTTAATATATGCATTTCTCTATAAAAGGACATAATTGCGAGCGAGAGCGGGAAAGCAACCGGAGCGTGAGAGAAAGCGGGGAAGGAAACGGGAGTAAGAGAGAGCAAGACTTCGTGGTGATGTTTCTCAGGACATGCATTTCCCTGAGTCAAAAATTTCAAAAACCCCGGGCATTGTACACACGGTTGTTCTTCGAGATTGATTTTTTCAAATTGTCACAATTTTGTACATAAAACTTTCAATAAAAAAAACCAATATAATTTAAAAGGCAAAACAACGTTTGCAGGGTCAGCTAGTAAATATATAAAAAAGTAGATTTTAACCAAAAAAAAAAAGTCAGAAGCGACGGCTAACACAAATTGATGATGTCAGATAATTTGTACATATAGAATGAATAAACAAAGTTTAAGTCAATTAAATTGCTAAAAACTTTCTCAAATAGGCGCTGGAAATGTAGGACCTGAATTGACTATGAACTTGTGGAGCTAATTATAGCACTTTTTTTTAAAAACCTCTATTTAGGTTACAATTTCTGTGTGTGTGTGTGTGTGTGGCTTTCTCTGTGCGCAAATCTTGCAAGTAAAATGTAACCAGCTTTTTGACTAGCTAGAGAGCTGAAACTTTCAGCATAGCTTTAAATTGGATGACAATACATGATTCAATTTAAAAAAAAATTAATTTGAACATCTTTCGTATTTCTAAATCGTGTATATTTGAAACAAAAGTTTGTGTTTAAAAACTCGTTTTTTCTTTTACTTGTTAAAGCATCAAAATATATTTATATATATAAGCAAAATTTTTTGTCAGTCAAAAAGAGCCACCAACGTCATTTTATCAGCAAAAAAAGATTTTCGTCGGTTGTTATGTCCAAACCATGGAGCTGCATGAAAGTGCTATAAAAGATTTTTACAAAAGAAAATTGTGTAATTAAGGATGACGCCCCACCAAAATATTCTTATATGCGCAATTAATTTCTGCTTATTACAAAGTTAGATGCTTTACAAACACGTTATGAACTGATTTTTGTTTATTTTTTCTGTGCTACTAGCATCACAAAAATGATGCAGCACATAAAAACTATAAGCAAGGCAAATAACTTTGCTAGCTATTTTGTTGTAGGATTAGTAAGAAATATTCCGTTTCTAGAACTTAAAATTAGCAAATTCATTTTTAGTGCTAATTTTTTTAAAATAAAAACTTATAAAAGTATAACATTTATTCACTACAAATAAACGTTAAAACGCAAACTTTACGCCTAAATTGATTGAGAAAATAAGAGTTTTTTCGGCCCAGAAACTCCTATGAAATTTATTCTGACCTTTCTATGAAAATCTTCGTGGTAATCAGATTAACTTAAACAATATTGAATAATTCTATGTAAGATGTGTAGAACTATTCAATTTTTTATAAATAAGTTTCTTCTTCAGGGGATGAACACGGAACTGATTATTCCAACAAACATTGTAACCAGGAGAAAGGGCAGTGAAGTTGGAAGAGTTGCTGAACTTGAACAAATGGTTGGATTTGTAGTAGTAGTTTGTTGCGGCTCTGAATAGCCTGGATTAAAACAAATAGATTTATAAATCTTTTCTGCTTACTAAAAATTAAAACAATTTCAAATATTTACTATCGTAAACGGCCACAGCAAGAATGTTATTGAAAGCAGAAGATGAAATAAATGTTGCTGCAGATAGAGGATCTGATCGATCAAGTCTCACAACGGAACTGTTAAATAAATGGCCGTGTTATATGCTATACAATGCTAAAAATAATGCAAAATTATTAGTAAATAATGACATTTTATTGCCTAGTTCATGTTTGATTTCAAATCCAGAAAAACTAACAAAATTGTCTAATAAACTTGCGTCCCTCAAAACCAAATTAAATAATTAATCTTACTTAGTGGTTACAAAGAAGATATAACGATGAGACAATGCAAGACTTTGTATGGAAGCATTCACACTCGCATTATAAATTGAAGTTAATTTCATTGGTGATGCCGTTTCGTTGATCATTCCTTTGTACAAAGTATTATTGGCCGTAGCATAGATTTCGTTGGCTACAAATAATTTAATTATAACATATGTTATTCAATTGAGTTGAAAAAAATAATTTAAAATAGTTTAATCATACTTTTAAAGTCGATCTTGAATTTGTCAACTCGTTGATCGAGTTTTATGGAATTTGAAGTCGAATTATCCATCAAGTTAAAATATTCCAAGTAAGTATCAGTTCCATTGTATTCAATAAAATAGAGAAATCTTTCAAATAATTTAAATAGAAAAAAATTATAAAAAATTAATTAAATTTGTAATTAATTAATTTTTAATTAATGAAAATAAAAATATCAAAAGTGAATGAAAAACTATTTGAATAAAAACATAAATTGAAGCAGATTTAAAAGTAATTTTGTAAATTTATCTTAAGAAATATTTTTGTTTATCTAAATAGCTAAAAAAATCATTACCTTTTGTTATAATCGAGTTGTATCTGGCGTATATCACGCTTCACACATAATGGGCAGGAGTATATCGGGCTGCTTTTGTTGGTTTTATAATTAGCATTTGATAAAGATCCGTCGCTTGTTATTGCAAAAATTTCTCCATTTTTCAAGTCATAAGGAATAACGCTTCGATACTGCTGCACACCGACGAGGTCTGCCAAGGATAGAAGTTTAAAGATGAGATTTTCAATATTTATTACTTTTTCTGTTTTTATTTAGAACAATTTGGTCTAATAAATACAAAAAATGAATTTATTAAATTTTGACAAGTTAAACACTACATATTTTTGTACAATAAACAGAAAGCAGGTAAAGTTAAGTAAATTAGAAAATAATACATAACTATTTATTTAACTTGAAACAATATTTAGAAATACTTACAGCTGATAGCAATCTTGGTTTCGTTGAGTACTTGGCCATTATTAGAGTTAAATATAAAGTAATGTATGCTTGGATTGTTTTTAGTTGACACCATCACGACCAGCCAGCCACCAGGAACAGCATCAACGTTAAAATAGTCAATATCGGTGCCGTGAGAGCCAATGTTAAACTTTGTAGGAGCTGCAAACGCAGTGAAGTCCCACTGATATGCAACATTTGCGGAGTCGTCCACAACAATTAGAAATTTGTCTTGCGCTAAGGCTACAAAATGTTATAAGCTAGTCAATGTCATCACATAATTTGAAGTTTGTACGAGTACATGAACTATTTTTTTACAAATTTATCACATATCAACAAGTTAAATAAGTTAAAAATTATTAGCAATATGTTTCCCTTTGTTGTTTTCATTAAAATTTTTAAACAGTTGAAGCCACCGGTTTGCTTAAAACATAATGTAGATTTTCATATGATGTATTTTTCCCATAAATTGAAATAAAATCCTTAAATAATTGTTATCAGATTTGTAAATTTTAAATTAGACATTTTAATAAATAAACTTAAAATTCAGATTTAGAAATAAAATAGGACAACTGTGAATTTAATTCACAATTGAATTCATATTAACCTTCTGCTTCTGGAATAACCGCAACAAAAACGCCCAACAACAGAAGCAACAACATTCTCTAATAATGATGATTAAAAATGAAAATAAAAATGATTGATTTTATTTTGATAAGTTTTAATTTTAAACAGTTTTGAAATCAATTTGAAAACCAAGGTGTATTGCAATAGGAAGTTAAGTAGCAAGCAATTGTATAAATGTCTAGTTTTAAGGCAAACAATGACAGGTAGTTGTATTTATGACGATAACTAGTAGATTAAAATAACTTATTTCAGCATGTTTTTATTTATTTTTAAGAATTTTTATACGCTTGGCTCAACACGCTAATTCTTTCGTTTTTTCCAATAGTTTCCCACATTAAAATGTAAGAAAATTTCCCGGGTTTACAATTTTATTCATTTTCTTTGTTTTCAAAAATTGAATAAAATAAACCCCGTAAAATTTCAAATTCATGTTTTGGTATTTTTATCTGATGTAAGCAACCATCGTTTTAACAGTACCGAAGAAAACATTGCTTGAATGCCTTTGAGTAGAAACTTCGTTTTAAACAAACCAAACAAACTGTTGAAATCATCTAAGTTTCAAGAAAACTAAAATTTTTAAATAACGGCAAATTGATGTCTCACAAAATAAAAAGTAATAGACGTAACACGAATAAATTGTATAAATAAATTTTTATGTATTTTTTTGAAAACGTTTTCTTTAAATAATTTTTTCTGCAACTAAATTTAACAATAAATTCATTTTTTATTTAGCATTTAAACTAAACCAAAATAACAATTTAAATTGTAGTTTACAGTCTTACGGACTTGAAGATGTTTTGTTCCCCGGAAGTCTCTGCTCCGGTCACTTTCTTGGTTAATTTGCCCTCTTTGGAAATTTGCATTAGGATTATATAACTAATATATTATATGTTTAATAACGGATTTAAATGATCATAGAATCTGTTTTTTCAATTTTAATGTAATGTAACTGACATTTGTATAGCGTTGTATTACAGTGAAAGCAGTCACAGAAACCCTTTAGTGAACACATTTTAACCAGAGGCAGCCATATATAGTTATCTATACCACACCGCTAAAAACGCTGGTATCTCTAGCGAGATTCGAACCCCCAATTTCAGGTCTACAGGTAAATGCCTTACCGCTTCCCACCACAAGACCCATATATTATACTTACACCTGCAGGTAGTTCAATATTATTAACGACAATTAATTGCGACATTGAAATGACTTCTGAAGTTGTTTACAATACGAAGCACAAGCTCTTAAAAACTAGTAACTCAACATTAAGCACGGCGTAACTCGGACAGACGCAAAGGTAGCTAGCTAATAAAAGAAAATATTTCTGAGTTTAAATTTAGAACAAATTTTGGTCTGCCAGTTAGCAAGTTAAAAGGTGTTTTATTGAAAATAAACAATAAAAATGGTCGTCATCTATTTTTTCTATAATTTGCGACAACTCCTGGTTAATTTGCTTTCTTCGAAATTTTGCAATCAAGATTATTATCATACTTCAGAAACAATTTACCAGATTATTGAATCAGCATGTTTTTTAAACTTTATTGCTTATTGTTTATTTTTGACCAGGCCCATAAACACAATCTTTTTTAATATAGTAATATATCAGAATAAGTAAACCAGCTCTTACTTCTAGCAAGCTTATGAGTATATAATGGTACAGGACGAAACCCAGCCATGCAAACCAATTTTAATCAATTAGTTATAACATAATTATTGGTTTATTAGAGCGGTAAACTTTCAAAGTTTTCACAGCAATAATAATATAATAAACCAAATGTTTTCATATTTAAGTCATATCCAACGTTAATCATTAACGTGGTAAAACAAATTAAATATTAACCATACTTCCGGATGGTGATCAAAACTAACCACATTTCCAGATGATGATTAAAAAATAATGAATAAATATATCTTTGCACATTAGATATAAAACATATTTTCTTTAACATAATGGTCGTATAGCCCTAGAACCGTTTGTACCAATTAATAAAAAACCAGTTGTTTTAAATTTACCAATTTATTAAATTAATTAATTTAATAAAATTACCATACCATAAACGTTTAACACAGATTATAATTCTAGAACAGATTATGGAATTCTATATAAGAACTGAAAAAAAGCAAATACTACCAACGTGTCAGTCTGTAAGGCATGAACCCGAGCTAACAGTTATACACTAACCTACTAAACACGTTATTTGTTTTTGATACACTTTTACTTAACTTCGTCGTGGAATCTGTAAGTTTCTAATCTTTTAATCAATATTTCAGTTATTTCCCGTTCTCAGATTAAGTAGAAACCTGATAAACAAAATTAAATAAACTTGAAATTTTACATTGTTTATCATGTTTATTTTAAATGGACCTAGTACTAGTTTTTTAGGCCAAATTTTCAGGCCTCACCCGGCTTGTCCAATCAGCCATGTGGACGTTCGTCAACAGACCACCACAGACGACACGTTAAAGCTGGTATGCAACTACACCGAAACTGGAAGATGGCCACGAAGGTCTTCACTGTCAGTATCACGTTTGTACAACCTGAGAGATGAACTTTCGGTACACGAAGGTTGTTTGTTCTACAATGCACGATTTATCATACCAAAAGTAGAATACTACAAACCATCTACATCGAACACCAAGGAATATCATGCATAAAAGCGTTGGCTCGTGAATGCATGTATTGGACAGGAATTGACAAGGTTGAGGAAAATTTGGTACGTAACTGTTACTCATGTCAAACTGCGTCGAAATCATCGGTGAAACACCCTCTAGGCTCGTGGACAACAACTTCAACACCATGGAGCCGAATCCACGTCAATTATTCGGGACCAATAAAAGGAAAATGGATATGGTCGTAATCGATGCGTATTCAAAGTGGCCGGAAGTGATTCAAATGAAACCAACAAAAACTATAGCAACATTGCAAGAGCTTAGTCGCATTTTTGCTCAATTTGGGTCTCCGACAATGGTTCCCAATTCACATCCGCACAGTTTCAAGAATTTTGCAAGGAACACGAAATCAACAATATAAGATCACTTCCCTTCCATCCTCTATCAAATGGTCAAGCAGAGAAATTTGTTGACATATTCATTTCTTCAAATGCCGGCGTGACTTAGAACTCATATCAATGAAATTTTTCTATCATTTTTCTGAATATTAGAAATCAGTGCAATAAACGAAGCTACAAGTGCAGATCTGATGGCATTGGCGCTATTTTTCAGTGCAAGCACAGAACTATGCAAATCTGTAAGCAGTGCCATTTGTTTTTGAATTATCAAATTTTGCCATCCAGACTAAGTGCATTTATATATATTTTTTTATTTTACTTATTTCAAATTTTTATGGAATATTGTATGAGCTTCAAAATTATCCATCTCGACCCAAGCTCATATACATTGTTCACAAAAGATATCTTTGCGCATCGTTTGTCACTTGTTTCCCAGTTTGTTAAAACATTCTAAATTTATTGTTGAAAAAAATATTGTAAAGAAAAACTTGTCACAAACTTATGAATAAATTTAAAAAAAAACTTCGAACTGTGCTTATTTGTAACTTTCTTTGGTAAAATCATCAAACACAATTCAAGTCACAATTCAGGAAGGTTAAACGGTTTTGTCTAGAATTTGCTCCCATGACAAATGACAAACATCAAGTGTTTAGGTGTCTAAAATTACCTTAATGCAATTGCAAACCTCAATAAAATTTTTATAAAATTACTTTAATGTAATTGCAAACCTCAATAAAATTTTCAAAAACACTGTCGTTCTTCATGAAAGAAAAACGTTTTTCATGTTTTGTGTTTTTTAAACGAAAACTAGTTTTTAAGCTTATAAAACTCAAAATGAATGAGCTGAACACCACAAACCGTTTTCAACTAAATAATTTTATTGGTATAGTAAACGTTAGAGTTATGTTTAACTTTTCATACAAAGTTTCTAAAATTCATATAAATATTAGATGACTTATTTTAGTTAGCTGTTGAAGCAAGTTTTTCAGGTAAAATAGTTCTGTCATGTCGGCATTCAAAAATTTAAATTATGTAAAAACAATAGCTGAATTGATGCTATTATTAATATATTAAATTTATTTTCAATAATTATGTTAAATTAAAAAATAATTAAGTCCAAGTAAAAAAAAATATTTTGTTTCTGTCTGTAATAAAATACTAAAAATATTGCAAAATTATTGAATATTTGTTAATTAACAATGAAAAGTCAACGTCTTATTAAAACAATATTAAATTGTACACTGTAGATGAAATATCAATATCAAGCGCTTATTTTTCCCACCAAGTTTAATAATCTTTATACTGTAGTTTTTTTAAATGCGTTTTTCCAATCGTTCGGAATAATTTTTATTTGATAACAAAATCAATTATTAAGGATGATAATAAAAATAATCCCATTAAGTTCACAAAGACTTGTGTGCCTGCAGCTTGCTTGGTCGATGAATATAGTTGAGATGTGGTTGTGGTAACAATTGTTGAAACTGTTCCTGTTGTTGAGGCTACAGAAGCAGTATCCGTGGCGCGAGTTATATCTGTTCAAATGCATTTAAATAAACAATGTTTTAGATTTTAATAAGTTAATTTGAAATTGCTTATTTGTCGTAATGTTGTGCGACAAACATAAAAAATCATTCGAACCAAACGCACTTTACACTACAGAAAAGTATTTTAAAAATAAAATAAAAATAGGATTTTGTAATCTAATTTGAATAATTATTTACATAGATTTAATTTAATTCAATATTTGACAATTCAATTAAAATACTGTATTTTAATTACTTTCAAAAACGGCCACAGCCTGAGGGAAATTTAGCAGTGATGACGTTTGTAGTAGCTGAAAAGTTTTTCTGTCGAGCTTCTGTGTAATACTGAAAGAAAAAAAGAAATTAAATACTGTTTTTATTAATATTTGTATTAATAGTAGTAGTAGTAGTAGTATTAGTAGTAGTAGTAGTAGTAGTAGTAGTAGTAGTAGTAGTAGTAGTATTAGTAGTAGTAGTAGTAGTAGTAGTAGTAGTAGTAGTAGTAGTAGTAGTAGTAGTAGTAGTAGTAGTAGTAGTAGTAGTAGTAGTAGTAGTAATAGTAGTAGTAGTAGTAGTAGTAGTAGTAGTAGTAGTAGTAGTAGTAGTAGTAGTAGTAGTAGTAGTAGTAGTAGTAATAGTAGTAGTAGTAGTAGTAGTAGTAGTAGTAGTAGTAGTAGTAGTAGTAGTAGAAGTAGTAGTAGTAGTAGTAGTAGTAGTAGTAGTAGTAGTAGTAGTAGTAGTAGTAGTAGTAGTAGTAGTAGTAGTAGTAGTAGAAGTAGTGTTTATTGTCGTTGCAGCTGCTTTTAATGAAACTAAAAATTATGTTTAATTTTTAATAAACATATGACTTTATCAAAGACATTTTTTATCAGCAACTGTAATTCTTGAAAAAATCATACTTAGCGCTAAGGACCACCAGGAAGATATAATCATGAGATAATGCAAAACTTTTTATCAAACTAGTCGCAGTATAGTTTAAACTAAAGGTAATTGAAGTTTCGTTGATCATTCCTTTGTATAATGTATCGTTGGCCACTGCGTAAATTTCGTTAGCTACAAATAATATATTTAAAATATTTGTAATAACGATATAAAAAATTTAAGAATTTTGCTATATTTAAATATACTTTCAAAATCAATCCTGAATTTGTTGACTCGTTTGCTGAGTAATTGTGTATCTGAAACTGTCTGTTTCATTATGTTATAGTATTTCAAGTAAGTTTCAGTTCCATTGTATACAATAAAATAGAGTAACCTGTCAAAATAAATTGAACTGAATATAAAATTGTAAAAATAATCTATGAATAAATTTGAAAATAATTTATTTAAAAAAACCATTTACTCTCGAGTTAGTTAAAATATTATAATAACTCCTTTTAATTGAATATAAAAAATAATACAAAAATTAAAACACTGAAAAACTTTGACGTTTATTATAAAACAAAGCAATTATTACTCCGTTTTAAGGTTGGCTTGCATCTGGGGTATTTCTGGTTGCACACATGATGAGCAGAAGTTTATCAGCGGCTTACTTTGGTTGGTTTTATAATTAGCATTATACAAACCCCCATCTGTCGTTGATACATAAACATCTCCTTTTTCAACATCATAAGGACAAATGCTTTTCGTTTTTCCACCAATGATATCTGTCGAAAATATGCTGTTTGATGACATTATACTCATTTAATATTTATTCTTGATTTTAATTTGTGTATTTCAAATGTTATCTCGGAGAGTTGGATAATCAAAAATTGAAAAAATTATTATTAGATTACAAATCTGTTTAAATGTTTTTACTACAACAAAGAGCAAAAGATTGAATTTATTACAGCTTTTGTACCATGTTGATATGTATATATACATTCGCAAAGGATGCGAAGATAAAGTCAAGGCGTGACATTATTATGTCGATATAATTGTTGAATACAAACAATTTTATTCAATTAAAACATCTAAATTTACATTCTTACTAACTGAAATGATTTAAAAGTACTCACAGTCTAAATTCAGTTTGTTTTCATTGGATAGTGGATTTAGAATAAAACTATGTATGCTTGCTGGTGATACTCCACCCATCACCACCAGCAGATTTTCAGAAATGTTCAAAAAGTCAATTATTTCGCTATGTGGAATTGTCAGGTTGATATTCGTTGGTTGAGAAAAATTGAAGTCGTACTGATGGATAACATTAGTTTCGTTATCGACGATAATGAGAAATTGGTCTGCCAGTAGTGCTACGAATAATTGTTTTATATTGACAATATTGAAAGCATTACACATTTTCAAATAATATTCTATTATACATAAAACATCTAATTATCAAAAACGTTAAACACCCACAGATACAAATTTATTAAAAATGATAAAATATAAAATTATTATGTACTTCAAATAATATAATTGAAAAATTTGTAAAAACAACTAAAGATGTCAAGGGTAACGACCCAGGGAACCTGAAGTTCGGTTTTGTCGGTTTTTTGGTTACACGAGCCCGAACATTTAAAAACCGGAAAAACTATTTTCAGGCAAATATTTTTTCCAGAAATGTTTTTTCAATAGAAAAATATTTTTTCCAGAAAAATATTATTATTTAAAAATTAATTTTTGTTTCAGACAAATTCAAACTTTAAGGGTGAGCCTAAATTTCAAATTTTAGCTTGATTGAATGACGGAAAGTTTGTTAAGTTTTCCTTTTAAGTTTGCTAACATTCAATTATCAAGGAAGCAAGCAAGACCGGCGTTGAAGTAAATATGAAGGGTTTTAAAATCAGCATACTTTTCCACCACTGCCCCGAATATTTATTTAACTGAAATTATTTGTTATTATTTATTATTGTAAATCAGAATTTCCCAAGTATTATTAACCCAACCATGAAATATAGGAGCGCAATAACTGCTCCCAGGCGCATTTTTATAAATATGAGTTTGGTTCTACCCAAGACAGACTCAAACCTCACCCGAACCAAAAATTATTTAATTTTAAACCCGAACACGGACTTTTAAAAATTAAAAAAACTCGAACCTGATGCTTGAAAATTAAGAACACAAACATGGTTTTTAAAAAATCGTTACACCGAAACCAAACATACAAAGTCACAAATTCTAAACCAAAAAAGCCAAAAAAGTCAGACCCTGGCAGTCCTTGAAAAAACCCATTTTAAAGTAATTCATAACATTTTAAATTTAAATATTTGTCAAATTTATTGCCAGTAATACTTGAGTTTTTCCTTAAAAACCACTTAAAAAACAATCATTTTTCTGAGCGGAATTACATTTTTGGTCATTTTAACCAATATTTAAAAAATAATTTTCAGTTATTATCACATAAAATGTATGATTAGTTTTTACAATTTTTTAATTTAAAACCGTAATGATCAAATGTCAACTGCAAAATTATCAAAAAAATTATCTCAAAAATCTCGGTGTCATGATTCTTTTTCTCAAAAAAACAACGCAAACCATGAAATAAAAAAATCTAAAAGAAAAACTAAAGCGTGAGGCACAATTGCAAAAAATTGTCCCACGCTTTTATTTTTATAATTCATTTTGTATTTCTTAGAGCATTTTATAAAAATGTGTTTCTATTTTTTAAATACTCTTTATTTTTTACTTTTTAGTTTTTGTTACAAAATTGTAATTGTGTATAGACAACACAATTACAATTTTGTAACAAAAACTAAAAAGTAAAAAATAAAGAGTATTTAAAAAATAGAAACACATTTTTATAAAATGCTCTAAGAAATACAAAATGAATTATAAAAATAAAAGCGTGGGACAATTTTTTGCAATTGTGCCTCACGTATTATAGACAAATACGCTTATATTCCTCCTTTCAGATTGACAGCATACTAAAAAGTGAGTCAAAATGTAAATAAAAATTCTGTCGCGGAATCGTGAAGTTAAACAAGTAAAGATAAAAAATAAATTTGTTAAAGAAATGCTTTTGAGTTGAGCCGCTTATATCTCAATAACTCAGGTGTCTATATAGTCTTTGGTTACATCAGGAGACTCGTAAAAAGTGCAGGCATTCAACGAGACCAATGAATACACTTGGCCACGCCTACTTCACTTATATATTGCGTCTGGAAATTTGGTCCCCATTTTATTTTTTTTAAAACTTTCTTATTTGGGGTCCCACAACTTTAGTTTTTGTTTCCACGTCTTAAAGCGTTATTAATCTATATTACTGGAAATTGCTATGGCTATAAAGTGCCCTAAACGCCGTAACTTTGACCCACTATCTTGTCAGTCAGAATTCCAAATCGCAAGCTGACGGCCATTATCGTCATCACCTTAGTCCTTAGCTATTGAATTACTTATTAAACTATAAAAACATTGTTTTATAAAACTTGTTATGTTTATTTATCATTTATGTTTGCTTACAACATCATTTTATTATTTATTTATAAAAAAAAAACGAATTTAAACAAATTTACGTTAAAAACTTTTTTCCAGCATATTATTTCAAATTTGTTTTTATAGATTATTATTCACTTTAAGAAATTAATTGTTTTTATATATGGTTTAATTGGTGTGACTTTAGCGGTTAAAGTGAAAAATGAATACAATCTACACTCTCCTCTCTCTCTCCCCTTTTTTTCTACGCTCTCTAAGATTTGATCACCATCGACGAACAAACAAACAGAGAGACGAGTGAAGTTAAATAAAAGCATTTAAAAGCGTGTAATATATACACATCGAACTATTGAAAGAAATACTTAAATTTGGTAATTGGTTAAAAATAAATGTTTGCAATCTATTTAAATACAACAAAAATTGTTAGGACGATATCCTTAAGCACATCCCCAGTTTCGAGCCTTTTTCTTCCTGTCAACTTCCGATGGATATTCGATTTGCTATTAGATTTGTTATTGTGAACTATTACTTCAAAAATATTCAATCAAATTTTGTATAGTGTTTTTCAGTTTTGTGTATTGTAAATAAATTTCAGCTCTGTTAATACAAGAGTTCAATTCTACGTTTATACTCGGTCACAAAAAAATTAAATTGGATTTTTATTTCAAATTAGAGGTTTGTCCGTTCCAAGGACCGATGTTTTAACATTATGATGAACACATTATGAATAAATTTAAGTAATTTAGATATTTTTTATTTATTTAATTATATATTTTTTAAATTATTTATTAAATTAATAAATTATATAAAAAAGTTTATTTATATAATTATTTATTAGATATAAACTAGTTTGCCATAGATAACAAATCGTTGCGCAAAAACGTCTAACACAGACGTGGGCTATTCTATTATATATGATCATTTTTACCTTTAGAATTTGGCAGAGGCACAGCAAGACCGATAAACGCTAGAAATACCAACATAGTTTTTAAAATATAACAGAAAAACACTGAATTAGGTAGTTATTCTTCAAAAATCATTTATTTTATTATTAGAACTTCTCATAAAGCAACGGTACGTTTGAGGAAGCAAACTAATAAAATGTCTATATATAAATAAACATGCATAATTGGTAGGCTTATGCAAAGAATTGCAGCTTCGTTTCAATACATTAAACTGAAGCCTAATTGAAAGGGCTAAAATACAGTGGCGCACCTAAGAGCGGAGGTTTTTTGGGGTTACAACTCTTGAAAACATTTTTAAAAATATCTATACATTAAAATATTTTAATAAATTTAAATACCGAGATTTATCTATGAAATATTTTATTTTTTTAACTAATATACAACTTTTTCTTGACATGTTTGAAAACATTTAAGTTTTTGAATATAAAAAAATTGATTTGCTCTTTTAACTCAAACATGATTTACTTGTAATAAAAATCTTTGTTGATTAAAACATTTAAAAAAATACAGTTCAAAAAAACTAACGAAATAATAATTTAAAAAGTTTTATACAATTGAAAGATGTTCATAAAATCCCTTAAAAAAACTTTTTGCGGCGAATTTGGCTGAATTATATTTAAAGCATTATTAAAATATCAAAACAACTAACAAAATAATAATTTAAAAAGTTTTATACATATATTTATAAATAATAATAAAACATATTTATAATCTAAGAAACGTTTCAGGTATATTGAGGGCAGTGTGTGTTTTCATCACATTTTAACTGCTGGAACAATCTAAAAAAACTAGCAAAATGATATTCTTTATTAACAAAAATTTCAAAACGGTTTTAAAAAAACTGTTTTTTATTGTACGTTTTTTAACGCAAACATTTTTCTCAAGTCATCCAATGTAAATTATATTTTAAATTTCTAAACAAAAATAGAAAAATAAAATGAATACATTATTTTTCAAAAGAATTTTTTATAAGATTTATAGCCGTTTACATTGAGTGTTTTAAGACTAAAATGACTGTATGTAGGAAACCCTTGAGTACTTCCTGTTGTGGATCATAATTTGATTTTTTCAACTTTTTCCTCGTCCTTTCTCTGAGCTTGGGACTATTTAGCAACAATTGTGATAATATAATATGTACTTAACAAAATAATAATAATAATAAGCAATAAAACTGTTTAGCAATGAATCATGTACCTTACAACTATTCTGAGTATTTGAAATGTATCTTTCATAAAAGTGTACATTAGTAAAAAATGTACAACGTTTATTTCATTTTTGAAAAAAAGCTTTTTACTTAATCAATATTGTTAGGCATCTCAACATCATAAGGGCGCTAGAAATAACACTGAATAATTCTGGTGATTTGTAAATGAATAACGACAAAAAGTTGTTTATTAAATTATTGTAAAATAAAATGCATGATAATTTAAAAAGTAAGCTAAAAATATTTTTGGTTAAACTTTTCAAGTGTACCAAATTTTAATCTGATCTTTTAAGGTTTTAACATTTGAATAAGAGAGAGAACAACAAGAACAAATTCAGCCTGACCAAGCTAATAACCATCTCCGGTCGGTACGTTTTATGCTATCTGGGTATTAAGCATCTGCGTCGTATCGTATCGTATCGTTCCAAAAGAATAACGAGACGCAGAAGTTTACTGGGTATATAACAACGCCCTTTAAATAAAAGGCTGAATAAAATTTGGCAAATGTGTATAAAGGGTCTATTTATTAATCTCAAATACTTGCATAACAGAATCGTTGAAACTGTGAATGTGTTTTACCTTTTTCCAAAAAAACGAAATATTAAAATGAACTCTTTTTACACACTTTTATTTAACTTGACTTCTCTGTCTGTGGTCGAAAATTTTGAATTGATTTTTCACTAACTTTTAGACAAGTTAGAACTCTGAAACTTTCAGCATAGAATTTAAATAAACTTTAAGGCAATCATGACTATGACAAAAACATATTAAAATGTTGACTAAAGCATAACTATAAACCGTGGTAAAACTATTATGCATTTAGAAATCGATTTGCATAACTTAAAATACAAAAATGGGTTTTCAAAAACATTATTTTTTTGAACATTCTTGTTTATTTCTTTTTCTCAAATCCCACCTACGTCACCAGCGTCCATAGTAGTGTGGGTAGGCGTCTATAAATGGCTGCCTCTGGTTGTTCCTGTGCAATTGGATCACGAATGAGTAAAAGTTAGATAAGAGATTTGGGACCCAAAATAACTAATGCCACGCTAAATATTCTCAAACTTCTTTCTTTTATTTTTTTCCCTCTTTTTTCTCTCGCTCTTTATCTTTTTGTCTAAAACATTGACAGTTTCAAACTAAATCACTATGACTTTGCAACTAATGAAGGCAGCCATAAAAAATATTTCTTCATACATACACTACTACCGATGGTCTGTCAGTCCAGCAGTGAATAAAACTTAAACTTTCCGGCTTGCAATTCTTACGGCTTTGACACTTATTTGACTTTCTTATAAATGTTTTAATAAATGCAAAAGCAAGAAACAACTAAAAACTTTAAAACACTTTTGATTGCCGATACAAAAGGTTTTGTTGCTATTCACGTGAAAACGCAACTTTTGTTTTTTTTTCGATAATTTCAATTAATTTATTTATTTTCTCTATGATCTCTGTTTATGCATGCGTTATAAAATACTAGTATTGCTTTAAATGTATTAATTACTGTTTGTTTGTTCTCAGATCGTAAAACGATTCTGAAAGTCACAGAAACAGTACTGTTAGCCAGCTTGTTACCTGTTGAATATGTTCAGTTTTTGTGGCTTTCACTTGGCTAACATGCATACAAAATATTTCTGTTTAAAGTAAATTATTATCAAACTTAAATGAAAGTTACTTGTAGTACTTGTAGATACGTTTTCAAAGTGTTGTACAAGGAAAAGGTACAAAGGTTATTTTAAATTTATGCTTACGTAAATGTAGAAAAACTATTTGCAAATATTATGACATTATTAATATTATAGTATGCACAGACAGTAAAACGCTGCAGAAACAAAAAATCTATCCTTTTTCTTCTAGGCAAAATCATAATTTAAACAACGACCATATTAGGATAGACAATAGACGAAAATATCACAAATAATTATTTAATTAAATTTTGTCCAATCAATCCGAAAATTTGATAGAATGCATTGTTAATCAGTTTGGAGGTATGTTTAAATTTTTAAGCCTCTAGCCCATCGGGAAGTTAGTTTAAATTCGATTGCAAATTTTGACGACAAACAGATAGACAGACAGGCAGAAAGACAGACAGACAGAAAAGTCAAGTTAAGTAAAAGTGTGTGAAAAAGAATAATAATAATAAATTAAAATATTATTCTAAAAACTGTTGTGAAAAGTCAATAATTGAAAATTATCAAAACTGTTCCAAGTTTAAAAGAAATAAAAAGTAGTACTCCAGGAACAGCATCAAAATATTGCTTAACTGAATTTGTACGTTTTATATGTTCAAGGCTGTTATGAAATAAATTTAATAATTAATAATAATAAATGATTAATTATTCGAACTTTTGCTTTGGTCAGGTTAGTGGTAATTAAATCCCTATAAAATTTTATGCCGTTATAGAAAAATTCTCCATAAGATCATAAGCTTGTTGAAAAATAGTTAATTCAAAAAGGCAAGAATCAATACTGCCACCAGGGCCACGAAAGCTTTTGGAATTGTAGCTTGTATTTGTGATGAAAATAGTTGATAAGGAGTTGTGGTAGGTATCGTGGTAGTTGTAGTGGTTGTAGTGGTAGTAGTGGTGGTGGTTGTAGTAGGTGTCGTCGTAGTCGTTGTTGTGGTTGAAGGTTCAGTCGTTTCACCCGTAATCGGGGGAAAGGCTAGTTAACAAAATTTAACGAGATAATCAGTCATTTTGGTCTCAATATTTTGTTAGATTTAAATTCAATCAAATTATTATTTTAATAAATTAATGCTTTAGTCAAAATAGATTTATAAAACACAAATGTAACTTAAGTAGAATTCAAAAGATAAATATTTTATAATTACCCTCATAAATTGCCACAGCTTGTGGATTGTTGAATGAGACAGATGAACTCGTCAACTGATGTTTTTTTCGATCTATTATCAAGATTTTGCTGAGGAAAATTAAAAAAAAATAGTTTTGAAACAATTAAGTTATAATTAATAAATAATTTGGATTCAAATAGCTCAGTATAATTTTGTATTTTTGGCAAACATTTTCTACAACAACATTGTTCAGTGAAACACATTATATTTTTAAGAAATATACCAATCAACAGCATACACATTTTTAAATTTAAACTACTATAATTCTTATTCTATGGCAATGTCCCATAAAAACTTCATAGCTTCAGTCCAAAAAAAAGTTCTACGTTAAGTAATAAATAGACTGCATGTTTTGCCTTTTCTACTAACTCTCTAACCACATCTGATTTTTTTAAAACAATCTTCAATAATAAATCATTTTAGGTTTGACCTTAAGCAACAACTTTTTCGGTTTGTATGGCCTATTGTCTCAGTTGTAAATTTCCCTGCCCTCCAAGTTTGTAGGAGTCATCAAGAAATGGATTAGGCATGTTTTTTATCAACTGAAGCCAGCGCTTTGAAATAGCTCTCTCTGATAATCGTGCAGGTTGTAGTTTAAAGAAGACAACTAAAGTTATAACAAGTAAAGGAAAAAACAAGTTTTTTAACACAAACTTTAATTTCAAATACACTTGATTTAGAAATACGAAAGATGTTCAAATAAAGATTTTTTCCCAATTGAATCATGTATTGTCATCCAATATAAAGCTATGCTGAAAGTTTTAGCTTTCTAGCTAGTCAAACAGCTGGTTCAATTTAACTTGCAAGATTTGCGTACAGAGAAAGACACACACACATACACACACAAACAGAAATTGTTATCTAAATAAAAGTTTGTAAAAACAAAATTCAAAAATTGAATCAAATTTATCAAAACACATGTTTTTATGGTATACCTTTTTTTATATAGTTTTACAAATTCAACTGTTCATGCATGCCAAAAACAAACACACAATTGTTTTGAAGCCAAAAAGTTAAAAATATCACAAACTTGTTTCCCTCGGCCACAACGTAGACAGTCTGACGGTTGAAAGTGAAACTGCGAATTTTTGATCCTACATCGATAACTGGCAATAGCATAACCTTTTGAGACTCAGAGTCTAACTTCCCCTTTAAAAGATGCTTGTCGAACGATGCATAAATTTCATTTGCTGTGGTAATTTGAAATGTAAAAAATTTAATAAATGATAACGTTTAAAATTCAGATTCAATTTCAAAAATTTCAGTTATGCGTTGACTATCGAAAAAATGTATATATTCAAATTTTCCAAACTGATGAAATCGATCTTGAAATTGTTTATGGCCATCGAGCATTCAAATGACACGGGTGTAATCGGATAAACGAGCAGATTGATGTAATTCAACAACACTGTTTTTTTTTCGTAATCAATCATCAAAAAGTAAAGAGCTCTGTAAAATAACATAAATATAAATTAATATATAATTGGTAAACGGAAATTGTCTAAAAACGGAAAGATTTTCCCCGTCAAAAATGTGATTATTATTACAGCATATATTATTTAATACTAGCTAAATTACCGACGTTGTCGGGGTTTTTAAAGGCTGTTTTGATATTTTTTACTCTATCTTGTTTTTTATTTTTTTGCCATTTTCCCGTTTTTATCTTTTTTTTCATTTTTAATTCTTTTTTTTCTCTTTCTTTTTTTTCAGGGTACATACATAAAGCTTGATAATCTTGTTTTTACTTTTTTTATAACTTTTTTCTTATTCCTTTTATATTTCTTTCTTTCTTTCTTTTAAAATTTTTTGTTTTTTTCTTTTTTTTTACTGTTGCATTTTTTTTAATTAAAAAAATTGGTTGCTGTTTCTCATATTTTTATTTTTTCATTTTTTTCTTATTTTTATTATTTTTTAAAACCTTTTTTGTTTTTCTTCTTTTTTCATTTTTTTTGTGTCAAAGAATATATTTGCCTAATGGCTTGAGTTTGTATTAAAGACGAACAAACAAACAGACATTTATAAATACAGAAATAATTAGAAGCAAATGTACAGCAATCAATAATACTTAAGCTGTGCAGCAAAATTTACCCTCTTGCAAAATCCACTTGAAAAGCTGGGATGGTTTGTGGCATGCCGTCGAACAAAACAACACTCTGGTTATCATTGAGATAAGTTTTTATAAGATCTCCATTTGCAGTTGCATATAAAGTCTCATTTCTATTGAAGTCTGAGGCGAAACTCACGACCAGGTCTCCATTCATATCTGTTTAAAACAAATTGAAAAATATTTTTATTCATGGTATGAATCATTGTCATTCTATCTAACCCTAAAAATGTCTATTTTTCAACAAAAGCTGTAAAGGTCTTAGTATTTGTGCATTTTAATAAAAAAAATTAAAGACGATAAAATAGACAATTGTCATTGGAAATTGTCAGATCTGGAAATGTATTATTTCTTATGCATGGTAAGCCGGTATCATGATATTTAATAACACTCAAATGCGTCAACATAAGATATTATTATAGAAGTATTATTGTGAGCATTTACTTAGTTATTTATGCCTGACATGCACATTGCACATGACTTGTTGTGAGAAAAGGTTCTAATCCTGTAAGGATTATATCTATCTGTCAACGTCAGATTAAATTTGTGTGCTAGCTAGCAAATATTGTGGCTAGCAGATCATTGCGCATATTGTTGATAAATTATTTATAAATCAATTTTTCAAACAAACCTCCTCTAAAATCTTTTTTTATTATTAAATGATTTCACATACACAGTATTTATGGTTTTTATTTTCAAAATATTTTTAAACTTATTTTAAAAATTACACGATGCTTTCAAAATGACAGAAATTATTAAAACCATTTACACTTTGAACAGGTACTTATTGCATCTATTAACATATAGTCTTCAATAAATTCATGAAATCAAGTTATTCTACCATACATCATGTTTATTTTACTTTGTTAAATTTTATAATATTAAATGCTCTAAGCATTTGAATAAAGTATAAAAGTATAAAAATTATCAGAATTTAAAAATTAACAGAAATTTTGAGAAATAAAACAAAAACTCACAAAAAATTATATATATATATATATATATATATATATATATATATATATATATATATATAAATGAGATTATGTATGTAAGGATGTCTTTTATGCATTGCTACACTATTCATCCGATCGTAACGAAATTCTTACACAACCTTGAGAGTCCAAATCGGTCACAAAATGTGCGGAGTGAAGCGGGAAAGCGAGCGGAAACTGGAGTTAGAAAATGAGCGGGAACCGGAACGGGAAAGCAAGAGGGAACGAAAAGCAACTAAGAGCGGAAAAGCGAGCGGGAAAGGTAAAGCAGCCAAGAGCGGGAAAGCGTCCGTGATCGGGAAAGCGACCGGGAGCGGCAAAGTGACCGGGATCAGGAAAGCGACCGGGAGCGGGAGAGCGACCGGGAGCGGGAGAGCAAACGGGGAAGGAAACGGGAGGAAGAGAGACAAACATTAGAAAAATTTCTGAAAATCCCGGGCAATGCCGGGTACCCCGCTAGCTCATTATATTAGTATCTGCTTATTTCTAATACATGAAGGATTCTTGATAAACGAATTTTTTTTTACGGCTTACTTGTTTAAATTTTTTGTTATAACCTACACCTTCCATGGCGGAATCTAAAAAAAACAGAAATTTCGCTTTGTCGATTTGTCGTGGTGAATTTTTTTTACTAAAGACAAATGGCATCGACGTTTTTAAACGGCCACCCCTTTGTTTTTTCATGATGTTATTACTTCTTTGAGATTGCAACTCCTTTGACTTGTTTAATTATGTGATAAATTAAGGTGCACCCGATTGAAAATTTTGTTAAACATTTATTTGTGTTCCATATTTTGTGGAATCGTCTTTCTTCTTTCTTTACAACTTCGGTAAAACGCACTTTTAAATTTTAGTAAAAGGCCTGATATAAACATGAGGCCACATAGAACCTACATTCTACGACCAAAAACATCTATCTTGTGGAAACGCTCTTTTTATTATGGTTTTATTCTCTGTATTATGTACCGAGAATACGACTGTCAATACAAGTTTACAAGTTACAGTCATCTTGATCATAACAAATGATGTCAGAGTTGTTTATTCGAGTTATCGAATAAACAGCTCAGCTCGGTATGCGGACTTTTCATCAAAGGACGATTCATCAAAGGACTGTTCATCAAGGACTATTCATCAAGGGACTATTCATCAAGAGACTATTCATTAAAGGACTATTCATTAAGAGGACGGTTCATCATAAGGACTGTTCATCATAAGGACTGTTCATCATAAGGACTGTTCATCATAAGGACTGTTCATCATAAGGACTGTTCATCATAAGGACTGTTCATCATAAGGACTGTTCATCATAAGGACTGTTCATCATAAGGACTGTTTATCATAAGGACTGTTCATCATAAGGACTGTTCATCATAAGGACTGTTCATCATAAGGACTGTTCATCATAAGGACTGTTCATCATAAGGACTGTTCATCTAAAGTCTATTCATCAAGAGGACTATTCATAAAATTTTGAAGCCACTACCCCTGAACAACCTTTATCAATATATACCCAAGATATGTTCAGCGTAAAGTAAGTTGATGTATTTTTAAAAGACTTTCATCTTTGATAAAATAAATTTTACACATCAGTAATTTAAAAAAAAGTAGTGATGGCAACCAGGGTTGTTAAAAGCGGTACTATTGGCTGACAAGATCGTTGATGGCAGCGCCGCTACATTTTTTAGCTGTTCTCAGCGCTAATCGCTACCACTACTTTAATTCAAAAACAAAATAGGTTTTTTATTTCAATTAAGTAATTTCCGATGTATTTAGTTTTTATTTGAAGTATGCATGAAATCTGAGTCTGGTTGATTTATCAACGATAGTTAGCATCTCTTTGAAATGTAGAACCTTTCCTGACCTCGCTAAAGCGAGCGTGTGCGTCTTTTTGATGTGTGGCAGAAGTGGTATATCGGGTTTTAGTGATGTTTTGAGGTGTATGGTAACTGGCTGTTTAAAAGTGTATATACCTACAGTTTGTACGAATAGTTGAATGCAGTTTTTTAAACTTTTTATTCAATTGTCTTTTGCTTGTTTGATCTTAAGATCTTGAGGTTATTTCTTGTCCAGCTGTTTTATTTACTGTATGTGACGAATACAATTGTTGTATATTACAATCATGTCTTCTACAAACTTGTTGATTGCTTGAGGCATAAGTGGTCTTTGAAGCGTGGCCCCTTGGTGTTAAATGACAGATACCAGATTTGACATATCGGTCATGCGTGATGCTTTGACGTGTTAGTGGCCTTTGGTGAATGTGTACATATGCGGTTTACGAAAACAGTCGAAATTACTTTTTCTGGTGCTGTGACCGGGAGCGGGAGACAAGCGGGAAGAGAGAGCGACCGGGAGCGTGAGAGCAAGCGGGAAGGAAACGGGAGCAAGAAAGAAAAACGATCGAAAAACCTCTAAAACCCGGTGCAACGTGCAAAGCCGGGTACCCCGCTAGTTCAATTATAAAGTATAAAGTATTTGGATGCAAGTACAGTAGCACTGTAAATTTGATATAAAGTACCCTACATTTTGGTAATATATTTTGGTTGAAAATAAAATCTTAAACAATTTTATTAACTTTTTTTGATGAATAGTCCGCTGCACGAATAGACATTAGATGAACAGTCCTTATGATGAACCGTCCTCTTGATGAATAGTCCTAGAATCGCTCAGCTCAATCATCCAATCAAGCTGCAGGTAAAAAGGAACGACACGTACCTCCAAAACTTTTCAAATTTTCCTGAAGAGTTATGAATTAAAGTTTTTTCCTCGTTCGAGTACTTCATAATGACTAACCTAGACTTGTTTAACAACGTTTGCTATTGCTACTGCTTTTTGTTTAATAATCATAAAATCTATCAGTTATTAAGCAACACAGTCATTGACCAGATCACCATTATGCACTTGCTTTCGGAACCGGACACTATAAATGTCAATCAAATCCATAGCAGCTTACTCAAGCGGAGCGCTTTTGTTGCACTGTTGTAACCGACCTTGGTTTCATCGCACGGTTTACTCATCTACAGCATAAGCTTAATCATTAGGCGCTGATAAACATAGATTCGTGAGAAAGTCACGACTCGACAGAAGGAGGTGGTCACTATTGTTAATATCCTGCAATGAGATTTCTCGCTTATTTGAGAACGAATATCACAACTTTTAAAGTTTTAGAACAACTACAGCCAGCTGAAGATTGTCTAACAATATTTAGTCAAACACTGAGTATACTCTAAATTGTTCAATGCTGTTAAGTCAGCTAAACAATAGAGTAGGTTAGCTTGTCTGCTTGTCGGTTGTACAAGTCCAACTCAACGACGATTGAACTAGCGCAGTAAGGCTCTCAAATCGAATAATTTTTTAAGGTAGTATGATTTTTTCTTGTATATTCTGCTTAATACGTTTAAATGTCTTTTATCATTTTCATACGTGTAAAAATAACTTACGGCAAACACAACTCTTACAGCTAACTCTTTAATGTAGTTTTCAAACTGACATGGGAAGTGCAGAAAAAAAAGAAAAATCGAAGTGTGAACTTTGATATTATATAATTTGCTACATTATTTGAGCCCTGAAATTTTTTTTTTAAACGAACAGACAAATAAATTACTATTAGGATCAATTCAATCTACTTATATAATCTCCCAGTCTCACTCAGAAAATCACTCACTCTGGAACGCAGTGGCGCACCCATTGTGGGGGTTTCTGGTGTCAAAATCCTGGAGGCACACCAAATTGCTAGGAAGTTTCCGGGTTTAGAACTCCCTTAAAAAATTAATTATTTTTTTTAAATGCAATAATTATGTAGCCTAAAAACACCCAATGGAAAAAACTTTTTAGGGTTAAAATCCCAGAAGCGCACTCAATGGAGAAAGGGATTTTCGGAGTTAGAACCACCTAAAAAATAAACTTTTTTTGTTGAATACATTAATTTGCCATAATTATGTAAACACACCCAATGGGAGAAAAAGTTTCCAAAGTTAGAACCTCCCTAAAAAATTTAAAACAAGATTATTTCTAAAAATACATTAATTATTTTTGTTTTATTTACTCACCAAGACATCTTTATACAAACTCCCATTTTTATGCAATCATACACGCACATACACATAAATAAACAAGCTGTCTAGCAATAGTTTTCTACATCTGAGATATTTGATCAAGCCCATTCTTTTTTTCATAAGCATCGTATGAATACGATAAACATGTGTGCGGAAATTTACCTGATATTGTGAAAACAATAGACATGTATGTGTGTGAATATGTTTGTGTATGTGTTTATGTGAGTAGAAGCGTATCAGTTGATTATTGGGTAGATTCGAGAAGGATATTTGATTGCTCTATTGGTATGTGGCCTAACTTTAAAACAAAATTAGGTGCTTGCGCCGAACAAGACATAGTTAAAAATTAAATACGATTAAAATTTCTGCTTTTAGTTATATGTATATAAAATTATTTGGGTCAATTTTCCGACAACATGGGCTATTAGACAGCCAGTTGGAATTGAACCGTAAAGTTTTATCAGTCAACGTTAAACTGAACCGAATCAGCTAACCTAGCACTTACTAATCGAAGATGTGCTGAAATCTTTTACTCCAATGGCGTAAGATTTGCATTATGTTGTTTCTATAAACTTTTATGTATGTACCTAATAGAACAAAAATTATTGTTTTTTTTTTCACGAGGGAGGCTTGGAAGGAATAAAACTTCAAATACAAAATTAACAGCAAGAATGCCATTCAAAGTGTTGCAGGTGTTTAATTTATTATTTTCCTATTAAAAATATATGATTATTAATTCGCAGCGGTTTTATTTTGTTTTTTTCTTAAATTAATTAATTTATTTCTTTTTTGTGTTTTGTTTCAAATCCAAATTAAACATTTTGACATCATGCAGAGGCACAATCTGCACAATTTTGACTTAAAGTTACTAACAGTTCAGAGCCAACTTTGCTTCCATTGTTTGAACGTCTTCCCCGTCGATAGCTGCCTGCAGCGCCTGAAGACTAACCGATTTGTTGAATTTAGCCAGAAGTATGAGCCATCCATTGGTAAGTGGAAATGTTTCAACCGTCAGATAGTCGATATCATCATGGGGCTCGATTAGGTTCAACTTGTTGCCTTGTGTGAAGTCGAAATTATACTGGTGGAGAAAATTCCTGTCGCCATCAACCACGACAAGGAAGTTATTTTTCAATATAGCTGAAAAAAAAGTTTAGAAAAATTAAATTTTTTTTATTAAAATATAAAAAAAATTAGATATAGCAAAAAATAGTTATTAAAAAATCGTTTCTTGCCTCCATTGAGTGGCATGGCAACAGCAAACAGACACAGTACCGCAATCGGAATCATTTTTATTTATTACAATTTTACAAAAATATATTGAAAAGATGAAATGTATCTATGTTGAAAACTGTTGATTGATTTAAAGTATTCGACAACAACTAATATGAAATTGAATGTCGATTGGCGCGGCGTCAATGTGAGTTCCCTCTTGGTGCACAAAAAGAGTTAGTTGTGCTTGTTTCTGTTATCAAGCTTTCATAATACAACGGGAGTTCAATAAAAGGCTATTTCAAGCTTAGCGACAGGCCAAACAAAGTATACTCCGAATTGGGTTGTCAATAAGAACTGAGCCATTTAAGTTCGTCTGTAAGTTTACTTCCTTTGTGTTCTTCTGTTAGTTCTCATTTGAATGTTATGAGTATTTTTATTGGTTAACAATTTTTTTTGTTTCGACAAAGGAAACTATCAAAAATAAATTATTTGTTACATACAAAATTAATTAAATTAAATTCTTTTTTGGAAGGTGAATAATCAAAACCCACTCAAACGCAAAAAATGTTATAGCTTCATAACATAAACATGTGTTTATATAAAGATTGCATTCATTAAAGCCAATAATAGTTGATAGAATACAAGCGATATGAGTAGGAGCGGCCCTATGAATAAAAGCCTGAAGTTGCATTGATAGAAATATTGAGAACTGAACACTCAATTGAAATTCCTGTTAACAGGCAACTAAAGCAGCTATTAAGCCCCCACTTTGAACACAGCCTACAAAAATCTTGACCTGCAGTTGGATCTATATCGGTTTCTCTGACGCATGTATTTTGCGAAAGAAGAGGCGTTTTTAAGTTGGCCAAAAAAGCATTGATGACATCTAGTATAATCAGTCAATGAATAAAGTCTGTGTGTATAGCGCTCTATGTCCGTGGCGTGCAATAGCGCTCGGTCACGAACTGATGAAACAACAATGTCTTAAGTTCTCAATGGAAAGCAGTGCAGTTAAGGAAACATAAAGGAAGAGAGCTCGAAAGAATGGGACCAGAGTAAGAAAAAAAGGCTTTATCAAAAAGAAGGCTTAACAGTGTAGATTACGACAGTGATTAAGAAAAGAATATCTAAGACTAGATTTACGTGGTAATATATGGAGTGTAAGATAGCTGTTGATAACAATTCATGAAAAACAGACTTTATAAATTAGTATTTAGGTTCATCTTTATAAATTCTGTTTTGTTTTGAAAATTTATGTTATGGAAGTTGAAAAAATTAGGTAAAACATTTTTTTTTAAAGTGAGTTTGTTCTATTAATAGAATTATTATACTGCTTATGAGTACATTTCTTTTGAATTATAGCCAGACAGCGTCTGATAAGGTTTTCTGAAGTTATATAAAAAAAATCGAACTTTAAATAAACAGTTTATTACAATAAAATTTACAATATAGTGCTAGTGTATATTGCAAACAGTCTCAAACTGTAAATTGCTGATTAAAATTGGACCACCAAGATTTTGGATGTGGCCGACTTTTGAACCTAAAAATGTTATTAAAAATTCTATCAATTTATTTGTGCAATCTATAAACTTCACTTTTGACAATTATATTATTACAAAAAGTGCCAAATTAAAATAAAACCGCATGTACTGTCACCCATTCATTCATCTAACAAGACAGCGTCCCAGTCGTTTCACTGCCTGGTCAAAGTCAGCTGCAACCGACATCAGACGGAAAAATGCTTGGGGCGTTTTCAAAATGATAACAGTTGGAGAACGGGGCCTATCGGTGGCTGGTCCTTTGCTTCTTTGCTTTCTGTTCAAACGTTCATGACCAATCAATGTCGATTGCATCATTCAAAACAGATTTAAACACCTTTTTTTCGGAAACAATTAATTTTATTATTTGGATTATTTTATTTACTTTTTAAATAGCACAAACTGAATTAACACTGCATGCACCTGTGTGATGCCTGCCTGCCTTAACATGCTCACAAGTAATTAACTGTTATAACATTACTAACAATATTATATTGCATGTTAATTTCAGACATTAACTCAAGGCAGGGCAGGTCGCACACTCCGATGATCATTTCTGAGCTGAGGGAAAACACAGTTTTTATTATAAAAATAAAAAACAGCAGTTTTTACATTATTCTTTGTTATATCTTCAAAAACAAAAAATGTTACAATCGTAGTTCATCTTTGTACAAAATTAAAAAATCAAAATTATTAAAAAGTTCTGAAATTAAATTTGCACGCGCTGTTCTTGCAGCAAGACAGCTGTGCTGTTTTCAATTACTTTGTTTTTTTTCCAAAAAAAACCATTGGAGAAAATCTACTTAGAGTTTAAACTTTTGTTATACAGAGTAGAAGAGTCATTCCGAGTCACTAATAAAAACAAATTTGTTGACGATTATCCTTTCATTTTATGAGCTTTCGAAACGCAGAGCAATTTAAACAACAATACCTTTTCATTACACATTATCATTTTAAACCACTTTTTTCGCATAAATATTTTTTTTATAGTTGAAGCATTTGATTATTTGCTATTGTTTAAAATTGCAATTAGTTAAACATCAAATCTCATAAAAATCTCTTTTTTATTGTAAATTCCTACAAAAATATATGCTATTTATTAAACTCGAAATGATTTTTAATTATTTATTCAAATTAACTCTAATTATTTTTTTCAAGCACTTAACGCAAATTAAAACAAATTAAAAATCATTAACTCAAAAATAAAAATATGAAAACAATGAATACTATTTGCTCAACAGTTAAAAATAGGTTTTTACTCTTTTTTATTAGAACAAATTAATCTATTTTAATTTGTATCGTTTATTTCCTTTAGGCCTTTTAATTGTTCACTTTTTTACATTATTATTGTTTGTGTCTAATGTTTTATTGTGTTCACTCTGTGTTCAATAAACTCTATAAACTCCATACATTTCTAAAATTTAGAGTTCAATTTTTAAATGCATAATGAAAAATTCAAATATTTTGACTGGCAAACTTACAAATGATATACAGTCACTTTTAGCTTTAGATTGTTTACGTAAAAGCAAAAAAGTATAAAATAAAAATAAGCAATGCTTAAATTGTTCACGAAGTTGCAAAAGAAGTCATGCATTATTAAATAAAACAATTATTATGAAATATTGACATCACACAACAAGCTCCAGCTACCATCTATCTCATGTTTTGTTAGTGCATTAAAGGAAATTTATTATCATGTTTTTGTTCATTATAATTTTCTTCACTCAACATAAACTCTATAACTGCGCTTTTCATTGATTGTTCTTTTAATTATTAAAAGATATTTTTGAAACTGATAACAAAAAGGTAAAAGAAACCGGAATTAATTACAAATCAACACGGTGTTCACGGGTGTCAATTTGTCAACACAAAAACATGAATAATAGAAAAATTCAGATAATTCCATTAAAAATATAAAACAAACTGAAACCATCTATAATCATTACCAAATTTTATGGTTAAATAATAATGAAAACAACAAATCCGGTTAGCTTAGTGTTGATCGATTTCTGACTTCAAACATACAAGAGGCCTACAATTGCTGACACATAAACAATCAACAAACTCGTTGCTCCATTCATAGGAGCTGTTGATTTTTTGGTTGTTGTAGAACCTGGTTGTGGTGCTGTTGTCATAGGCTGAGTCGGAGTAATTTTGTCTATGTAAAATTAAAAAACAAACAACATTTTAATTGGCTCTTTATTTTGATTATTTACTTACTAATTGAGTTTATTAGGTCACAAATTAGCAAATATATGAACAAAGACAATAAAATAAAATATTCAATAAAAAACCGACAAATACATAACTTGTTTGTTTGTTTGCTATCCAGTGTAGTAAAACAAATAAAATGTTTACCTTCTTGAATAGCTAAAAACTTTGGCTGGTCCAAAACAGCAAGAGTTATATTTGAAACTTGCTGAGAAGACCTTTGCATTACCTGAATGTAGCTGTATATATATATATATATATATATATATATATATATATATATATATATATATATAGGCTTTATAGGATTTAAAAAGGTTCAGTATTAAATGAGATAATAAAGTTTAAAGCATCGCATAGCCTATTTCAGGGTCTATAGCAGCGTATTATTGCATCTGCAGTTAAAATGCGTAAAAATTTCAAAATTAAACAATATCTATTGATCAAAGTATTTTGTATGCAGCATTTAAACATTTTAAAAATTGATTTTTTTAATTCTTATGCCTAAATGTTTCAACTAACTTTATTATTTCTGACTAAACAAAAATAAAAGCAAAATAAATTATTTAATAAATAAACTATAATTAATATTTGTATAAGTTTAAATTTTTTGTTTGTTTGCAATTATATATATTTGTTTGTGTAACGATAATATATTAGCATTTTCCAAATTAGTCATTGTCTTAATAAAACTAGAAAAATTAGTAAAACCTAGTAAAATTTGGTTTTATTCAATCGACAAATATGATTTAATTATTGTTTTACTTGTTTTGGTCAACTGCCATAAAAATCTGGTTAGAACTGATAGCAAAATCAGTTATCATTCCATTTTTGCTTTTGTATATTTCATTGAATGTCCACGTGTTGAATGCTGCTTTATAAAGAGACATGTTTGCACTTCCAAAAACTTCATTTGCTGGAAAATAACAATGAAGACGAATTGCGTAAGCAATAGTAAGCATGCCTAAACACATTGTTGTAAAATTATTTTTTTTAATTTCAAAGCACCAGAAAACGTTATACTGTTTGAAATAAAATTAAAAAACTGATTATTAGTCTGAATACTCTAGTGACTCTAGTCTATTACTTAATCACATTTCATGTTGCATGTTATTAGAGTAACCGTAACATTTATTAAGGCTTTTGGCTTTAAAAAAGCACAATTTTGTCTTTTACTACAATTTTAATTTGTACATCATAATTTTCATAATCACTGCCATTTTCACCATTATTATTATCATTATGATCACTATCATTATCATTTTCACCGTTATCATTAAAATCATCACCATCACCATCCTTATTATCATCATCATCATTAAGTTAGATTAATTCTATGGTTTTTAGCAACGACAAAATGAACAAACTTGAAAGATCCATTTTCATGACATCAATGCGCCAGGTAACATTGGCGTAAAGAGAAATTACATCATAAGTCAGATCATATTTTTTAATTCCACAGTTTTGAGGCGGCGTACATTCCACATAGAAAATTACTCTAGTGTCACATTTGTTCAAATTTAATAAAAATAATTAGATTAATTCAGCATATGAGTGTTAACATTTTCTAATAGCTTCTTATTTGTGCAAACTACTATTTTCTTACTTCTGTGCGGCTATCAATTCAAAGGTTGAAATAGGGTTAGATGGTCCTTTTCCAGATACAAGTTTTTTAGAGAAGTTCGTTGTGGTGATATTCTGACAGACCAAATCTCCATTTGCAGTTGAGTAATACATCAATCTGTTCTCAGCATCAATAGCAATGTCGGTTATTTTGCCGTTGGCTAAAGTACGAATAAATGATAACTATATTATTTCAATTTTCACAAAAAATTAAATTATTATAAATCGAACTTTTACGGGCTTATAAAGTTATTAAAAGTGTGATCACTTCAAACTGAAAAATTAGTTGTAAACAACAACATAATTATCACCAAAATGCGAAATATAAAAAATTAAAAACGTTTTTATCCAGCCAACCGTCAACAGAAATTTGCCTGGAATCAAGACTCCCGTTATGTACTCTCGTGTATTGAAACTTTCCATCGCTTGCCAAATTTCCAAGGAGAAGAACGAGACTTTTGTTTTTTGCCGTTCTGTCAACTGCCATCATGTCGAAGGTTGATTGTGGTTTTGTGATATTGAGAAGCAACTTCGTGCTCAAGTCGAGACTTATTTGCCAGATGTTGTTCGACCTGTCACTTGTCACTAAGTAATTTCCCGCCATAAGATCTTAATAATAAAAAAGTGAAATGTAAGAATATATAAACCTATCTAAAAAATTGAATACAGTAGTTTATATGAACCCAGTAATTTTTTGGTTTATTTCAATATCGAAGTATACTTCTATCGCAGATCATAATATGATCCTCTCTCTTTCCCTAATGCTTTATCTGGGCTTGTAAAACCGAAGCAAAGTTAAAGTCATAAAACTAAAAAAACAGTCAAAATCAAACACAAAATTTATAAAAATATGTTTAACGTTTTGGTAAAAGTTGAATTAGAAACGGAAATTAAAACTTACTATCTTGACCAATTGCAGCTTGCAACCAATAACTTGTAAAGATTAATAAAATGCCAACGTACGCCATATTTATGTTAGAGCTAAATTTAGGTATTTAAAAATAATATTATATTATTATTGTATTGAACGTATAAATATGATATAAATTTCATATAAAATTAAGTAATAATTAAAATTAAACATGCTAATTACTTTTTAAATCAGGTGAAAATATTAATAATTGACTATAGTGTCTAATTTTACAGTAAATTCGGTTTCAATATCGAAATTTATTAAAACTTTGACTTTGAGTTTTATACGAATTGCTCTCAAGCCCAGCCGGTGCTACGCAACCACTATTATTATGGGTTGTCCAAAAGTTAGCTGAGCAATCATGGAAGGCGTATTGATCAAGTCGGCTTTTTTCTAATGAGATGCATGCGTTGCATCTATATTTTCGATGCACCTAATAATGACAATTTAATGAAGACCGAGCTTCGAAATGTGATACGCACTGCCTATCGCTCCCAGACAATTGCTTCTAACCAACAATAAAACTTCATTATTATTATTATTATTTAATTTTTTTGCTTTTTTTATTTTTATTTGTAATAAATTGTTATTATGTTAGCAGCAAATATTTGATATTTTTCACATGGGTACGCAATGCTGTTTGCAAACACCCATCTATACATGGGCACAGGTAAGGAAATATTTCTCGGATGCTGCTAAAACAGGTATAGAACAAATTGATGTTGCAACCAGGTGCGACAGGTAAAATCTACTTATTTTGAATTTAAAAAACTTTCATACTCTCAATTATTCACATTCAATAAAACGAAAAACTGAAAGTTACCAATTAAAAATCATCGCCATGAATTTCGCGATCATGAGTTTTTGCACATCTGATGTCTTGCGTGCTTAATATTAAGCAAAACTTAAGAAAAAAATACCTGAGCTATTTTGAGGTAAATTTGTATCCACCTGTATTTGTTGAATGTCAAACGAAGGAGGTGAGCGAACGCTACTGAAACTCCATGGGAACACTTTTGCATTCCAGCATCATTTTGATGAAGGCAGGGAAAAAATCCATAGTTTATTTGCATTGCTTTTTTAAAATAAAAAATGATTGATTTGTTGTAATTAAAATTATTCAAAATAATAAATCAAACTTCTATAATTTTGTAGAGTTTTTATTTAATAATCTGTTAAGATGAGGTTATAGCAATAATTAATGAGTTGTGATTTATATAACGACTCATTACGATATTGAGTTGTGGTAAAGTTGGTTTGAGTATATTGGATAATAAATTGGTTACAACAACATTTATAGGACTCAATTTCTGTACTAGATATTTGTCCAATATTGAACTTATATAATGTTTTTGTAATTTGTAGGAAATACCGAAGAATGTATATTTCCTGTTGCAGATTATTTTTTCCGCCTTCCTTTATCCATTTGATTAAAGTAAACAATTAGGAAACGATTTAACGCAAATATTTCACACCGCCCGAACAACGGTATTCTAAAATATTAGGTGCCAAGTGATCAACATCAAAGAATTTCATGCTTTTACGTGACGTAAGCCTTTTACACACTTTTACTTAATAGTGGGGCGGCTAACTGATCTAAAACCCCTTCATCGTGCAAACGCTATTGACAAGCAAATAAATTACATATTTGTAATCAGAAAAATATGCTTGTAATTACCTGATATCGCTACATTCTGTAAAATTGAGAAAAAAAATCATCTTTCTTGGTCCCGCTCCTGTATGAATAGCGTATTATCACAGGCGATCAAACTGGCAAAAATTAAAATATTTTGTTTTTTTTTTGTTGGTTTGCATATGTTTAATACTAGCAGTGCCCGTAGCGGCTTCGCTCGCATGAAATTTGAGAATTTGAACCATGCATACATAGTAGAGTACTGCACGGATCAATTTTTTAGGTCTCGGCTCGGCCCGTCGACAACTTGGCCCAACCCGTTTCAAAAACCGAAATTCCTGGCCCGGCACGGCCCGTCTAATATGGGCCCGGCCCGTTTTTACAGGCCTAGAAGTTCTATATACTTGATGAAAAACTTCGGCCCGTCCCACCTTGACTTCACGTTTAGCCTGAACACCCTAAAATCACTAAAATGTCTATATACTTGGTTAAAAATCTCGGCCCGTCCCACCTTGATTTAAGGTTTGGGCAGGGCCGTATGAAGACCCTAAAATAACGGCTTGGCCCGTCCGTCCGGTGATAAACTGAACTCATTTACTTTTAACCGGCACAAAACCTCAAAATACTATTTTTCACATCTGTAGCACTTTTTTCCACCTCACATTTGAGGTCCTGGAACTGGAAACCAAATTTTCAAAAAATGGTAAAACACGTATATCATTATTTCTGGAGTAGAAACCAAATACTAATTTTTACTCCTGTAGCATCTACTGTTTTCGAGTAGTAGTTACATTAAAAACCAAATAACCTTATTTTCCACCCCACATTTGAGGTCCTGAAAACCAAATTTAAAAAAAATGGTAAAACACGTATATCTTTATTTTTAGAATAGAAACTGAATACTAATTTTTACATCTGTGGTATTTACGGTTTTTGAGTAGCAGTTACTTTAAAAAACAAATAACCCTATTTTCCACCCCACATTTGAAGTCCTGGAAACCAAATTTTCAAAAAATGCTAAAACACGTATTTCATTATTTTTGAAGTAGAAACTAAATACTAATTTTCACTCCTGTAGCATTCACAGTTTTTGAGTAGCAGCTACTTTAAAAACCAAATAACCCAATTTTCCAACCCACATTTGAGATCCGGGAAACCGAATTTTCAAAAAATGGTGAAACACGTATCTTTTTATTTTTCAAAAAGAATCTATATACCAAATTTCAAAATCTCCTCATTTTTGGTTTTCGAGATATACATTGTTTTAGAAAAAAGTTTGTTTTCCAGTTTTTTCCCCTCAGGAGCAATATTTTCAAAAATCCTTTCTTAGCGGATGTTTACGCTATAAAAGTAATATAAGTTCCAAATTTCACGTTCCTAGGATGAGGCGTTTGAGCTCGGCGTTGATTATCAGTCAGTCATCTGTCAGTCAGTCAGTCAGTCAGTCAGTCAGTCAGGACATGTTCTTTTATATATATAGATATAAAAGATCATGTCCTGACTGACTGACTGACTGACTGACTGACTGACTGACTGACTGACTGACTGACTGACTGACTGACTGACTGACTGACTGACTGACTGACTGACTGACTGACTGACTGACTGACTGATGACTGACTGATAATCAACGCCGAGCTCAAACGCCTCATCCTAGAAACGTGAAATTTGGAACTTATATTACTTTTATAGCGTAAACATCCGCTAAGAAAGGATTTTTGAAAATTTTGCTCTTGAGGGGAAAAAACTGGAAAACAAACTTTTTTCTAAAACAATGTATATCTCGAAAACCAAAAATGAGGAGATTTTGAAATTTGGTATATGGATTCTTCTAAAAAAATAAAAAGATACGTGTTTCACCATTTTTTGAAAATTCGGTTTCCCGGACCTCAAATGTGGGTTGGAAAATTGGGTTATTTGGTTTTTAAAGTAGCTGCAACTCAAAAACTGTGAATGCTACAGGAGTAAAAATTAGGATTTAGTTTCTTCTCCAAAAATAATTAAATAAAAAAATTTGGTTTCCAGGACTTCAAATGTGGGGTGGAAATGAGGGTTATTTGTTTTTTAAAGTAACTGCTACTCAAAAACTGTGAATACCACAGATTTAAAAATTAGTATTTAGTTTCTATTCTAAAAATAAAGATATACGGGTTTCACCATTTTTTTTTTAATTTGGTTTCCAGGACCTTAAATTTGGGCTGGACAATAGGATTACTTGGTTTTTAAAGTAACTGATACTCAAAAACTGTAAATGCTACACAAGTAAAAATTAGTATTTAGTTTCTACTCTAAAAATAATGATATACGTGTTTCACTATTTTTTGAAAATTTGGTTTTCAGGACCTCAAATGTGGGGTGGAAAATTGGGTTACTTGGTTTTTAAAGTAACTGCTACTCAACAACTGTAAATGCTACAAAAGTAAAAATTAGTATTTAGTTTCTACTCTAAAAATAAGGATATATGTGTTTCACCATTTTTTGAAATTTTGGTTTTCAGGACCTCAAATGTGGGGTGTAAAAAAGGTTTCTTTGGTTTTTAAAGTAACTGCTACTCAAAAACTGTGAATGCTACAGATGTCAAAATTAGTATTTAGTATTAACTCAAAAAATAATGATATAAGTGTTTCAACATTTTTTAAAAATTTGGTTTCTAGGACCTCAAATGTGGGGTGGAAATAAAGGTTGTTTGATTTCAAAATAACTGCTACTCAAAAACTGTAAGTGCTACAAATGTAAAAATTAGTATTTTGAAGTTTTGTGCCGGTTAAAAGTAGCTAAGTCCAGTTTATCACCGGTTGGGCCAAGCCGTTGTTTTAGAGTCTTCACACGGGCCAGGCCAAACCTCAAATCAAAGGGGGACGGGCCGAGGTTTTTTACCAAGTATATAGATATTTTAGTGACTTTAGGGTCTTCAGTTAGGCCGGGCCAAACCTGAAGTCAAGGTGGGACGGGTCGAAGTTTTTCATCAAGTAAATAGAACTTCTAGGCCTGTAATAATGGGCCGGGCCAGGCGTTTAGGTTTTTAAAACGGGCTGGGCTAAGTTGTCGACGGGCCGAGCCGAGACCCAAAAAATTGATCTCTACTATGGATGCACGGTTCAAACTCTCTAATTTCATGCGAGCGAAGCCGCTACGGGCACTGCTAGTATATAGATAAAAAAATTAAGAAAACAAGAAAAAATTGATGAATAATTAAATTTTGAGTGAGTAGACCTACGGAAAGAGACACGCACTTGAGGCACTCGTTTCCATAGATCTACTCACTCAAAATTGAATTATTCATCTATTTTTCTTGTTTTCTTCATTCTCTTAATTAAACATATGCAACCCAACAACAAAAAACCAATATTTTAATTTTTCGCCAGTTTGATCGCCTGTGATAATACGCTATTCATACAGGAGCGGGTCCAAAAAAGGTATTTTTTTAAATTTTACAGAACGTGGCGATATGAGGTAATTACAAGCATATTTGTCTAATTACAAATATGTAATTGTTTTGCTTGTTTTAGTTTGTCAATTGAGAAAAAAATCACCTTTTTTGGTCCCGCTCTTGTATGAATAGCGTATTCATAGATATATCTATGAGCGTATTTTCACAGGCGATCAAACTGGCAAAAAAATCAAATATTTTGTTTTTTTTGTTGGTTTGCATATGCTTAATTTATATATATATAAATGAATGTTTGTATATATGTATATATGTTAATGGCGTTTATGCATTGCTACACCATTCATCCGATCGTAATGAAATTTTCACACAATCTTGAGAGTCAAGGGGAATCAAATATAGAGAAAAATTTTTTGAAATCCGTCACAAAATGAGCGGAGCGGAGCGGGTGAGCGAGCGGGAACTATATATATATGTATGTGCGTATGTATGTGTGTATGTATGTATGTGTATGTGCATGTATGTGTGTCTGTGTTTATGTATGTACTAGCGGAGATACCCGGCGTTGCCCGGGTTTTTTAGAGGTTTTTCTAATGTTTGTCTCTTTCTCTCCCGTTTCCTTTCCCACCTGCTTTCCCACTCCTGTTCGCTTTCCCGTTTTCGGTCGTTTTCCCGCTGCCGGTCGCATTCTCGCTCCCGCTCGCTGTCCGTTCCGTGTCGCATTCCCGCTCCCACTCGCTGTCCGTTCCGGGTCGCTTTCCCGTTTCTATAATAGACAAACTAACCCACAAACATTCATATATATATATATATATATATATATATATATATATATATATATATATATATATATATATATATATATATAGTCTTAGCAAATCTATTTTACGTTTTATAGGCTAACAGAAGTTATGAAAGAATGGAAAAGAGAAAATGAGCGTGAACGGGGACGGGAACGGGAGAGCAACCGTGACCGGGAATGGGAAAGCAAGCATGACCGGGAACGGGAGAGCAAGCGGGAACGGGAAAGCGACCGGGAACGGGAAAGCGACCGGGAACGGGAAAGCGACCGGGAACGGGAAAGCGACCGGGAACGGGAAAGCGACCGGGAACGGGAAAGCGACCGGGAACGCGGAAAGCGACCGGGAACGCGGAAAGCGACTGGAATCGGGAGAGCAAGCTTGGAAGGAAACGCGAGCAAGAGAGAAAATCGATAACAAAACTTCTGAGCGGGAAAGCGACCGGGAGCTGGAAAACGACCGAGAGCGGAAAAGCGACCGGGAACGCAACGAAAACGGGAAAGTGGAGAAGGAAACGGGAGCGAGAGGGACAAACATTAGAAAAACCTCTAAAAACCCCGGGCAACGCCGGGTAACCCCGCTAGTATAAAGAATAAAGAAAACAAGAAAAATATATGAATATTTAAATTTTGAGTGAGTAGACGAGACACGTACTTGAGGCAGAAGTCATGTCTCGTTTCCGTAGGTTTACTTACTCAAAATTTAATTATTCGTCTATTTTTTCTTGTTTTCTTCATTTTTTATATTAAAAATATGCAAATCAACCAAAAAAACAAAATATTTTAATTTTTTCGCCAGTTTGATCGCCTGTGATAATACGCTATTCATACAGGAGCGGGACCAAGAAAGGTGATTTTTTTCTCAATTTTACAGAATGTGGCGATATCAGGTAATTACAAGCATATTTTGCTGATAACAAATATGTAATTTATTAGCTTGTCAATAGTGTTTGCACGATGCTGCAGTTAGCTGCCCCACTATAACTTGACTTCTCTGTCTGTCGATCTGTAGTAAAATTTGCAATCGATTTTAAACTAACTTCCCGATGAGCTATAGACTTAAAAATTTAAACATACTTCCGAACTGATTAACAATGCATTCTATCAAATTTTCGGATTGATTGGACAAAATTTAATTAAATAATTATTTGTGATATTTTCGTCGAACTATTTATTGTCTATGCTAATATGCTCGTTGTTTATGTAACAGAATGTGGCCTACACAATCGATCATATAAAGTGTGTTTTTAAAAAACTTTGTTTTTTGATTCACTTGTTGTATTCAATAGATAACATTGCTGATCTTTTTTATTTTATTTTATTTATTTATTTATTTATCCGCAAACAGAAGGGCCTATCGGCCTCTAATACCGTTCGGACAGTACAAAAAAAACCAATAAACAGATTATGTACACATACTCAGTTGCAAATCGTAAACTGTTAAGATGTTAGAAATATACAATAGCAAGGTAGGCTCGCATATAACATAATGAATAAGATATCAAATCTTGTAACTATTTAAATTTTGCATTTATGGATCGGTTAAACCTGACAAATTGTTGTTCTTAACGTATATAGATATTGCCGTGAAGTTTGAAACTTCCTCCGCAATCTTCAAAATCCCTCTAAATACTTCCAAAAATCTGTTCATGTGACATCCAGATCTGTATAATCCTTCCCAGCCGTGTTGGAGATTGGCATCGTTAAATGTAAAACCACACCAACTTGATTTGTAAATGATAAGTCGATCCTAACGCCAACGCGTTAATTACTGCCGGAGCTAATCTGGTTCTAAGGCACTGAATTAATCTTTTTCAAACAGGTCCACAGCTCTGTTGCAAATTTTTTTATCGATATATTTTTGTTCCTTCTGGATTTCCATACCCAAGATCTCCCCTATGGACGATAGCGGGATCCACTGTTACTGCTTTCTATGCTTAGCATGTTACATTTGTTTTTAGCCCGATAGCATGTTTTTCAAATAGAGCCCACAATTATGCTGTTGCAGTTGATTCTTGGTTTTAATGAGTGGCAGCACATGTTCAATACGTTCGACACTGCTTTTCAACGTCCAGTTTACAGCACACAAAAGATTTTCGCCAATATCTTATTGATTCCCAGGTGTCCTATCGAAATTCCACCATGTATTTTTCGTCTGGGACTCTGACTTTGCAAAACTATATTTGCAAATGGTAATTTGGTAGATAGTAAATCAAACGTTTCCCAAACTTATCTGAAAACCCCGTTTACAAAAATTTATTTGTAGGGCTTATTTAGCATTATGCTGCTATTTGGCTTTTATTCTGTTATATTCATCGTAAACAGGTAATACATTTTCGTCTTTTAGTTGATCGAAACACGAAGATCTATTGATAGGGTTTCAACGCAAACTACACTAATATGTATTTGTTTTAAATTTTTCTCAAATAATGCATTTTAACTTAAAACATATTTTTTTTGTTAGTTTGAGAATACTGAACCAATCAAATGATTGAATATCGAATCAGACGTACAAACAAGAAACATCTCGTGGATCGCATAATTTTACTTGCCATCTGCACTTGCGTTTGAAATTAAAATTAATATTCTTATTCTCAAATATAAATTTGCAATAATTAAAAATAATAACAACTTTTTTTAAATAAAAAACTAAAAAGATTGCAAGTCGATTGTGCAAGCGCTTCTGAGGAAACCAATAAATTTAAAATTGCTACTTTAAGTGCAAACTTATTAATTAATCAATATTCCAAATAAATCAAAATAACAATGTAACAGCTCATGATAGTAAACATCTTTTTAAACAAGCGCTGTTTTGTTATACGCTTTTATTTACTTTCCGTGGATGTCCCAGGATGTCCGCAGTGATATTTATAATCGTTCGAATCTCACTGGCGTCACCATCGTAGCTCCCTTAAGCAAGGAGTTTACACGCATTGCTCAGGTTGAGTATCTTGCGGGGTTAACTAACTCCTTTCGCTAACCTTAAAAAAATAATGATAATGAAGACTGTCAACGTCATAGTAAATACAGTAGTACCTCGCTTATACTACCCTCAGTTATGCGACTTTTGTGCTTATACGACCTTCAACCTAAAAATCATGCACGGATTAAACTTATTTATCTTTTTTATACTATTTTGTTTCCCTTATGCGACATACTCTGTAATGCGATCTTGTTTCTGTGGCATTATTTGTATATATAACTCCATCATGCGACCTGTAGTAGATTAAAACCCATGAAATTGTAATTTAATTATATAGAACAAAAACCAATGAGATTTTTTCGCTCCTTTGAAATTTCTACTCTTCAGCAACCAACCAAAGACTGAAATGGCTTCGTGCCGGGCAATACTATCCGTAGGTCTTAAACGTTCGTTTTCTAGTATCCACTTTAAAGGATCTTTACTGTGCGTATTTTATATACCACAATTTTGATTGGCTGTAAATTCTGATTAGTCTTGCGACTCTACTTAAGTCCATCTATTCTGCAATTTTTTTTTAATTTGGCTGTCAATGTTCTAGTTTCTTAGTTAATGTCTTATTAATGAGCTAAAAGTTCAGACTCTAAAAAACCGTGTAGATGTGATAAAGGGAAAGACAAAAAGAGAAACTGCAATAATCATACAAAATCAATTGGCGTTGGCTAGACTCCAGTTCAAAATGTGATAAGAGATAAAGATAAAATTTTGTCACGATGAAATAGTGGTGAGTCCTCTGACAACAAAATTTCAGCTGCCAAACGTTACTGTTCATATAATGAGGTTAATAACGATTTTGTCGAATGGTTTTGTTGTCGTCGATCAAAAAATTGTCCCATGAATGAAAAAATACTTCAAAAGAAAGCTATTCTGCTCGCAAAGCAGCACAACTCTGAGAGATTTTTGGCAATCAAATCAATCAAATCAAATTTATTTAACGCCAATGTCTTAAACGAATCTGAGGCCATAGCTCGTTTCAGAAATGCGACACTCCCACCTCTGCGACCGATTTTTTTTGGCAAGAGAGAAATCGCATAATGAAGGTTCTACTGTATAAACATCCTTTGTTTACTATTTTCCGGGATAAAATTTGTATGATACGATATCGCTATGAAAGTTTGACACTGTTAGAGCATTTTTATAAAAACAGGTTTAATTTTAACATTATGATTATTTTTAAACACATAACAAAAACTATTAAACTCCTGCTTTGAAAACAAGTTATTGATTAAAAATTATTATTAAAATTTAGCACACAAATAATTTTTTATGAAGTCAATTTTACTAAATGAACAAAATACTAAACAAATGCGTCAATAATGTGCCATTTATTGCTAAAATATAATTAATTTAATTTTTAATTAAAAAACAGGTGATTGAAAATTGTTTAATTACTCAACGTGTGTAGTATGTACTTAAACTAAACCAGATGCTTAATTGCAAAGACAATTAAAGCAATGGAAAGCAGGAAATGCTTCGATGCAGGATTGAGAACAGCTGATGCTCCGCCCATTTGAGGATTCCCTGTAGTTTGTGGTCGAGCGGTTGTAACAGGTTGAGTTTGCCACATGGCAGTTGTCGGGCTTGGTCCAGAACTTGTCATTGAAACCGGTTCTGGTAATATGTATAATGATAATGAATTAATCAATTATTGTGATATCTCTTTTTCTATTAAAAAAAACATGACAAATCAATGTTTTTTTAAATGTGTAATTTGAATAACTCGACATGTCAAAATAGAGAACCTTCATATACTAAACATAATTGTTTATTTACTAAAATTATTAAACTATTGGATAATATTTCAAAAACCTTCGAAAACGGATATCGCAGTAATTTTTGAAAACAATGCTATCGATTCGTTGACGGCACCTGTCATCTTATCTATCATTGTTATAGACCTGAAAGAATCCATAATATTAATTAAATACATTTATTCGCAAAAATGTTGTTTAGGCCCAAACATCGACGATTGATTAACAGAAACATCAAATTGGTGATTCAGAAATTGTGAGGTTCATTTTCTGACCAGCTATGCAAGGATCGACCCGGGTTCTTCAACCTTTCATGAGATATCAAGAAAGTGAAGTCGACATGTGGCTCTCTTGAGTAATAAATTCGTGAAAAGTTCAAACATGGTGATGCTGAGGTCGTTTAAGCGACAGATTTTGAGGTTTAATTATTTCACATTTTATTTTATTTCGAAAATAATAAAAATTATTCACTTTTTATTTTGCGTTGCCACATACAACATTCTGGCTGACACTGCAATACTCATTATTGGACCAGTCGAGCTGTTATGGACCAGTACAAAACTGTAATTACCCATGTTGGCCCTGTATAGTTCACTGCCGTTTGTGGCATAAACATGCCTTCCTGCAAACAAGCTTACATTAATAAAAAAAATTTTTTTTGAAGTTTGTAACTCCTTTTGCGATGATTTCACGCAAAACATTTGAGGTTGATGATGTCATTTTCAATATTTTTGAAAAATAAAATTAATATGGAACGAATAAACTGCATTTGTTATTAATCAATTTGTAAAACGAATTGACGACTGGTAGTGAAATAATTAAAACTTACTTTCAAAATCAAAATCGATTTCATCGTAAGAGCCGTTAAGATAAACTTCTGTTCTTTTTTCTTTACTAGTCATATTCATTCTTTTAATAGAACAGTTTTCCATCTTGCACTCCAAATAGAATAACACGCTAAACAAAAAAAAACACAATGAACTATATAAAAAATTGATTATCTTTCATATCTATTATTATTATTATTATTATTACTATTATTATTATTATTATTATTATTATTATTATTATTATTATTATTATTATTATTATTATTATTATTATTATTATTATTATTATTATTATTATTATTATTATTATTATTATTATTATTATTATTATTATTATTATTATTATTATTATTATTATGATTTTCGAAAATATTGTTTTCCACTACTAAATCTGTATAAACAACAAGTTTGAAAATATTTTCTTTATAATTTAGTATTTGTTATGTTTTCGGGAACAATAAAAATTATATAATTAAAAATTTTTTTTTTATGAAAATTGTGCTAATCCTACTTAAGTCTTCGATCCAGCTGAATTGTTTCCACTGCAAAATCTGTTCGAAGATCTTCAATGGTGAGTACTTCCTGCAATGTCGAATAGTTTCTTGCTTTCAAACTCCCGTTTGCTGATCCTATATAGAACAAATCTCTTTCCAGGTTTGGAAACACGTCCAGAACAATTTCTGTTTTAAAAATGTAATTGAAAATATAAATCTAAGTCAACAACAAAAAACCTTTCAACTGATTTATATGAAAACGTAAAAAATAATAAAAAAAATCCAGAACGTCACGTTTTTTACAAAATGCACTTGAAGTTGTAAAAAGTTGTTTTTAGGTATATTTTCGGGTCATATACAACATTAACCAAAAACGCTGTCCAGAATTTTTTGATTGATTCCTATGTATATATACGTAAAAAAACGATAATAGACATTTTTAATTTTTTTAGACCGTCTGTTTTTTTAAACGCAAATTTTTAAAATGAAAATGAGTTTTTGGGCTATCTTAAAGTCATAAGGAAATAAGTACAATTTTTGTTTAATATATATGTGCCTCCTCATAAAGTTCTTCTGCCACCGCTTCACATAAAGCTGGGATTGATGAAGCAATTTGTAAAGTCACTTCCTAGAGATGGAAATTGCTTCAAATACTTAATATCAAAGTTCCCAAGCCTCTAGGAGGCTAAGTTGAAAGAAGGTGTGTTCGTTGGACCAGATATTAGACTCATGGATGATCCACATTTCAAAGAGAAAGGCAGATTGCTTTTAAAGAGGTCATAGAGAAATTTTAGTCAATAACAAAGACCCTACCTTCTAACAAATCGTTCAAAGAATGTTACAAACATTTTGGGTTTTTGGCTGCCTGATGAGCTTAAAAGTACATTTTCTTCATTCCCGCCTGGATTATTTTCCAAAAAAATTAGGAGATATGAATGAAAAGCAAGGTGAAAAATTTCACCAAAATATTAAAGAGATAGAAAAAAACACCAAGGAAGATGGAATGTCTCAATGATGACAAAAAGACCTTCCAAATGCTTCCAACAAACGGAAATGTACCAGAAAGAGTCTCACTGGGGAAAAAAATGTGTTTAATGCTTACTTATGAATGTATTTTAGATAAAAAAAAACCAATTTTGGATTGCATTTATAAATAAATTTTTACATATTTTTTTATGATTAGAAGATAGCCCAAAAACGCATTTTTCGCCTTAAAATTTCTTGTTTAAAAAAACCGGACGGTCTAGAAATATTTGAGTTTTTTATCGTTTTATTGACGTATATATATATAAAAATCAGTCAAAAACATCCAGATAGCATTTTTGTATAACTTTGTATATGAGTCCAAAATACCACCCCACAAATATAAAAATCATTCAAAAAAACCAAAACAGCTTTTGACACCTATTTATTTTTTGACCTGTGATTTACTATTATATTCCTTATATTAACTTCACTGTCGGTTTTGCTTGTTGGATTACTTGAATGTTTGCCAGCCTTAAATGTGAAAATCAACTAACTTAAAATCATCCAATTGAGCTGAAAAATAAAATTTAGGCTTTTTCTCTATGACAATGCATTTTATTAAAGTTTGAAACAATTTTGAAAAAAAAAATTTAATTAAAAATAATTGTTATCTCTGTTTTGAAACAAAATAAAATAAAATACAATTATATAGATGTTTACATATATAAATTCCAAAAATGTCGTTTTAAAACAAAAATTTTATTGACAGGCTCGAAAAAGTCCAAAGACGATTCTCAAGAACAATTCTTTCTGTCAGTCGTCTCCCTTATTTAACTCGCCTCAACATCTTCGGTCTCAAATTTTTAGAACATTGCAGACTTATTGCTGACCTATGTCTATGCTACAAAATTCTAAATGCTACAAAATTATAAATGGTCTTATTGACTCAACTTTAGTCACCAGCTTTGAATCGTCTAGTTACCAGGCCACAAGAAGCCATTGCTATAAGCTGAAGTCTGGCCTACACAAAATCGATGCTGCCAAGTTCTTGTTTGCCAACCGAGTAAAAAATCCTCGAATGGCCTGCCTCACGACGTGGTCAACTCAACATCCTACAGCCGTTTCAAATGTCTGATCAACGAAACCGACCTTTCAAAATTTCTAACACTCAATGATTTAAATACCCGATGACTTATATGTTTATTTTGCGTATTCGTTTGTGTTATTAGTTTTCTTTTATTTTTGCTTTGAATTCTGTTCGAATGTACGCTTTATGCTGTCCGAACGGTGTTAGTGGCCTACGGGTCCTTCTGTTGGAGAAATAAATAAGAAATAAGAAAAAGAAACACTTTTGCAGCAAATCCTGAAGTATAAGGGATTTGTGAAAAAAATGTGTTTTTACGGCTTACATGTATTTATATAATTTATCATATATTTTCATTTAAATGGCAATTTTTTAGACCAGTTAATTAAATGCATTTAGCACACTTTTTTTTTTAAATTAATCAATTTTCAAGAGAGATCTCATTTCAGCTGTTTACAATGGGGCCAATAAATGCGAAAGTTTTAATCATTTTTGTTAAAACAAATAGGGCATAAATAAATCGAAGACGTTCCTAACTACTGAGGAAAATAATAATAGATGCATTTTTAAATTTAATATAACATATGTTAGTTGCACAATAAATCGTTTTAAGATTAAGATTTATTTAAACTGACCTCCTACGTCTATTGTTTTGCCAGAAATCACTCCGCTGGGAGTTAATTGGATTAAATCGATTTTATTAAGTCCACTTGCAGAGGTCCAGAATAAATATAAGCCATCGGACTTCTGTTCTGTACCTAGATACATAGTTTTACCACGACCAGCAGTGTAATTGAATTGGAAGACATTAGCGATAGCTAAATCTGTTTGGTAAAAGCTGTTTAGGTAATCATCAGCAATGAGAACATAGTTCTTTGGAAGAGGATCTGAAATTATCAAAATTAAGTTAAACTAATTAGTGCTAGTAAGATTGAACTTTCAATGTGTTAAAATATTTTTCAATATAGTTCATAGCATATTAAATCAGAAATGTCGCATCTTTTGTTTAACTAGTAGCAGTTTCCAAACAAAAGTTAAGTATAATTTGCTCACTTAACGCTGAAGAAGATGCAAACAAAAAGATAGCTAACAAAGCTGCTGTTTTCATTTCCGAAAACTTATTCAAGCAAAAAGTTTTGCTTACAATTATTTTAAATATCTGAAATGGCAATTACTCTAAAGCAAAAATGTTTTTTATAAAGCAGTTTCTGACGAGCAGCCGCTATTTAAAAAGCTTTGCAGGACAATAATTTAGGCGTAGAAAAACTATGTACATTTGTCATATAAAAACACGTCATGGTCTGTTTCATTTCTAGCTAAATCAGCCTTGCTACTGGGCGTCAAGTCAATTGCGTTTTAAGTGCAGCTTTTGTTCGCCTTTTGATTTTTTTTGCCTCTTCGAAATCGTGATCAGCTGATACGTTAATACCTACGTAGCACAAAAACACGCAATGTCAAACAACAAATATATTTAAGTTATTCGTTTTACTGGCCAAAATTATGAGAGCAAACGGTTTTACTTTCATTGAGTGACAAATAGTTTCATAACTTGTTTTTGCTGAAAACTGGTACCATGAAATGATAAAGTCAGTTATTTCTCATGTATAACAAGTCAACATGATCGCTCTGGTCGATTACGACAACCAACAGCAATATTTAGAAATTACTTTCGTCTACCAAGTTCAACTTTTTAGTTTGTTATATATATATATATATATATATATATATATATATATATATATATATATATATATATATATATATATATATATATATATATTTATCATTTAATGGTATACTGTTTTTAAAATCTTGGCATTAACTTCCCCGCCGGTTTTGCTGGTGAAAGTTAACAAACATTTCATCTTTTGTCATCTAATTAAGCTGAGGTTTAGATTAAATAGAATTGCTTCTCCTGACAATGCATTTTATTAAATTTTGGAAAATTTCCAAAAGAAATTTTAATTTTACTTTTACTTTTAATTAAAAAATTGTTTTATCTTTATTTTATTTATTTATTTGTTTATTGGGATGATGAACACAAAACACAAAAAAAAATAAATAAATACATACATAAATAAACACCACCCAAAAGCATTCTCCCAAGGGAATTACTTCCCATCTAGGAGATATCCTTATAGCAGATAGAAATAATAAGCAGCAAACATACAAACAAAAACACAAAATTAACTCATTAAAGAAATAAAAAATTTCAGATGTCATTTCAATAATAATAATGTAAAATAATAAAAATTAAAAATATGGGATTAAGTCACAACAATTCAATTGAGATAGAAGCATGTAATCAATTTGAGAGTGAAACAAAAAATTTATAACATTTTTGTAGTCAGCATTAAAGATTTCATTGATTTTAAATGAACTTAAAGGGAGTTAAACAACACAAATAAATAAGAATATGGGAATTAAGTCAAAACCAACTGATTGAGATAGAGGCATATAATCAATTTGATAGTAAAATGAAAGATTTCAAACATTTTTTAAACAGCATTATAGATTTAATTGATTTTAAATGAACTGAAAGGAAGTTATACAAGCGAGGACACCGACAGCAAATAGAAAAACCTTTAAAGGTAGTGCCACAAAAATCAGATCTATAGTTGATTGATGATCGCAAAGCAAAGATATGAATATTCGAAAAAACAATTTTAAAATATAATGGATTTGCAAAATAAAATCTGATTTTGCCGGCACTGTTATCAACTTTGTCTGTTTTCTAGTGTTTGAAGAACCTTCAGTAAAAAAACAAACCAATCGGTAGTCAGTGTCTGGCCTCTGCAGTCTGCAAGTTCAGGTTTGAACAGAAAACTGAAAAGAGTTCAAAGAAGCGACATCTAACGAATAATAATAATATTATTAATATTAATAAATAGCAATGATGTTTCTAATTGATGGTTGGGTATGACAAATACCTCTTGCTTCTTCTTTAAATAATAATCTATTAATTACTAGTATGTTTCGGTTTTTTTATCTTGTTTTGGAAAAGCAGCCAGCTAAGTCTATAGCATTGTTTTTAAATAGGGTTAGCTACCTTACTTACTAGTACAACATTTGGTTTTCAGTTTTTCAGCTTTTAGCTCCATCTGTTGCTAGGTGTACGCTAGGCTTGTAATTTTGCTAAAACCAACATTTTTGCGTGTGTTGAGTTGGTTGATATAAAAGCATCAAAGCTTTATATTTTTAATGTTTGGTTTTGCATAGTTTTAAATGCAACTCTCTCAAAAATCAATTATTTTTTTTATAGTGTAATAATTGAGCTCTGAAGATGATTGTTGAACCGAAACTGTCCAGTTTGAAAACATTAATGAAATTTCTGCTAGAAAATTTTAGCAAATATACTTTGGTTATAAATGACGGAATACAATTTTATAACAGCATTTTTTAATCAAATTCTGAAGAGTTTTTTTTTATAGAAAACCTTTAAATAAACAGTTCTTAACAATCGTTATACAGCAGTTGAAACTTTCTTTATAATTAAAAATAACCAAGTTCAATGTATGTTTTATTAACTCATTTTAATGTGAACAAACCTCAACTATTGTAAGTTATTTATAAAAAAATTTTTAATTAAAATTGCTAAATTTTTTTATGGGTCATTTCATTTGCTAGTCAGTTAGTATGCTACGGGATAATTCTTAAGATTCTCTCTCTTTCTCCCTCTTTCTCGCGTTCTCTTTTTTTATCTCTTTTTTATTTGTCTCGTTTTTCTCTTACTCATCCTTTTGAGTTTCTTCAAATTTTCAAACAAAATATAAAATCGAAACTTGCACTTAAAATTTATTATATTTAACAACTTGACAATAAGTCAAAAGTTATTAATGAAGGTGTGATTATAAACCTTGTTTTGACGCATAATTGCTTTTAAGCGGTGTATATATTGTTTTCAAGCTTCACTGGTTATCTAAAAGATGTTAATTCAGAAAGATTTTAAAAGAAACTTTTTTAAATTTAAAATTATTTTAAATGTTGAAGGTATAAAACAATTAAAATAGTTTAGTTTTTTTTAACAAATCCAGTGTTTTTATTAAGAGTTTTCATTGAAATATTGTATAAAAAACATAATTTAAATTAACATATGTAGAAATTAAGCATTTTTGAAAATGACAATGAAACATGTGGCAAGAAGCAGCCATGGTGATACAATCAGTCTTGAGGTAGCCCCGAGGGTTGCCACTTCTTGAGTTGTTCGTTCTCCGGTGACCTGTGGCTGTGTTTCAGGGTTTCCACCACTTGTCGGTTGAGCATTTGCTTGTTCAGTTTGTTGTTTTGGTGTAACCGGTACCTGTGTGTCAGTCATACCAGTTTTCTGTTCGATCGTTGGACCGTGAGCAGAGGTTGTCATCAAAGGCTGTGGTGTTCCCGTAGGACTGCCGGAATCAGAAACAGGCGGTAGACTTGACTGTGCTGAAGGAGATTGCTTAGGGGAACTTTGAGTTGTGTCCGAAACAGAAAGAGGTGATGGACTTGATTGTGGAGATGTTTGTATTGGCGATGTTAGAGTTGTTTTGGGCATACTTCCGGTAAAGGGGGGACCTAATAGAACAAATTATTTAATTATTTATTTATGAAATATAAGCTAGTTTACCAGATATTTTTAGGTCACCATAAAGATAGTTGGAATTCAATCTACAGACTAAACCGACTTCAACAAATTTTACATGTCGTACCTTATTAGTATATTTTATCATCAAACTCTCCAAACGTTAGACTCCAAAATTGTTTAAGTAAAGAGTTTCTAAGAAAAGTAAGTCTTGATAAATGAGCGTGCTGTCATAGACTTGATTGATGGTGGGCGAAGATTTTTTTCATAACTAAATGAAATGAAATAATGAACCTACGAGCGAGAAAATGAAACTATTCTTACTTGCTCATATATTTGAATTAAATGCCTTGTTTGTTTATTATTAAAGAATTTGTTATAAACACATAAATAAAATTCACTAAGCTTGATTTTCTTCAATAACCTCTAATTCATTATGCTTTTTAACTCAGGTGGCTTTAATTGAAATATAAATCAATTGTTATACCGATCAAATTAAGGAGTATGGACTCATTTGTCAACAGGTTATACATTGACTGAAGAACTAATACACAAATGTGTATTAGTAAATGTACGCAAATGTTACAAACGAGTTAGCCGAGAGAAGTTGAAAAATTCCAGAAGTGGGTAGAACGCAAAAAAACCCTCACACAGACGCTAGCTAGACAATTTTTCTTTCGAAACGATTAAACAAACCATTTAATCTTACAAACATTGTGTACCTATTTTTTTAATCTTTCTGAGTTTTCATTATTTTTTGATATCAAACGATAATGTAGTTTGTTTTACTTTTCCTTACTTACTGTGTTCTTGCCTAGCTGTAGCCACGTGCGGTTGCATTGCTGTCAACTTCGAAGCTAAATCTTTCGCGTGGTTCAGATAAGGTCACCGACTAGAAACTCGGGCCCCGGAAAATAACTAGCCCTTGTACCCAGGGTGCTGTACCTATATTGTTTTAGCACCTTTATCTTAGTTATTTTACTTTTAAAACAATTATGAGCGTGAAATTTCCATAAACGTTCTAAGAAATGCCAAAGCTTAAAAAAAAACTTTCTGAATGTCACGATTTGAAATGACTGACGTTGCATGTAGAATAGAAACCTTTAGATTAAATTAGATTAAATTTGATTAAATTTAGATCACTGTCAATTTATGTAGCGCATATTATTGCGCAAGCTCTTAACAGATGCACTGTGCCGTTTGTCAATTTAAACTCATATTTATTCAATAGTTAATAAAGAGCTGTGTTCAGTGCAGCTTTGAAAGTCTGGAGCATGCCTCCATGGCTTCGAAGTAAAGTTGGGAGGTCATTCCAGGCAGCTGGGTCAGAAAAGAAGAAGCCTCTCCAACCTATAGACGTTCGAGTTTGGGGCGCAGAGTGGAGAGAAACTTCTCCCTGAGACGATGAAGGTCTTCTTATAAGTAGACTCAAGCTATTCCGCAAAGACTCTTAAAAGTTATCACATTTAGGTTGAACAAATTACGATTTTGAATTGGTAACCAGTAAAGTTATCTTTGGATGAGTTTAGTGATGCTTGCTGATCGGAGAACAGATTGACATTTTGTGATAAAACAAGTTTAATTTAGCTAGGATGGCGTTGCTAAATGTTAATTGGGAATGTATTAAGACATGTAACAAACCAGATGTGAGAGATCTTTTTAAGATGCATATCTGTGCAGAGTCGTACGATACAGGGCCGTAACCAGCTATGGAGCCGGGGCCCAGACCCACCCAGTTTTTGTTCATCCCCCCACCCATTTGACAAGTCCCGCTTGACTTTTTTTCAAGCTGTAGAATCCCTCGTTCCATCATCTCAGACCTTTTTTGGTGAGAAATGCTTGGAACCACTCAGCCAGCTCCTTTGTCTTAACCAAAATGCTCTTGCAGGCAAATTGTTTATTGCAATACGACTGTGCCGTAAGAAATTCCAGCCAAATTCGTCGTTGGAAGATGCGACATATGCAATGTTTTCAACTGGTACTACTTGGTTTTTGAGAAGGATTTTACGCTAAAAATAGATCTGAACACTTTTGTAGAAACGTTTGCCCAGAAATCGCGCCGTATCGTTCTCTAACATTATGACCTATGTGATTTGTTTTTTATCAAGTTTTTCGTGTAAATTATAATTGTTTTTAAATGCTTCGGGAAGTTCTCATGTTGATTCATTATATTTTCAAGTTCAATTAAATATGGTAGAATAAGATTCAAATTTTAATCGCTAAACCTGTTTTTTGCTAGAAACACATTTTGAGGGTAATTTGCTGGAATTTGCAACATCTGTGAACAGAAAATTTATACAGTGCCCCCAAAACGTTTTTGGGCTCCACATTTCCAAATTCCTGGTTACGGCCTTGGTACTATAGCCGATCTTAGTAACATGTGGGCTGAGTATGACACCAGGATGACGTATGGTGGGTGGAAGAAACGCTGATTTTAGCGCCTGCAATAAGTTGTAGTTCAGCTGGATATTGCTTCACTATACTAGAGGTGCCGAGCCAAACAATTTCAGTTTTGACAAGGTTGAGGCAAACTGTGTTTGAGGCCATCTAATTCCCCATTTCGGTGTCCGGACAATTCGTCGCAGGACAATTCGTCGTGGACAATTCGTGGCGGACAATTCGTCGCAAAAAACCGGACAATTTGTCGCGGATAATTCGTCGCGTACAATTATTTGCAGAAAAGCGGACAATTCTTAATTAATAGTTACTATATTTATTATATATCGTTTTTTCTTCAAACTAATACTAAAAATAATAATTCTAAAAAAAGCTAAAAATCCTTGACAGATCTTTGGCCCACCTGTCCCTGCATCATTTACGTGTTTTTTTTATATTTATATTTTTATTTTTTTTATTGACATCAGAAAACGAAACAGCATCAGCAATCGGACACTAAAAAAATGACAACGAGGTTATCGGTCCATAAAACAAAAAAGATGTCAAAAGGCAAAAACCTAAAGGGTATTTACATCCCGCTAAGAAGGCTGCCTACAAAGTTCATTGTACACAAATAATAATTAGAAATATATTGAACCTGTACAAGTGCTATTGAAACATTGGCGACTCAATAATAAACTTTTTAAGTAATCGTTTGAAACAGAATAAGTTTGGTTGTTGAGATATAGTCATCGGAATTTTTGCATACACATTAGGACCCGCACATACAATTGAGCGAAGCTTTATGTTGGATTTAGCAAAGGGGAGTCTATACCTTGGAAATGAACGAGGCACACAAGAATGTAATGAAGACGATTGAGGTAGCAATTTTCTAAATAAATCAGGAAGCATATTATGATCAAGTTTATACATAAAGATTCCCACATGAAAATGATTTATTTGGTGAATTTTAAGTATGTTCAATTGTGTAAAGAATGGATCAGTGTGAGAACTACATGGTAACTTGAAGATGATACGTAAATATCTTTTCTGAAGTTTAAGCAGAGGCTGCAAATAAGTTGAGTAATTAGAAGCCCAGATTAAATTGCAATAATTTAAATAAGTGTGACACACTTCTTCTTCCTCGGTGCGTACGTAATATATGAATGGCCCCAAAATTATTATCAAGTGTTGATTGAGTAGAATATTATAATATTAAATCTCTTTTTTATATGAAAAAGATAGTAATTTAACACAAACGCATGTTAGCAAAGATTAATTTATTAAAGTAATGTTATGGCTGCATCCCTGCGAATAATTAATTGATGAACAATTCTCATAATTCATCACAACAATACGCAATCGACGATCCAAATCTCAATATTTTTTTCCTCAGAGGAAGACTTTTACCTGCAAACATATGCTCAACCTTCATTTGGTTGATGTTTTGTTCCTCTTGTAGTTTCACTATTAACTTCGATAGTGTTACGTGCAATTTGAACCGCCCGTGCAAAGGCATTGTGACATCCTTCAACTGTGTTGTTAGTACGAGGAATGTTAACACGGACAGCTTGTTAGCAGTTTCAGATAGCATTAGAAAAAAAACAAAATCCCAGTTTATTGGCCTCAAGTGCAATTTGTTTAGGTTTGGTTTGCGACGAATTGTCCTGCGACAAATTGTCCGTTTTTTTTGACGAATTGTCCGCGCCGAATTGTCCGTTTTTCTGCAACAAATTGTCCGCGACAAATTGTCATACGACGAATTGTCCGCGAGGAATTGTCCGCGACGAACTGTCCTGCGACGAATTATCCTAGAACCCCCATATCATACAAACAGGATGACAGGCGAGAAATGAGAGTTTCACAGTTACATACTAAACTGTCGTCATATAGTTGCAAATCATCTGCTTAAGCATGGACAGAGAAACTATGTTTTTTGGCAATGGTAATATCATCGGCAGTGTACATAACAAAGAGGGTAGGGCCGAAATTAGAACCTTGCGGTATGCCGAATTGAACATGGGTAGGCGACGATGTCTGGTTTGCATAGCTAGTAGATACAGAGATTCGATAGATGAAAACTCAACCAGGTAAGTACAGTTTTTTCAAAGCCATATTTACAGTAAAACCGATAGATAATTGGAAACAGAAGTATGATAAGGTGTACCTATGATGTTTGTGTTTCTGTGTTGTGCCCAGATTTACACATTTGCATTTTGTCATAATAGCCACAAATTTCAAATGTTTGATAGTCAATGAGTCTGGATGTTTATTGTCTATAGTGGTGATTAAGCTTCTAAAAGCATAACACAACCAACGAACACTACAAAACAGAACAAACAAAACAGCTAATCAATAACAACAAAACAGTTGAAAATGAAAATAAAATTAAAAACAAAAATAAAACTATACAAGTTGCACTGTTCGTATGGTCTTAACTAAAAATGTTATGCAGTCGTGTTGCATATTATTGTTCTATTCATTATATCTGCTGTTTTGTTGCATAAATTAAAAAAAGAGATTTGAATATGAACACAGCAATTAATGTACACCAACTAGATAAAAGAGACATTGTAGCAATTTTAGCACACCAAATCTACTATCTTAATAAATTTTTTCTGGTCAAATGGTGACACAACTGCGAATAAATACAATTGACTCTAACTCCGCAATAGGGGAGTGTAAAACACATGATAAGTCTGGGTCGATAAACTGTGGCTACAGTTCACTACTAGCACAGCAGTTTCTAGTTAGTAAAGTGATATCCTGCGTCGCCTGCTTGCTTTACTGAACTATAATCACAGCAAGTCAAGTTTTTCCGAACCCAACTTCTTTTATTTACATACTGGATTTTCAAAGTTTTGTTATTGTCACTTATTTAAGCGTCACTTATGTTATATCGTTTCTACCGTATAAGTTACTACGATTTAATTCGTTATAACTATTTATTAGAAAACCAAATATAACATAAAACAAGTTTTCTTAACTTAAACTATTCAAATATACAACGACTATCTCTCAGTAGAGTTCACTAGAAGCCACGATGTAGACCGGTGAACTGTCTGTACGACTCTCCTTTATAAGCCGTCGCACCTGTAGCCTAAAGTCTAATTATTAGGAAGTGTTCGAGTTTCTAACAACTCTCTCTTAAAAAGGAATGAGTACGCAGATGCACGTCAGGTATATGACTGAGCTCTTGGATTTATAATCAGACGTGCAGGTGGTCGTCGAAATCTCACCGGACGATCGGTAGGCGATGCATAAAATATCTGTGGAGAATGAGTTGATGATTGTGTCAGTCGTTTCTCCAAAAAGTGCTTTCCGGTTGTCCCATGGGTAAATAAATTATTCAAAGGAGTGCAACAACATGGTCCTCCTGTTCTTGGAGATTCTGACAAAGAAGAAGTACTGGTTCTCGGTTCCATGAAGGAAGTCGCGCCAGTTGATGGCGTATGAGAAGATCTCGACATTGGTTGTGAATACTCCGGTGTGTATCTCTGTCGTTGTTTGTAACGATCTTCGGTGGACTGTTGTTGTGTGAAATGACGTTTTGGAAGGCAAAAAGCTTCCGTCATTATTTGTTTTCCAGCGCTGCGTGGACGTAGTTGGTTGACGTGTCTTCTCCATAATTTTCCTTCTACAATCACATCATAAAGTACGCGTCCCTTCCGTTGTTTTATTTGACCACATGTTCAGATCGTTGGTCCGGGACGATAGTTCTGCTGCAGATGATGGACATGGAGTGTTTCTGTATGTAAAAGGAAACGTTTGCAGAGCTTTCGTCGGTGATTTTTTTTCTTCTTTAGAATACGTTTGAACGTATCAACAAATCTCTCCGCCTGACCATTAGATTGAGGATGGAAGGGAGGTGATCTTATATTGTTGATTCCGTGTTCCTTGCAAAATTCTTGAAACAGTGCGGATGTGAATTGGGAACCATTGTCGGAGGCGAGCGTTTCTGGATACCCAAAGTGAGCAAAAATGCAACTAAGCTCTTGCAATGTTGCTATAGTTGTTGTTGATTTCATTTCAATCACTTCCGGCCACTTTGAATACGCATCGATTACGACCATATCCATTTTCCTTTTATTGGTCCCGAATAATCGACGTGGATTCGGCTCCATGGTGTTGAAGCTGTTGTCCACGAGCCTAGAGAGTGTTTCACCGGTGATTTCAATGTAATTTGACATGAATAACAGTTACGTACGAAATTTTCCAGGATAGTGCTCAAGGTGATCGGAGAATCGACGAAACAAGACGTAGTAATCGTTATCGTTTTCTGGATCGTATGAGAACTTTTCTATTCGACGAAGAAATTCCGTTGTGAGGGGGTCTCCTTGTTTAATCTCCACTGCTGATATTCTTTCGACCATTGCCGATAAAACTTCGTTTTGTTTAGACAACTGTTGGTGGATATCTTCTCTTTGTTGTTGCATTTGAGCAAAAAGCAGTTTAAAAGATTCCTCAGACATTTTGTAAAGGTGCCGAAACAAAGTTTAATCCTCGTCGCCAGTTGTTATATCGTTTCTACCGTATAAGTTACTACGAGTTAATTCGTTATAACTATTTATTAGAAAACCAAATATAACATAAAACAAGTTCTTTTAACTTAAACTATTCAAATATACAACTACTATCTCTCAGTAGAGTTCACTAGAAGCCACGGTGTAGACCGATGAACTGTCTGTACGACTCTCCTTTATAAGCCGTCGCACCTGTAGCCTAAAGTCTAATTATTAGGAATTGTTCGGGTTCCTAACAACTTAAAATGAGTGAGTAAACCAAACAAAACTGTACTCATTGAACATTTGACGGACAATCAATGTTGTCTACAAACTAGGTTGGGTAACAGTGACATCACTCTAGATTTTCTAGTTATTAAAGTGTTGGACACCCTAATGCTCTGAAAAAGCAAAGAAAAAATTCGAGTGCTTTTTAAACCACCACAAACAATTTTTTCTAGCTAAAAAATTGAAGAAAAAAACCTGTAAAGGACTTCAGGTGCGATGCGGGCAAGTTCGCTATAGTTGAATACGATCTGCGAGCCGGGAGGGGGGGATGGCAATCCGGGCACGGAAATCGCGATTTTTTAGAAACGTTAATAGCCAGCAATCTGAGATTTTACAGGTACAGGAGGGTTAATGAGACCTACTTCCGGTGTTAACCAAAAATCTGTGCGACCACGCCCACTTTCGCCTTTGGGCTATAAACGCTTGCGGAGTCGACGTCGAATATCTCCGAAACCACGTGACCTTGAAAAACCAAACTCAAAAAGAACATAGTGGTCTATGTGCCCTAACTTGAATTTGAATCGCAAAGTCACGTAATTTCCGGCTCCGGAGTTATGAGCGCTCAAAAATGGGTACCCCGGATTTGGTACTATTTTTTGACCCACGCTACAGCCACCCCATTAGGCGAAACGTAGCTGCACTCTACATGAGACGACCACTGAATGGGACCATCTGATGGGGGAGGAATTTTTCGAATTTGTATTCCGGATATGGATTTATGGGCGTTCAAAATGGCGGTTTTTTTATCAATTTTGGATAAGTATATTGAAATGGTCTGTAAGTTTGCACTTTCATTTATTCGTGAATGGATTCGAGTCCGAATACGCTAAGTTTTTTATTCCAGCAGCATACAAGTTATGTTTGTTTATTTTTTAAATGTATGTTTTCCAGTATTTAATTAAATATTTGCATAGAAACAAAAAAAAACAATCTATTGCAACTAATTTTCAGAGCCGGTTAATGCTCTCTTTTTTCTCTTTGAATTTGTCTAAATCTATTTTTTCAATCTCTGTTCTCCCTTCCTCTCTTTTTTGTCAGACTTTTTTTTATGCATGTCTCTTTTTGTGTGTGCAAGAAATCACGGCTAATATAAGCAAAATAAAATATTACAGTCATCGTAGTAAGAAGTAGTGAAGTGAATAAATAAATGTAAATCTTAAAATAAATTTGTTATGGGAGAAAAGATTTTATTACACGTTTTCCAAATAAATTTCAAGAAAGAAATTAAACAAAACTCTACCTTCAACGATTGCTATGGCCGAAATACTCGAAAAACTGGCTTGAGATTCCGTAGCTACTAATGTGTCTCTATTTAATATCGTGACGGTGCTTAATGAAATTAAAATAACTTTGTTATAGTTTGCAAAATTTAGTAAAATAATTTCAAGTTGCTTACTTTTTCGACTCCGTCACCACGTAAATCACTTTTGTTGAAACTGCGAAACTCAGAATTTTACCAGTTGTGCTGGTGTATATTTGAGTGAAGACATAATTATCCATGCTGGCACGGTAAAGACTTGAGTCATTAGCGACAAATAGCTGTCTTTCTGAAATAATTTTTTTTATCAGACAACAAAATTACATATTTACTTGATGTATTTTTTCAAGATAACTCTGCTTTGTACTTACTAAAATGCATGATAATACACCATGTCTAATGTGGTTTTACAAATGCTTTAAACAATAAATTAATCTAAATTTTCATGTTTATTAAAAAATGTTACAAAATATTAACAATTTTGCAGGAGTACACGTGTGCCACTTTAAAATAAAGAACTTGAAATGAGGATTATTATTGTACCACCGACTCTAAACTGCATTTCAACAAGTAAAGCAAGCTGACAAACTTTTATATAATAATAATAATAATAATAATAATAATAATAATAATAATAATAATAATAATAATAATAATAATAATAATAATAATAATAATAATAATAATAATAATAATAACAACAACAATAACAATAACAATAACAATAATAATAATAATAATAATAATAATAATAATAATAATAATAATAATAATAATAATAATAATAATAATAATAATAATAATAATAATAATAATAATAATAATAATAATAATAATAATAATAATAATAATAATAATAATAATAATAATAATAATAATAATAATAATAATAATAATAATAATAATAATAATAACAATAATAACAATAATAATAATAATACTCAACACTTAATAACTCTGTCTGATTCTATCGATCTAATCAACATTCACTTTAATAATTAAAAAAAATTACTTTCGAAGTCAAATTCCATTTCATAATACTTTCCATCCAGTACATGTTCTAATATTATATCACGGGGAGTAGTTGTCATATTTATTTTCATAAGAGAGCAATTATTTGAAACACAATCTTCGTAATACAACATGCTGAAAGTAAATAACTAAGGACTTCAAGATACTAATTTATATATACGTTTGTATTTAGTCTTCAGATTTTAGTTGATCAAAAATAATTTTTTCAAAAACAAACACCATGTGAAGCTAATAGAAGCGTAGTAAAAAACATTTAGAGGTAAAGGATTTTTTACTAATATGATTGAAAAAAAAACAATCAGTTAATTCAAATAAATTTTTAACACGTTTATAAAATGAGCGACACCAAGTATTATTAGTTATAGGTTTATTCAAGCTATAAACTTGTACAAGCTACATATTTTTATCAATTTAGGAATTGTAAACGGTTAAAACATTTTACAGCGGGTCTTGTTTTCTTATTTACATACTTGTGGGTATATTTCTGAAGTAAAAAATAACTAACTTCCTGTCATCCAAAAAACTGAAATTTGGAATATAGACTCGCTTCTTCTAAAAATCTATTATATTAAAATTTTAAAATGTGTTTTATATATGTTCAACAAATCTAAAATATAAAAAAATTGCAAAAAAACTTTGTTTTTGTAGTTTTTTTCAATACACGTGTTTTTATTTCAGTTAGCTTAACCAAATCAAAAAATGCGGTTGCTGAAAAATTAATAAAAAATCATTTTTTGCGTTGATTAGTTTACGTTTTTTGTTTTTTGAAATAAAATAACCATCACAAAAAAATTATTTTTTTAGTTTTATCTTTTTTTCAAAAATCGTATAAATAGGTAGGTATCTTTCGCGGTGTAATATATTTATATTTGGTTTTTTCTGGTTTTGAAGCTTTAAATTGACATAATTATAGCAAAATTAAAAAAATCTTTCATAACTTAAAGTTAGTAAAATAATTATTAGCATTTGGATAATAGAGTGACCTTACATTTCATACATACAAAATTTCCTCAAAGCCAAAGCTATGTATGTATATCTATCTATAAAATGTATAAATTAGAGTAAATAATTTTTTATAACTTTATTATTTAGACATTTTTTTATAAGATTTTTAACCCATCAGCGCATAACGTCCCTTTTTAGAAACATATATTGAAAATTTAATAAAAACATAATTTCTGCGCGTTTAATTTCTTATCTATGTTTGATTAGAAATAGTTTATCTTTGTTGTCATATTTTTTTTATTTTTTATCTAAAATGTTTTAAAAGTTATTTTTCTTGAAAGTTGTCGTTGTGTAATTTTTCAATTTATCTAGGGTAGTAAATTGTATGTTATTTCACACAGTTTAGAAAAAATACCTGTTTTAAAGTATCTGTTTTGACAAAAATATATTTAAAAAACAGATTATATTATTTCTGATTAATACAAAATAATTATTATTACTTACTTAAGAATTTGATCTTTTTGAACAAATAAAATGGACGCGTTGGTTCTAAATTGGACCAACAACTCCGGTGAATCTTTGTTAATGTTCTGTTCAATGAGGCGTCCGTCATTTGTTGCTACATAAACCAAATTCTTTGCAGTGTTTGGAAACACGTCCAGAATCGGGACTTTTGAAAAATAATACAAGTTTAGTTCTAAAACATTTGTTGACTATTTGAACGTCATTAAACCATATTTTAATAAAAACTCAATAGCAATAATAAAAATTTAATAGCAAACTCACTTCCAATGCCTATTTGAGAATTGATAATTGAACCATTCAAAAACAGCTTATCTATATCAATATAAGTTGTGTACGCATGGCTCCAGTATATGCATATTACGTCTTCGTATTGCTCCACGGCCAAATAATCAATAGGGGCACTTCGGACAGCCATATTAAATGTATTATAAGTCATGGTTATATCTAAATCCGTTTGATAGAACTTGTTTAAATTGCTATCAACCACAATAGCAAAGTTGTTGAGAAAAGGAGCTTTGAACAAAAATTATGATAATTAGTAACAGTTTTAAATTGAGTATAATTACCTGTTATTTTTATTGCGCCTTATTTTATTATTTGTTATCCAAATATGTCGGGGTTTCTATCATAAATTTGTTCAATTTTCCCTATTGGTTGCATAGAATAGGATAATTATTTGAGCCCTCTGCTTCTAGATGACCTTGAAAACTTACAATGAAATTCACTGTTTGCTATTTTTCTCCAGATTTTTTTTTAAATTCAAACAGGCTTAAAAACTACTTGTGTATCCATTGAATCTTTTAAATCGACTGCGGTATCCTTAAATTACGGTGTTCCTCAATGCTCTATTTTTGGCCATTTACTGTTCATTCTATATACTAATGAACTTCCTTATATTATACCTTATTACTCTCTCAATAGTCAAATGTATGCTGATGACTCCAATGTTTATTCTACTTGATTGATTGATTGTATGATTGATTGATTGATTGATTGATTGATTGATTGATTGATTGATTGATTGATTGATTGATTGATTGATTGATTGATTGATTGATTGATTGATTGATTGATTGATTGATTGATTGATTGATTGATTGATTGATTGATTGATTGATTGATTGATTGATTGATTGATTGATTGATTGATTGATTGATTGATTGATTGATTGATTGATTGATTGATTGATTGATTGATTGATTGATTGATTGATTGATTGATTGATTGATTGATTGATTGATTGATTGATTGATTGATTGATTGATTGATTGATTGATTGATTGATTGATTGATTGATTGATTGATTGATTGATTGATTGATTGATTGATTGATTGATTGATTGATTGATTGATTGATTGATTGATTGATTGATTGATTGATTGATTGATTGATTGATTGATTGATTGATTGATTGATTGATTGATTGATTGATTGATTGATTGATTGTTTGATTGATTGATTGATTGATTGATTGATTGATTGATTGATTGATTGATTGATTGATTGATTGATTGATTGATTGATTGATTGATTGATTGATTGATTGATTGATTGATTGATTGATTGATTGATTGATTGATTGATTGATTGATTGATTGATTGATTGATTGATTGATTGATTGATTGATTGATTGATTGATTGATTGATTGATTGATTGATTGATTGATTGATTGATTGATTGATTGATTGATTGATTGATTGATTGATTGATTGATTGATTGATTGATTGATTGATTGATTGATTGATTGATTGATTGATTGATTGATTGATTGATTGATTGATTGATTGATTGATTGATTGATTGATTGATTGATTGATTGATTGATTGATTGTTTTTTTATTTGCTTGCATAAATTAAATAACCTTATAACCTTTTATGTATAATGAAATAAACAGGATTTAACTAAACAATATTTAAGGAAATTAACTAAAACTGAACGCAGTAGTTGTTTAATAGTGTCTGGGAAATATACTATCAAATGTGCTCTGAGAAATTTTTCGTTTTAGAGAGCACGTTAAATAAAATATAATAAAAATAATAAACTCAGATATTCATTTAGTAAATGAATTTCACTGAGTACCAACTCATTATTACGACATCGGTTTCAACATAACAATCGCCAACATCTATATTGAGTGAATTTTGCTCTTTTGTCCTAGTTCTCTCTGGCTGTTTTAAACTATAACTTGATGTTTATACCGAATACCAATCATTTTTAAATTAAACTGTAAAAATTAGCTTTACCTTCTCATTTATAATGATTGTATCGGATAATGTTATGACAACAGCAAAAACAGAAGATTTTGTGGCAACAGCTAAAAAAATCAAAGCCATAGCACTAATGCACAAGACTTTTTTTAGAATTTTGTGAAAGAGCATTGCAAACTTCGTGTGCCACTCATACCCTCAATCTTTTTCTATAAAACCAGAGCATTTCTAAAAAGTCATTCTTACTTTGTCCTTTGCAAATTTCAATCCAAAATAAAATAACCAGAACAACGACTTTCATTTTTCTGAAAAGGCAAAACTATTGGAAAAAAATGGATCCTGTTATTATGTCATCATACAATTATTATAATCGTGCATCTAAATTATTAATATTCAAACTTTTAATAAAATTTATCTCTAAATATTAAACCGACTTAACCTTCTCTGAGCATAAAGTGAGTGTGAGATCGAAACAGTGAAGCAACTTTAGAGATTATAGATGTTTATACCCATTTGAGTCGGTGTGTGAATTGCCAGTATCACGTTCACTTCTATTCATCGGGTAAAAACCATTGTAACTAGCCGCACAAGTGAATGCTAAGTTTGTTCATAAAATGATGATAGTGATTAAATTTGATTATATTTATTATCTAAATAGTAATTATTGGTAGACTTTCACCTAAAAACCGTATGGATATTTTGAAAAAAAGAATAAATTATTGATTTTAATCAAAGGGCACATTCACAGATCAGTTCTTGCTAAGTTTAGTCGTGGTGGTGTCAGAGTGGTAAAGACTTCACCGAAAATAGGGGAGGCACTGTAAAACAAAAATGTTGGTAATAATTATTGCTACAGAAGTTCTTTCTAAGGATACAGTGCTGCTGCTATAATCGTACTTTTTAGATGATATCTTCCGCAGGTCCCACTTCGCGTGGAATTCCGGTGATTTGAGTTAAGAGTAGACATCGAAATCATGTTGACCATGTACACTATGTACATGTCAATTTTACTGCGTCTCAGAATACAACATTATATTAAACCATTTATGGAGCTTAAAATTCCAGAAGAAATTTTTAAAATTTGTGCAAACAAGGAAGTATTGATTTCATAATGATACGTTTAGTTGTTTTGGTTCTTGGTGTTGTTTAAATGCTCGTATTTATTTTCTCAAATTAATAATCAAATGCGCTTAATTAAATTATTTATTCCACTCATAATATTAAAACGTGTAAAGCAGTAACTAATAAGCAAGTTATATGCTGAACGAACAGCAATCAAAATGCTTGAAATTGTGTGTGGCGCATTGAACGCTTGAATAATTGTAGGTGCGTCATAAATTTACATGGTGAGATGTGATAAATTACATGGCTCTTTTGTTGCAGAATTGCGTAGTTAGAAAACCTGTTTACACCCCAAGAATATTGAATGAGCTTATACTGTTGACGCCTTTGAAAATTTAAAAATGGAGACATGCTTCTAACAAACACAATCAAAACTGTTTTAGCGATGTAAATTGATAATATGTGAAATTACATCAGGGTTGAATAAAGAGGAACTTATTTCTTTTGCAAACGTGATTATAAAGTTTTTCAGAGAATAACCTTCTTCTCAAAAAAGATTAATAAGCTTTCTAATTTTCAAATCATCACTGTTTCTTCACACATAAGAGTATTATTGTTGTATTAATTTAATATAACAATATTTGCTGTTCCTAAATTGTCGTGAGAAGTTTTGGCATTTCGTTTTCATCCATTTTAGTTAGGTTTGAGTGTTGACAAGAAATAAAGCTTAACATATGACTATGTAAGGATTTTTTAAACTGGTCAAAAAGCAAATTAAAAGTCTTTTATGTTCTACTTATCTACGTTTTTAATTCAAACTAAGATAAATGAAAAAATATCAACGGAAGCGGATAATAAAAATATTAAATGACGTAAAAAGCTTTTTTGGCAACAAAAGCGTGTTACTGCAAGAAAACGAGATTTACATGTAAGATCCATTTGATGTTTTATAAATATACATTATATAAAGTAAAAAATAGATTGTAATAAAAAATTAATTAAAATATACAAAAATAAAGAACCAATTCATGCTCCGTAAAATCACAACAATTTTATCTAACTAAATGCGTAAAACAATTATATTTTATTCATTTTATAAACGTTATTTTGTTTCAATTTTTTCTTTTTTTCTGATTAGAGTGTTACTTATTTTGTCATTCTGACTGCAAATGTTATTCTACATGTTGTTTCGGGATGGGATGGAGTTAGCGATTATTTGAATCTTTCCACTTGTTTATGTCAAATAAATAAATAAATAAAATGTTTAAACCTAATTTTTAACACAGTTGTATTGTATCAGATTTCAGATTTTTTTCATAATGTATCTTATTGTTTCAGAGCTTTTTTCTCGATTTTGTTGGTTTTTTCTTCATTATATTCGTTCAAGTCAGTCACAGTTATTCTGAAAAATTAATAAAAGCAGTTTTCATGAAGCTATAAAAATAAAAATTTTACTCAATTTTCTATTAAAAACAAAAAAGTTAAACTAAATTAAATAGTTACTGATCTTCCATTTCGAAATCAATTTCAAAATCAATTTTACAAACTTTTATTTAGGTTACAATTTCTGTTTGTGTGTGTTGCTTTTTCTGTACGAAAATCTTGCAAGTACAATTTTTGACTAGCTAAAAAGCTGAAACTTTCAGCATATGTCTAAATTGGATTACAATACATGATTCAATTAAAAAAATAATTTGAACATCTTTCGTGTTACTAAATCGAGTGTATTTGAATTTGAAATTTGTGTTAAAAACTCGTTTTTTACAAAGTTGTATTTAGGTTACAATCTCTGTTTGTGTGTGTGGCTTTTTCTGTACACAAATCTTGCAAGTGAAATTTAACCAGCTTTTTGACTAGCTAGGAAATTGGAATTTTTAGCATATCTTTATATTGGATGACAATACATTATTCAATTAAAAAAAAAAAAAAAAACAACGTAATTTGAACATATTTCGTATACATTAACACAGACACACATCGAATGTATTTAAAGTCAAAGTTTGTGCTAAAAAAACTCGTTTGTTCTTTTACTTGTTTTTTACTTGTTCTATTTTGTTCATAACATAAACTTTTATGTTTTAACGCCACCCACAAACGTATGTGACAAAAAATAATTTTTAATTTCTTACTGGTAGTCCGAAAAGCAAGAGCATTCTAAACAATTACAGAGTTCGACATTGTTTCGGCACTGGAAACAGCCGCCTTCATTCTCTACCCTACATGCTACATTATCCGGACAGCAGCATCGATATTCAAGAGAATGGATTTCTCGCGCAAACGCTATGACCGAGATTATTACCACCATTAAAGATCTGAAAAGCTTTGAGGCTGTCATACTGGCGGGGAAGCACTTAGGAAAACTGAAAACTGTTGAAAATTTAGTAGCAGCATTTATCTCTTTTATAGCATTAATTTTAAAATTATCGACTCTGAAAGAAGTAACATACTCTAAAGAATTTGCATTTTTTTAAATAATTCTGCAACTGAATTTAATTAATGGTTTTCAATTGCAAATTATTTCAAAAAAAGATTAAATTGCATAAAGATTTTGGTTGAATTTATGTTTTTTTAAATCCCTTATATTAATTTCACCGCCGGTCTTGCTTGCTTAAATGTTTGCAAACCTTGATAGTAAAAATCAACTTCCCGTCGTCCAATTAAGTTGAAATTTAAATATAAGCTCAATCTTTATGAAAATGCACTCTATCAAAGTTTTAAAAAATTTTGAAGAAAATATTTTGTAATTAAAAAGAATAATTATCTATGTTTTGAAACAAAAACAAATCAAATAAATTAAAATAATGTTTACATATATAAATTAAAAAATGTCATTTTAAGAGAAATTTTTTTCAATAAATAAAAATCCGAAAATCCAGAAATACAAGGATTTTGGAAAAAAAACTTGGTTTTTATGGCTTACTTGTTTATCTTTATTCCATTCATCGTCGAACCGCTGCGTCATATTAATTTAACAATGTTACTTAAAGGAGCGCTTTACAATGTTGGTAGCTTGCTGATAAGACTAGCCTATGCTGTGTTCACGGCGCCACTGGCAGCCCTTCATAATACTCGCTAGCTCCACAAGCGCACGAAGGACTTTAACTCCCAACCAAAGTTGGTACTCATTTATCGACCATTAAAAATGGAAACTCTGAGTTGACGTGAGCTCACGTGAGTTAGTTTTTTGCTCAAGTAAATTACGTGCCCGAAGCTGTAATCGAACCCAGGTACTCGCATATTCAGCCGGTGGTTTTTAGCCACTAAACCATTACGTCATACGTAAATTTTGAAACCTGAGATGATTTTATTGACAGAAAAAAAACTGTTTATACACAATTATGAATATAAAAGTAATGATAATTATTAACTACAATACCTTTTGGTGAAAACAAGTTTTAGAAATTGTATCCTTCAAAATTGAAAAACTTTTGTTGATTTCAGAGAAATTGAAAATGTTGTTAGAGTTTATTGCAATGACTTGTTAATTTCTTAATCAATTCTATTACTAGAAAATAATTTAGTAAGTTAAACAAATCTCTCAAACTCCTACTCCATTTGGGTGAGAATCATAAAAGTTAAATTTTTCGGTGGTCAGGCGCCGTTTCATCATTGGGTATGATGGTGATTTACCAGTAAAACACGGAATTTTGCCTCCTCTGAATAAATAAAGTTCAAACTTATTAACCGACAACCCACCACAAAACTTGTTTTTAGATTGTTTTTATTCTGATATCAAACTTAGGATATTTGATCAAACAGGGGCTCCACAAAAATTATTCTAGTTGATTGGATATGCTTAACTAGACGATAATAAGCCGAGGTCTTAACTAGGAATTGTGGAAGGCAGAACTTAAATTAATTATCTAATGATGTTTACGGTTTTTATCATTATCGAGGTAAGAGAGGAAAGAAAGCTAATGATACAATCTAATATAGTGAACATCAATCCAAACCACGAAAATAACCCAGCTTCTTTCGAAAAAAGTGTATACGGACAGTTGAAGCTGTCGCCACCATCCCGTTATGTTTTAAACACCGCATTATTAGTAAAGCCGAATGCAACAAAGCAGTTGAATACTGATCTATTTTGAAACAAAATCGATGTAGCCGTCATTATAGAAACACCACTTTAACAAAAGCAGCGCACAGTGTTTTTCGCATTGACGACTACACGATATGTTAAAGAGACTGACTCGGGTGCAAGAAAGGAGGAGCTGCTATCTATACGAGATCCACCATTAAGCTGAGAGTGGCAGACAAACTTTAACGAGCGAAGACTCATTTTTTGAGAAGCTGTGGATCCGAATCTGCACTAAGGGTGGTGGTAAGACGCTCGTGGCAGCACTCTATCATCCACCGACTGCCGTGCTTGATCTTAAAGCAGCCAACACGGAGTAACGACAAATTTGATGGCCTGTACGACTCTAATGACTAATGATCATATGATCAATATAATAAAGTCTACGGTGAAGAGCGACCACATGGCAATTTTGGCTTGTAGTTGTTTTACCGGATGGCTTGTAGGGGTTGGGAAGTGTTAAAATATCAAAATATGGTGACGTGCCACCACTGATTTAGAAATTGACAAATTGACTATTTTGTTGTTGTTGTTGCAAATAGTAATTTTAAACCGAGATGTACAAATCACTATTGTTCAATAACAGGGTTAAAAAGTTTCTAGAGTTGTTATAGATAAACTTTATTATGAGATTTATGACTAAACTAAAGAAAGCCCATCAAAAATTACGGTTTTTAAATACCATTCTATATTATTTTGCTATTGCCGTTCCAAATTTTTATATTTTTAGTACTGACAAAAGATTTTTTTAAATTATTTATTTTAACCAAAAAGAGGGTCACAAGCGACCACTAACACAAATTTATGTCAAATAATATGTACATCTAGAGTGCATAAACAAAATTTAAGTCAAATAAATTGTTAGAAACTTTCTCAAATTGCTCAAATCGGCACTGGCATTGCAGGATATAAATCAACTATGAGTTGAAAAGCTAATAATATCCGGGAGTTGGAATTCCAGGGTTTCACGACTCTGCTGGTGAAAAAATGGAGTTTGTGAGTGGTGGAGCATTTTTCTTAGCGTAGACGGAGGGTGTGACCACTTGTTCGTGATAACAGGAAATTGGAAAATTTGTGGATAGTGCAGTGAGTGAAGCCAGGTAATATCTTGTGACAGTTACATAAATTTCCAGTTTTTGAATTTTCAATCAAATAATCTTTTTCCCACCCTACATTTGTGGTCCCGGAAGCCTAGTTATCCAAAATTTGGTAATAAAAATGTGTAACTTTATTTTCTAAAATGTATCTAAATACCAATTTTTAAATTTGTAGTATTTTCAGTTTTTGAGTGGCAGTTATTCTAAAAAAACACATAACTCTATTTCTGCAACAGGAATATATTTGGTACATTTGATCAAGCAATCCAGAAACGATTTTCTAACAAGCAAGCTTTGCAGTTTACATTTGAAAGGCATTCAGCGCAGATGCCAGGATCATTTAAATTTAAGAAATAATCATCACCAGGACACAACTCCTCTACGGCCTGCTCACAAAAATCCCGGCTATTTTGCAACCGGGCCTCCGAAACGTCTTCGACGGATCCAACGATTTTTCCAGAATCTTTTAAAGTCCAGCACCACTCAGCTACAAGGCCCACCTCGGTGGAGCTCCACCACAAAACTGGATCAATTCTCCTTTTTTTGTTTTTTTCGTGCCCCACCTGATTTGTGCAGTTTGTCCGGCGTCATCTGTCACTTAATCTGAGACACAGCTGGTAGATTCTTGTTCAAAGTATGTTTCGCTGCGGCAGCCCACAACAATTTTTTACCAACAACACGCTGGTCCAGAACATTGTCCACAACTGCCTCAGCTGTCTCTGCAACCAAACTCTCAACAGCCTTGCCATCTACACTACACTCAGGCACACCCCTGCTAGAAACACTCTCATTTCATCCTCTGTGTTTTTGTTTTTTGACAGCTGTTTTTCCGGCTGCTGCTTCTCTATTTTCAAGGCAGACCTGACCGTCAAGAAATAATTCTTCTCTTGTGCTGGCTTGTTTTTTCTCATTTGTTCTTTTTCTTCCTCTAACAATTTTCTTTCAGCATTCTTCGGTTTTCCAGAGCCTTTTCGTCAATATCAAACTCATACTCATCATTTTCAGGCCTATAATCTTCATTCAATAACGCTGCTAGGAGGTGTTCCCTAAATATGTTTTTCTTACCCTTATAACTTGTTGATTGAAACCTAATCATGTTGTCTACGTCTACGTCACAGATCGAAGTTCTAATGTTGTCAAGGCGTATTACCTAGCTTGAGATACAATGATACTTGGTTGCAAGCAAACGGTTTACGCAATCAGATTACCGGTTTGCTTATTACAGCATAATAAAAAACCAGCAGCATATAGAAATAAAATGTCCTAGTCATTTGATTTTTTTCTTTTAAAATTCTTTACAACGAAAAAGCTGAAACAACTGTTAGCTTAGTTTAGTTTCTAAAGATTTCCCAAACAGTTACACAGGTACTAACTGGTTTGAATATCATTTTATGGTCTATGAAACTCAACACATGCCTGGGGTTCTGGATCACAAATTTCCATTAAAAGGTTTTTATGTAATTACAACAATTATTGATTCTTTTCAAAATGCCTTGACCGTAGTCAACCTCACGAATCAAACCCAGACGGCTGTAGACATCCTTGAACAAGCAATGTCAAAGAACGTCGATGATTTGCTACGAAAGCATGTCTGGCAAGCAACTAGATTAGAAGAGATATAATCCTATATAAATTTCATTTCAAATACCAGGCAGCTGCATTGCAAAACATTGAATAGATAAGTTTACTACTTAGGCAGCTAACTAGTTAACCAGAGAAAAGAACATTAATAAATAATTTCGATTGTATTTGTTTGTGTGTGGCTAGCAAAATCTTGGAAGATTTATTCGAGCATAAACATAGGCCATATAATTATTCTCAGAATACATTTTATCAAACTTTGGAGATCTTATAACTTTCCAAATCGTTCTAATTAAATGTTGGAATTCAGGAGAGTGAGCTAACAACCCACTTTTTTTGATTTTATCAAGCTGAAATATGAGAAAATATTTGGTTGGTGATCACGCATCGTTTTAAATTTTGGGAATTCTCCAGAACTTTTTTAATGAACTTTTCAAATTTAATAAAAAATCAGATAACCTATTTTTGCAATCAAATCTCAATTTCAAACATAGACTGAACTCCGATAACACAGCATTCTAGTAAATTTTATGGCTCTCCGACCTCTTAAACCCCCAATCAGTTCAACTGTTTTTTTTTTTGAAATTTTGAAATGTTAATTCAAGGACTTGCGTTTTTACTATTAATTTATATTTATGATTTGTTTCGATCAAAGCAATGATGTTATAAGTGTGTAAAGAAAGACACAGAAAAAAGTATCAAACATCTTTGATTGATAAGAATTACATTAAGTAAACGTTGAATTATTATCTTGGTGTTTACTCAGTTACATTTGTTTTTAAATATTATTTTAGATTTGTCTAAATATTAACTGAAGACTATTCTAATTTTATTTTCTTTCTCTATAAATTATTTCATTGGTAATTTTAAGCTCTTTAACAAGCTGATTTTATTCTCACTGTTTATTGTTAAGTTTAATTGAAAAAATTTTCAAAGCGATTTATTCTGGTTGATAAATATTCTACCGTGTCTCCACAACTCTCTCACGGTATACGACATCAATCACTTGCTTTTTCATGTTCGTTGCTTTGTAGCAGTAATTTAAAGTTTGATAAATGGCGGCTTCATAAAAATTTTATTTATTGAATTATGACAAGGTTGAAGACGTCCTCGTTGAACTTACAATGACTGAAACCTTGCACGAAACGTAAAAATTTGACTACAATACGTTTTGATTTATGGTCTGAAGTATACAATTTTTTTGGCAATAAACTAATATTTAGAATATACTAAAAGAATGTTTTTTTTTAGTTTTAATTATACAGTTTTAAAAATTAGTACTCACGTTCATATATTTAAATCACGTACTCGGTATTTGAAATGACACACAACTTTGAAAAAAGATTCCAAATGGACGTTAAACTATCCGCAAGTTATATCTAGAAGCAAATATAGAATAATTGAATGCAGTCGGAGATTTCTGAAGTACATTGAAGCGAACCACAAGGTTCTGAACTTCAATCGCTTTTCCACTTTTTTCTTCCTTTTTGCTCATTTAACGATTTTGAGGACTTATGACAATTACTACAATGATGTGGTAGTAGCGTGACGAGATTATCTTTTTTAAATCCCATATATTAATTTACCGCCGGCCTTGCTTGCTGATTGCTTCCTTGCTTGCTTAAACGTATGCAAACCTTGAAAGTGAAATTTAACTAACTTCCCAACATTAAATTGAGCTAAATTTGAAATATAGCTTGCTGCTTATGAGAATGCATTGTATTAAAAATTGAATATTTTCTGAAAATAAAACTTGTATCTAATAATTAAAAATAATAAATATCTATGTTTTAAAACAACAACAAACCAAACACAATAAAATGGAGGTTTACAATATAGATTCAAAAAATATCTTTTCAACAGAAGAATTTGCAATAAATGAAAATCCGCAAATCCTGAAATATAAGGAATTTGTGAAACAAAACTCCTTTTCTTTGTTTTTGTGTTTATAATGGTTTTTCGACGTTGCGACAAATTAAGACTCTCGCAACATCTCTTCCAATGACGTGTTTCAACACACTCGTTACATCACTAGTGTTGTCAAAGCTTGACTACTGCAATTCTGTTCTTGTGGGGCTTCCGAAGTCCCTAACTAGTCGTCTCCAGTCAGTCATCAATGCCGGTGCCAGACTGGAGATGAGGGCCTGCAAATCTATATATATATAAAAGAACATGTCCTGACTGACTGACTGACTGACTGACTGACTGACTGATAATCAACGCCGAGCTCAAACGCCTTATCCTAGAAACGTGAAATTTGGAACTTATATTACTTTTATTGCGGAAGCATCCACTAAGAAAGGATTTTTGACAATTTTGCTCCTGAGGGGAAAAAACTGGAAAACAAACCTTTTTCTAAAACAATGTATATCTCGAAAACCAAAAATGAGGAGATTTTGAAATTTGGTATATGGATTCTTCTTGAAAAAGAAACGTGTTTCACCATTTTTTGAAAATTCGGTTTACCGGACCTCAAATGTGGGTTGGAAAATTGGGTTATTTGGTTTTTAAAGTAGCTGCTACTCAAAAACTATGAATGCTACAGGAGTAAAAATTAGTATTTAGTTTCTACTCCAAAAATAATGAAATACGTGTTTTAGCATTTTTTGAAAATTTGGTTTCCAGGACTTCAAATGTGGGGTGGGAAATAGGGTTATTTGTTTTTTAAAGTAACTGCTACTCAAAAACTGTAATTGCTACAGATGTAAAAATTAGTATTTAGTTTCTATTCTAAAAATAAAGATATACGTGCTTTACCATTTTTTAAAAATTTAGTTTCCAGGACCTCAAATGTGGGGTGGAAAATAAGGTTATTTGGTTTTTAACGTAACTGCTACTCGAAAACTGTAGATGCTACAGGAGTAAAAATTAGTATTTGGTTTCTACTCCAGAAATAATGATATACGTGTTTTACCATTTTTTGAAAATTTGGTTCCAGGACTTCAAATATGGGGTGGAAAATAGGGTTACTTGGTTTTTAAAGTAACTGCTACTCAAAAACTATAAATGCTACAAAAGTAAAATTAGTAGTTAGTTTCTACTCTAAAAATAATGATATACGTGTTTCACCATTTTTTTTAAATTTGGTTTCCAGGACCTCAAATGTGAAGTGGAAAAAGGGTTATTTGATTTTAAAATACTGCTACTCAAAGGCTGTAAGTGCTACAGATGTGAAAATTAGTATTTTGAGGTTTTGTGCCGGTTAAAAGTAGATGAGTTAAGTTTATCACCGTTATTTTAGGGTCTTCATACGGCCCTGCCCAAACCCTAAATCAAGGTGGGACGGGCCGAGATTTTTAACCAAGTATATAGACATTTTAGTAATTTTAGGGTGTTCCGACGGGCCGGGCTAAACCTGAAGTCAAGGTGGGACGGGCCGAAGTTTTTCATCAAGTATATAGAACTTCTAGGCCTGTAAAAAGGGGCCGAGCCCATATTAGACGGGCCGTGCCGGGCCAGGAATTTCGGTTTTTGAAACGGACTGGGCCAAGTTGTCGACGGGCCGAGCCGAGACCTAAAAAATTGATCCGTGCAGTACTCTACTATGTATGCACGGTTCAAATTCTCTAATTTCATGCGAGCGAAGCCGCTACGGGCACTGCTAGTATGACCATATTTCTTCTCTCCTCTCAAGGCTGCACTAGTGGAAAGCAAACCACAGGATAGATTTCAAGATAGCACTTTTGGTGTCTAAGTGCTTGCACGAGTCGGCTCCCCCATACTTATGTTCGGATATCAAACGTGTAAGCGACGTCCAGGCTCGGAAGAGATTGAGATCGTCATCCTCATTTTCACTTCTCATCCCTGCAACTCGTTTGAAAAATGCTGGTGACAGTCGGTTCGCAGTCGCTGGCCCGAGGCTCTGGAGGTCACAACTGCGCGACAGCTGAACGGTTCAGAAAGGTACTCAAAACACACCTGTTTGTGGCCTAGAAGTCATCCGACTAACGCCACGTTAAAGATAGTCAAATTGAATTGAATTGAATTGAATTGAAGCTTCTATTAGATACAAATAAATATATGCAAGCATAGACCATTTGTGCCTGTGATACCAATGATTTCACTTACACCCACTACGTGTTTGTAATAGTTTCTTCTACGTCTCTCTACGGTTATGTGTGGGAGCTGGAATAAAAGCGTGGTTTGGACTTTTTCTAAATTGACAGTTGATAACAAAAAAACAGATCGAGGTACAATGCCAATGGTGTGAAGAAGTTGGCTTCGGTTGTAAGTCCACAACCAACTAGAGTACCAAAGTACCAACGCGCGTCTTTTTAGTGGCGCTGGGCTCATACATTCCAAATGGCACTCGTCTGGCTGCTAAAATTCTGAGAATCTTATGTTTCTACGCATTTATTGATGGGTTTATTTTATTGAAAAAAATGTTCAACAAATTGATTAATCAACGTGTTTTAATTGAAATCATATCTCTGCTATTTGTAACAAGAAAAATACACTATTTGACCGATCATTGGCCAGTACCGAACATTGCGGATATCGATAATAAGCCGATTATCGGTGCACCTCTAATTGTTATTATGCAGTTTATTAAATGACAGTTACCCATGCTGTGTTCTTACTCTTTATTTTTATTCATTTGACGATGTTACAATTAAGCTGATGACAACCAATAACTTAGCTTTTCTGCCAGTATCACACATAAAACTTAGAGGGATCTTTGCAAGATATTGAAGCTCTTCGATGATGCTACAAAAAACATAACTGTTAAAGAAAACTAGAAACTACATTTGGTAATACCAGTGCTGCATAAATTACACACAGAGTTGCAGAAGAAAGGTTAAAAATACTGAAATGCTGATGAAGCGGAGATGTCCTTGCTGTGAGCTGAGCCATGGACTCCTATAAACTAGTTACTTGCTATTATATAGAAATCCAAGGATGAGCTGACAAAGGCTTCTCTAAGTTGTGCTGTGGTTATTTTGTATCCGGTTTGTTTATCTCATCTTATCCTGCTGTCAAAAGCAGACGACGCTGCTCGTATTAATCAAGACCTTCATGTTGTCATCACAATAATTGATACATCGCTTGAAATCAATGAACAGACAGCTCCACCAGCAAAAAACCTCGAAGTGTTTTGACAGATTTAAATTCTGAGGAATCAAAAGAAGCTGAAGAATATGATGAAAACAGAGATACCGAATACTTAAATTTGACTGTCGACAACTACGAACTGAGTACATTGCAATTTTCAAAAACGCAAGTTCCAGGAAATAAATTTCCTAAACTGGCAAAGTTTGCTCGTAGTTTAATTTTATTTCAGCAGCTCAGAACAGAAGCAAGCAAGCTTCCGGTGCTGCAAGTTTGATTTTGATCATCTTGTATACCAGCTTGGATCCTTAGCATGTTGACAAACTGGTCAGATCTCAATATAAACAAATACACTGGGCATAGCTGTGAGTGTGTTAAAGTACATGAGTATAGTGAATCCAATTAACATTTTGAACTTTGAGTCAGTATTTTACTCAGTAATAAAATATAGAAGTCTTAAGTTAATAAACAACGCTTGATGAAATTTTCTTGTTAGATATTTTGATGGTTATCGTTTGTAATTTAGTGTACAAGTTAAACTGGAAATTTTTTGGACTATTATAATTTAAAATAATTTCAATTATAATTTGAAATAATTTACCGGTAACGGTAATACCCGCGGCTAAAGAGTCTACGGGTACACCATTTTACCCGCGGGTAGGGTACAAATACGGGTAATAAAAAATTGACGGGTCGGGTCGGGTAGGGTATGGATTTTGTCTTACCCACGCAGCCCTACTTCCAATTCCTGACAGAACTTCTAAGTTATAACGTTACATGTAATAAAAGTTCAGTTGAAAGATCACCTTTAGATGGTTTTCAAAACTCTATTTCGGATGATTCCACTTGAACTGGATACATATATTCTTTCGAGATCGCTTCCTCATATTTTATTGTACTGAAGAATTTAAAAATATTTGCTTTGTGAAATTTGCTGTTATAATTATCATTTGAAAACTCTCGCTAGATGTAGGTTCAAAAAGTCATTTAGCACAAAGTTATTTTGAGCTCATTTGCTAAATTTTTTTATCTTTTAACGATAAACGTTAAAACTGAAGCATTTTAAAAACAAACAATTTCTACGCGTACGTTTCTGTGATGCAACAACAGTATGGTGAAATCTGATACCACAATTCAAGTAGAAGTCTAAAAACCTCAACAATCAGATAGGCATCTTGAATAAGTATGGAGATTATGGTTATTATAATAACTAATATATTTTAATAATATTTTGAAGGCCTACTTATGTCGTGCTATTTTTTATATAATCCAAGATGAAGACATCTTTATAAGATGTGCTCTATTTCTATTTTATTGATAGAAAATAGTTGAAAGAATTCAGTCAAATGTCAGCAACATATAATAAGAAAAATATTGAATTAATGAATTATGTTAATATGTGACAACTAATAGTTTTTTGGTCACATAATTGTTAAAAAAAACCTTTGAAAAAAACCATAACAAAAATTGTCCGTGAATGTGAATGCGTTAAATTGGTTAAACACCAAAACTATGTTAAATACACTGTATTACTTTCCCGGAAAATATCAGGTTTTTCATCAAAAAATAAAACAGTTCAAATAGTTCAACCGCAGTCATTACAGTAATTCCCAACCAGAGACTAAGCATGCCTCCTACAAGACTCACCATAACATCCCAGGTGTACAAAGGCTGATCAATCGCCATATACGGATAATCACCTTCAATAACAAGTTTTACAAAAATCAAGGATTCCTGCATTTGTTTTAAATCAGATATTGTGTAATTCATTTCATATATCTCCTCTACATTTTCTTTCCTTCTCAATTTACTCAAATATTCGTATGCTGCATATCTTTTCTTTACTTCAGGATGAGAATCGATACAGTTTTCAAAATAAGTTTCATAAATGTTCAATTGCATGAAAGAAGGTGGCCAGACAGATGGTATCAAACTATATGTATACTGAATATCCTTGCAAGGCATTAGACATTCTTTTAAGCAACTATCATTGGCAAAAAAAACATTCAGCGAGCAATTAATTTCATCATAAATATTTGATGCATTCATTTCATTTCCTCTCAAAAAAGATGAAATATTACCACATACTGATGTCTGGTACAATGAATCTGGGATTGAAAACCAATGCGAAGTACACGAACAGTTTTTGTAAGATTTGTACTGCTTGCAAAACTCAAAGCAAAAATCTTTGGAGTATGTTTCAGTTTCTATATCATTGAGTTGCTTTTTGTTAACACAGCCATAAAAATTATAAGGTTTGTCTAATCTTTCTATATTAGTTTGAAATAGTTTTATGTCATTTTCTGTCCCAGGTCCAATGGTAAATCCTCGCTTCAAATCAGGAGATGTACCTGGGGGATGAATTGTCATTCTGACACCACTTGACTGAGATCCTAATATCGATGGATAAAAATCAATGTGCTCATTTATTGGTGGCCCAACGTTAAGAACTACAGTCATTCCTTTTATATAACCAATTTCTTTAAGTTTCCACTGATCTGTTTTGATTGTTGAACAAGAGAAATATTCGACATTCCATTTTTCAATAAAACTGTTTGTACAGTCAGATATCGGCATCCAGTAATCATCGTATAACAAACAACTGACAATAAAGTTTGGACAACTTTTTTTCAAAGCTGCAGTTTTTGGAATACTGATGATGTAAGTCATCATCAAACTCAACATGTTAGTATAATTAAGCATGAACAGTCTTTTGGACAGCGATTTTCTGACCAATTTTTCAGAATGAAGTATCTGTAGCCGTTCATAAAGATTTTGAAAAGTTAAATTTTCTGGATAGCCGTTAGCAAACGGATTCAAACTGCAAAATGTAACATCGGGGAAAACAATTTGTCCACCTAATTTTTCGCCTACCAATGTTGCAACCGGCCATTGGTAAAATTTGTTAAACTGAACAACAAGAAAAATCGTGAGCAATGAAGCGCAAATCAAAACGCAAAACAGCCAGATTAATTTTATAATTGGATCTTTATTTTTCAAAATTCTTGAAATTCCACGTATTGTAGTTATTTCACCAAACTTTCTCAATTCTTCTTTAATGCTTTTCATTTTCTACAATAAATAACATTGATGTTTATGACAAAATTGGAAATACAAAGAGGTTCTTCTTTAGTCGTTTGGCTATATATATATATATCTATATCTATATATATATATATATATATATATATATATATATATATATATATATATATATATATATATATATATATATATATATATATATATATATATATATATATATATATATATATATATATATATATATATATATATATATATATATATATATATATATATATATATATATATATATATATATATATATATATATATATATATATATATATATATATATATATATATATATATATATAGTTACGATATTTGCATGTAAACGTCTTTTGTACAAGACAAAGGCTCACAGGTATTATAGAATAGTATTTGCTAATGCTGGTTGAAAAAACTAAAATCTTTATTTCAGTCTTGTTGAAGATTCGGCAAATGTTTGCATGATCAACATTTTTATTGTTTGAATTATTTAATCTCAAACATGTTTTCAGAATTTTACTACTTTATTTTAAGTTGTGTCAAACATTTTAATATTCAAATCGTTGGTAGATAATTTCAACGATGAAATAGTTGAAATTATTAGTGCTGTTATTTTTAATTCTTGTTGCTATTTATTGTATTCTTACAAGAGGCGTTTGCCGTGCTGAGTTCCCTAATAGATGTACAGTTTTGACACAGCAATGAAATGTGGGACTAACACAGCAATTCAGCATTCATTAAATTCAACTACACTCCAGTCAGTCCAGTCAGCTTTTCATCTCATTGCGGCAGTCACACCACAAACCTACAAGATTATATATTACTAAAGAATTCCATTAATTATACTCTACTAACAACTTTATACGAACTAAATCTAACCCAACACGTCGACATTTCTACTCATAACAAAGGCAATTTATTTGACCTTGTTATTTCGCAGAGCACTTCATCCAGTAAGTTCATCTCCATGACTTCTATATCACCAGTCACATTTTCCGACAACCACCTCATCTCTTACATAGTAAACCTTGTGAAACCTTCACCCATACCCTTTAAAATCCAAATAAGAAAATGTAGCAATATTGATTGGAATGAGTTTCACACTGACATTCAAACTACCATCTCATCACTCATAAACCTGTCTCCTGATGTAGACCTCCTTGCAGACTCATACGACAATGCCCTTCGACACCTCATGGATAAGCATGTGCCTGCCATGGCTCGCACGTCACGTCCTCGATATGTGTTCCTAGTGAGCTTCTGTCTCATTCTGCTCGCCAGGCTAAAAAGAGATGTCGTCTTGAGAGAACGTTTTAAAAAATTTAAACTCTAAGTAGATGAAAACAACTACTTTTAAGCCAAGAAATGTGCATGTGAAGCTATCGTTGTTCAGCATTTGCTTTTGAAATCCGGAATTAAGTATGAAAACTAAATTTATAGGATGCCAGATTATTTCCATGATCAAATTATTTTTGCCAAAGTTTTTATTATAATTGTTTAAAAGCATTTCATAAAAAATAAAATACATTATTATAACCTCTCAATATAATTCTATAATTTTTTTTTATTCCAAAATATTCTGACGTTTGCAAGTGCTATTTTATTATCAACACCAATATTAAAATGTATCTTTGTAAAATTGATCAATTTGATTTTAACACAAATCACACAATAGTGACATTAAAAAAGCACAAAACACATTTATACAAGTAAGACGTATTTTAGGATTTGCCGGTTTTTATTTATTGCCAATTTTTTTTAAAACAATTTCTTTTTAATTTATGTAGGTAAACATCTATGAAGTTGTATTTGACTTGTTTTTGTTTTAAAAGGTAGATATTTATTATTTTTCATTAAATTTTGTTTTGATTTCTTAAATTTTAATAAAATGCATTGTCATAAGGAGCAAGCCTATAATTCAAATTTCAGTTTGATTGAATGGCGGAAAGTTAGTTAATTTTCCTTTTTAAGGTTTGCAAACATTTAAGCAAGCAAACAAAACCAGCGGTGAAGGGATTTAAACAATTAGGCCGTGAAAACCAGGTTTTTTCCCAAATCTCTTATATTTCAGGATTTGTCGGCTTTTCATTTATTACAAAAAAATCTTTTAAAACGATATTTTTTAGAATTTATATAGGTAAACTGTATTAATATAACTGTATTAATTTGTTTTTGTCTTAAAAAAAATAATTACTATTTTTAATTACAATTTTTTCTCTTAATTTTTTTTAAAACTTCAATAGAATGCATTGTCATGAGGAGAGAGCATATGTATATTCGAAATTTCAGCTTTATTAAATGACTTTCAAGGCTGGCAAACATATAAGCAAGCAAGCAAGTAAGTAAATAACCAAGCAAGACCGGCGTTGAAGTTAAAATAAGAGATTTAAAAATTAAAAAGGTTTTGAACCTAAAACCACATAAACTAATTTGTATACTACAATAATAATCTTAATTTTCAACTCAAATTTTGAAATAACATCAAAGAAAATAAAATCCAAATTAAAATCTTCAGTTTTGTTTGAATGAAGTCGGTGATTATTTTTTTCGAATTTAATTGTCCGGTGCTACAAAACATAATTTTATTAAACAATACAACAATTCTAAAAACTCGACAATAGTCATCACAGTTATTCCAAGCCAGAGACTGAGCATGCCACCTATGAGACTAAGCATAACACTCCAGGTGTACAGAGGTTGGTTTGTAATTGTATACGGAAATTCATTATTCACAATTAGCTTTACAAGCAACAAAGATTCTTGTATTTGTTTCAAATCTGACATCGTGTAATTCTTGTAAGTTGAGTTTGAAGTTGTTGTTTTGTTGTTGAAATTTTTAATTAAATATTCGTATGCAGCGTATCTTTCCTTGACTTCTTTAGACGAATGACTAATGCACTGTCTGAAATAACTTTCGTACACTTCAAGTTGCATAAACGAAGGCGGCCATGGCGAGGACACGACATTGTACAGATATTCAACTTCACTGCATGGAATAAGACATTCTTCTCGACAAGCTATATCTGTTTTATTCACATAAGCGGTGCATTCTAACTTGGCATACACATCTGACATGTTACAGTTTTGCCTTTTTATCATATCTGAGAGGTTACTGCACAAAGGTGTCTCAGACAGTGTTTCAGGAATTGACAACCAATGACCGACGCATGCACAAGTTCTGTGATACGCAAACTGCTTGCAAAAATCAATGCAAACATCTCTGGAATACGTTTCAGTCTCTTCGGTACTTATGGTTGGTTGGCTTGTACAACCAAACGAATTGTAAGGCTTGTCCAATCTCTCAACGTGTGTTTGGGTTATTGTCACTGAATTTTCCGTGCCAGGTCCAACGTTAAAACCTCGTTTCAGGTCAGGGGATGTTCCCGAAGGGTGTATTATTATTCGTACTCCGTTTGCTTGAGATGTTACAATCGAAGGTTGAAATGGAGCCTGATCTTTGTTTGGCGATCCAATATTAAGAACCACTGACATTCCTCTTATAAATAATAAATCGTTTTTGTTTAACTCATTTGTTTTTATAGTTGAACAAGAGTAATAATGTGCGTTCCATTTTTTAACAAAATTGTTCGAACAGTAAGAGGCAAACATCCAGTCGCTGGTGTATAACATACATTCGGCTATGAAGCTCGGACAGTCATCTGCTACGTCCAAAGTTTTTGGAAAATTGGCAATAAATCCCGACATTGTGTTCATTCTTTTTGACATATTAAGCATATAAGGTATCTTTGATTCTTTTATTTTATTTATTTCCTCTTCTTGAATTTGCTTCAAAACTTCGCGAAATTCCTGAAACGAGAATCCACCTGGATAGCCGTTGACGAACGGATTCATACTGCAGAATGTAATGTCGGGGAATATTATTTTTCCGTTCAATTTCTCGCCAAACGTTGTTGTAACGGGCCACTGATAAAATTTCTTCCACTGATCTGCAAGTAAATATAGAAGGGCTGAACTGCAAACTAGAACAAAAAACAGCCAAAGAGTTTTTAAGAATGGATCTTTGCTTCTTAGAACTCTTGTGACTCCACGTGTTGAAGTTGTTAGTGCAAACTTTATAAGTTCTTCTTTGATGTGGTTCATAATTGGTTTTTTAAAATGTATTTTTTACTTTGTTACAACAGATTAAAAACATAACAATACAATTAAATGCTTAAATCACTTTTGTATTGCATTAAGATTAGAAATAATCGTTACAAAAATTTAAATTTACATCAAAAGAAGGATTTTCCGCTCTAGTTGTCTAAACCAACTTTTTGAAGCTGTTTCCTCTACTATATATAAAGGGTTTGCGCAAACATTTGCACGCATGCATATAATAAATATAAGGCTGTGAAGAATTTAAAGAATCATAATAAAACACACAAAAATAAAAGAAATCGTTGGAATATAATTAAGACATAATTCTATAAATGTTTACATTTTGTTAAGAAAAAATAATACATTTTTCGAAAAATGTATAAATACCATTATGGAAAAATTTGTTTAAATTTATTATTGTTTTTGTTTTAAATAAAAATTTAGTTTACTTTTTTAAAACAATAAAATTTAAAATTTAAATAAATTCTTTTGTGTAGGTATTTACCTTAGAATGATTTGTTTTGTTATAATTGAAAATTAACCATCCCGAAAGTACCGCATTTACTGTTTCACCTGCAAAAAGTTGTGGAGCAAATTACATTTTGTTTTAGGTTGTTGAATTTTATAAAATAATTGTGTTAACCATTTTAGTTTTCTAATACATACATTAAACCCTGTGAACAATTATTTCATCAGTTAACGATTATAACAACTATAAAATAAGCACATTGAAATCTTTTTTAAATAAAATTTAAAAACTTAAACAATACACTTGCAAATCCATGTTTTCCAGGTATCTATGGATTTCTAAGAATAAACGAAGATCTTACAATGACGTGTGTTTGCAGAAATTCAATAAAAATACTGAAATAATATTTACCACGCTTAGGAAATTTAGACACCTAACCACACCTCATTGAATATTCTGGTGAATGTTTGCAAAAAAAAACAATTTTCTTCTCTTTTTATAAGAGCTAATCGATTAGAAGCTTTTTTTAACTAAACTGAGAAAAAATCTAAAAAAACATTTAGCGTGGTTGAATTTAAAAACTTTTTCCAGCGTAAATTAGAAACGTTTCATTTATTTTATATATTGCATTCGACCGTGTGTTTGTAGTAAACTTACAACCAAACCTAATACATTCATATAGTGATATACTATTAATTCTGCAACACAAACTTTAAAGATTTTTGTTAAACAAAATAAGCTACTGCGTTCATCAATGACTGCATGCATGCTTATTTAGTTATCATATTTCACTTAAAATATAACCTGGAAGCAAGCTTTTTAGATGTTGCATAATTTAATGAAAGGTTTTTAATTTCTAAGCCTTAACACTATTTAAATTATCATAGGCAGTAAGCAGCATTTAACTTGTTTAGTTGAAAAAGTAACTTTACGTTTTATTATTACAAACTTTTTACAAACTTGTATTTAGGTTACAATCTCTGTTTGTGTGTGTGTTTGTGTATGTGTGTGTGTGTGGCTTTCTCTGTACGAAAATCTTGCAAGTAAAATTTAACCAGCTTTTTGACCAGCTATTTATATTGCGTCTCGGCGTGTTTGCGTCGATTGTGTTTACTCAGCTCGTTTTACTCTTGTAACTTGATAAAACTACCTAACCTTCGTTGTTTTTAAATTAAACTAAACTTTGAATTAATATACTTCAACTATGAGCAAGAAATTGCGGTCTTAGAACTACAATTTCGGTTTCTCGTGAGTTGGCATCGTTTCACTGTTGAGCGAAAATGGAGATAAACAGACTGATCGCTAAAAGCCAGAGCCGGTTATCATCTTAAAATGCCTTCTATTATAAATTACTCTGCCATTGATCTTCTTAGACTACAGCCCACAGCTCTGAAAATTGAAGGAAACGTGCGAAAATCACTCTTTCAACATCAACTCTGGACTCCTCTCCGATTTCGCCATCTAGCTCGCACGACAACACGCCAGGTCCTCAATAGCCAACTTGCTGAGGAAAAACATTACCTAAAAATTATGACAGCCGCTTGCCTCAACGTTCGCTCAATTGGAAATAAAGCTGCGGTCATACAGGAGATCTGTGCAAGTCATCACCTTGATGTTCTTGCCTTGGCTATCAGTGCTATGAATCACATCGTCAACCAAAAATCAATTGTCTAAATGGTAAATTTGGAGGTGGAGTTTGCATCATCAATCGTTCCATCCTTGAAGCTTCAAAAGTCAATTTCGATTTCTCACCTACTACTTTTGAATATGTTGCTTCATCCTTTTCATCAGCAGGAAAACGACTCATCTTCGTTGTTTTATACCGTCCCGGAAGTCGACCTGTCTGCTGTCAATTTTTTGACGAGTTGTCTTCGATTTTTGAGGGCCTCATGACCTTTGCCTGTGACATCTTACTAACTGGTGACTTCAACATCCATGTTGATGACCACAATAACCCACACACTACAAAGCTTTTCCACATCTTGCACTACTTTGGCTTGGCTCAGTCTGTTACTGAACCAACACATACTGGGGGACACACACTAGACCTCGTCATCACTCGTTCTGAACACCCCCTACATAAAATTACTATCGATTTTCCTGGTCTCTCTGATCACTCTCTCATTCGGTTCGCAATCCCTTTCACCCATAGTTCTGTGAAATACATCTACAACAAGTCACGTAGATGGAAGAACTTTGACATTGAACACTTTCGTACTAGTTTACTTGCTAGTCAGCTCTGTGGTTTTCTCGTGGACCTCCAGAGTCTGTCAGTTGTTGAGCTCCTCAATATCTACTTTGAAACAGCCTCCAACATCCTAAACAACGTGGCTCCAATAAGCAATACCCATCACCGTCTAAGGCCCATGACGCCGTGGTTTAATTCTGATTGTGGGGATGCACGTCGACTAACCCTTCAAACAGAGAAACTTTACAGACGTCTCCCTTCAATGACAAACTACCACAATCTAAAAACCCTAACACGCAATCTCCATGGGCTATATATTGAAAAGGAAAAACAATATTGGCATGGACAAATTTCAGATGCTGAGGACGACCCAAAAAGACTTTGGAGGACGTTGGGGGAGATGCTTTATCATGACCAGCAATTTTCGCGATCGTCTCCTGACGGCCCAACTGCAGACTGTTTTGATAGGGCTTTCAATGACAAAGTTGAATCTGTCAGAACATCCACATCATCGGCACCATCTCCTGTTTTCTCCCAAGAAGTATGCTCTGCAATATTACTCGGTTTCAGTTTCATCACTCGAGAACATGTCTACAAATTGATAATGAGTGCCCCGAACAAATGTTGTTCTCTAGATCCTGCACCAACCTGGCTGATTAAGAGAGTTGCAACAGAATTGTCGCCATTTCTCGCTCTTCTGCTTAACACCTCTCTTCAAAGTGGTATCTTTCCAAAAATGTTTGGGTCTGCGATTGTCACTCCAGTACTTAAGAAATCTACGCTTGATCCACTGGATCCTAAAAACTATTGGCCTATATCTAATCTTTCATTTATTTCTAAACTGCTGAAACGTGCAGTGAATGATCAACTTGGATGCTATTTATCTGAGCACTCTCTTCTTCCTCCAGTTCAGTCTGCCTACCGCACCTATCACTCCGTTGAAACCGTCATACTGGGTGTTCTGTCGGACGTGTTCTGTGCTACTGATAAAGGCTTAGTCACATTGCTCTGTCTCCTTGACCTCAGTGCAGCGTTTGATACTGTGGACCACTCTAGAGAGGCTTCATCGAAAGTATGGCCTGGACGGAACTGCCCTAGCATGGTTTTGTTCCTATCTCTCAAATCGTTCTGTCTCTATCATTTTTGCAAATCAGATTTCCTCTTCAAGAAATGTTGAATTTGGTGTGCCACAGGGCTCTGTCCTTGGTCCCGTCCTCTTTGTGATGTACACTACTGATGCTATCTCTATTGCTGAAAAGCATGGTTTTTCTGTACATGCCTATGCAGATGACTTGCAATTGTATGACCACAGTTCTGTGGCAAATTGTAGCACTTTTGTGTCCCGCCTGTCATCTTGCGTAGAAAATATAAAAAATTGGATGACATCAAACAGATTTTGTCTAAACACTGCCAAAACTGAAATCATCTGGCTTTGAACCTCTGGAAAAGTGAAAAAATTGCCAGCTGGAACACTACTAATTGCTGGGTCAAAGATAGACATCTCTTCTACTGTACGTGACCTTGGTGTCATAATCAGTTATGACCTCTCCTTTCACCCACATGTTGCAAATATCGTACGGCTTTGCCAATACCACCTTAGGCAGATACGCATACTCAGAAGATCTCTTACACCTGGCTCGGTGCACACTCTTGTTCGATCATTAATTCACTCTCGTTTGGACTTTTTCAATGCCATCCTAGCAAACTCTCCAACTTATCTGTTCACGCAACTTCAATCTGTACTCCGCTCAGCCGCAAGGATCATTCTCCGGGTGCCAAAATCAGCCAGTGTCACTGACCTCATCCGAAGTCGACTTCACTGGCTGCCTGTTAAGAGTAGGGTTCTTTTTAAATTGAACGTGCTCACTTTCAAGAGTCTTCGTTGACAGGCTCCAGTCTACCTTTCGGAGGCTATCAGCAAACCATTGATGAATGATACGAGAACCTCTCTTCGCTCAGCCGCGCTTCAACATCTGCTGGTGCCAAGAATAAAAACATCAATAGGCCGGCGGAGAGGTTTCTTCTTCTCTGCTCCAACTGCCTGGAACAACTTGCCAACTCAACTTCGAAGCTGTGAAAGCTCCCTCCATACTTTCAAAGCATCTTTGAAAACTGTACTTTTCGACAATTAATTATTTTTTTACTGTTATTTTATTTTCATTTTACTTTATTTTAATTCTTTATCAAACGAATGGCGCAGCGCATTTGTGAAGCGCCTGCGCTTAAATTTGCGCGATACAAATAAACAGAGAATAGAATAGAATAGAATATAAAGCTGAAACTTTTAGCATAGCTTTATATTGGATGACAATACATGATTCAATAAAAAAACAAAAAAAAACTCAATTTGAACATCTTTTGTATTTCTAAATTGAGTGTATTTGAAATTAAAGTTTGTGTTAAAAAACTCGATTTTTTCTTTACTTGTTTTTTAATTCAGTTGTTGTTATCCAAGTGTTTTTTATTTTTATTTTTATTAAATGTAAATTTATAATGCGCTTTTTTTAAAAAGTCACAAAAGCGCGTCGCGTCAAATCATAAATTTAAGAATAGAGTTCGGTCTTAAGCAGCTTCCTGAAACCGCCGAGGTCCAAAGCTGGATTCCTCAGGTCAGCAGATAGGCTGTTCCAAACAACTGGACCAGCAGTGGAGAATCCGCGCCTGCCGAGAGTCGTTGTCTTTGACGATGGAACGAACAAGTCGCCAGCAGCCGCCGATCGAAGGTGGGACCGACCAGCAAGCGTTGAGATCGGTACACACAATTGCTGCAGGTAGACCGGAGCCGTGTGGTGGAGGCACTTGTATACCATCAGACCCAACTTGAACTGAATTCTCTGCGGGAAAGGAAGCCAGTGAAGTTGCGTCCGCATGAGATCTGATACGGGAGACCAGCCGGGCAGCTGAAGAACAAGACGAGCGGCTGCTCGGAGAATGGATTGGAGCCTATTGATTTGAAACTGTCTAAGTCCGGCCATGACACCATTACAGTAATCAAGCCGGCTGTGCACGAGTGCTCTAATGAGTGAATGGGCGGAGTCCATGGTGAGGCTACGGCGGACGACGCGCAGTTGACGGAGATGATAGAAGCATGAACGAGTAAGATGAGAGATGTGTGCCTCCATAGACAAGCTACTGTCGACCATCACGCCAAGATTACGAACATAAGTGGAGGGCCTGACTGAGACACCAGCGATGACCAGATCCCCCTTCGGACAGAAGCTGAGTCGACCAGGCGAGCCCAACCAGATCACTTCGGTCTTAGAAGGATTGAGTTGCAAGCGATTGCTCGCCATCCAAGTGCCAATCTCGCTGATACATGCAGACATCCTAGGGACCAGATCGGAACACGACGCTGGCGGGGAGTGATCGTAAATCTGCAGGTCGTCAGCATAAGAATGGACAGAAAACCGATGTTTCGTGGCAATATGTAGGACGTCCGCGGAATAGAGAAGAAACAACAACGGGCCCAGAACGGATCCCTGCGGGACGCCACACAGGACAGAGGTAGGCGTGGACAAAACACCTCCGGAGCGGATGCAGTGGGACCGATCAGTCAAATAGGAACGAAACCATTCGAGGACAACGTCTCCGAAACCATACGAGAAATGGAGCCTGTTGACCAAAATTTGATGGTCAACAGTGTCGAAAGCAGCGGAGAGGTCCAGAAGTCCCAGTAGCGTGATCCGACCCGAATCAGCCGCAGCGTAAATATCAGACAGTACCTTCAGGACAGCAGTTTCAGTGGAGTGCTGATTTCTGTACGCCGACTGAAACATCGGGAGAAGGTTGTTTTCACGGAGGTAGATGTTTATCTGGGCGGCTACGCATCGTTCCAGTAGTTTTGACAGATAGGACAGATTCGAGATTGGGCGGTAGTTACCGGTGTTGAGCGGATCTAGATTCGGCTTCTTCAGGATCGGTGTGATGACAGCATTTTTCTGGGCAGGAGGAAACTGTCCCCGCTCTAGCGATGAATTTACCAGGAATGTCACAAACGGTGCCAGTTCACTAGAGTATTGCTTGATCATCCATGTCGGTATTGGGTCCAGGGAACAATTTTTGTTTGGTGAAGATTTGATGAGCCGGGTAATGTCGTCGACACTCACAGGTTTAAACCTCAGCAGATCGCAGGAACAACAGCCGGGGTAGAATCGTGGACTGGAAGCATGTGACGTAGACTGGCGGATATCTCTTATCTTATCATTGAACGCTCTCGAGAAATCATTGGCTGTAAGATCTTTTGGCGAAATCGGGTTGCTCCGAACCCGACCGAGCACCCCAGATAATGTCCGCCATAATCTCCCAGGACTCCCTCGGCTGTCGTCAATCTTCATCTTCCAGTAGAGATTTTGTTTCTGTCTGTAAAGGTCATGAGACGTTCGCACGTGGTTGATCCATGAAGTGCGATCGATGGGATCTTGTGTTCGTCTATAACGTCTTTCTAACTTTCTCGATCTTCGTTTTAAGGCAGCGCATTCAGAGTCGAACCATGGGGTGAGGGGCCGGTTGCGCAGCCTGGCAACACGAGGCGGGGCATGTTTGTGAAGAAGTGATGACAAGGTTGTGTCGAAGGTCTCAAGAACCTGACTGATTGACATCGTCTCATAGACCGCCGGATTACACAGAGAACTTCCCTGTAAATCAGAACGGAATTGCTCTGGGTCGAAACTTCTCCAAGCCCGGGTGTTGACGTCGATAGGCAGCGGGGGATGATGACGGACCGGGATCCGGAAACGCACAAGCGAGTGATCTGACACCTGTGGTAGATCAACGATGATAGATGGAGGGGGAAGATCTGATCGGGTAATGACCAAGTCCAGAGTGTTACCATGCGTATGCGTAGGGCCGACGACAGACTGAATAAATCCAAATGAACGTATGAGGCTGAGAAAACGGATGGAGTGGGGGTCATTAGAGATGTTGACCCTGACGTTAAGATCGCCGGTAATAATGATTTGGAGGTTGTAAGTTGCCAGGGTTTCCAATATGCTCTCAAGCTCCGTGAAGAACAAATCACTCACGGGATTGCCTCCAGGGCGGTATATCACCACAAAGATAAAATTCGTTTTCAAAGACGAAAACATTATAGACGTGATCTCGAATGTAGCTGGCTTGGAACCCAGAGGGTGTGGCTTGGCAGACAGCGTGTCCTTGTAAATAACCGCAATTCCACCATATGTGCGACCCGTTTCATCAGACCTTCTGGCGGATTCGATGCAACGGTAGCCGGGCAAAGTAATCTTTTTCAGTGCAACATCTTCATAACTCTCGTGCCAGGTTTCAGTTAAGCCGAGGATTGATAATTTGTTTTCATTTATGATATTCGCAACGATAGCAGTTTTGTTTTTAATAGACCTAACATTGAGACATGCAGCGGGGATAGATTGTCCGGCTAGACCAGAGTAAGATTCGCGTTCAGTGGTTGGTCCCGGATGACGATAGCAGCGGTCGACTCCAGAACAACTACAATTTTTCTTGATCAAGCACTTTGATTTTTTGCCCCACTGGGGGCTCTTCTGGTCACAATTCTGCCGTCCGAGACTCTGAGGTTTGTTTCTCCGCTCCGCAGCCGTGACTTCATTTCTTCGACCAGGAGCTTTCTTGTTTCTCTCTCTTTTGGCGTCAGGTCTTGGTGGATGAACACCATCGACCATCCTCCTTCCTTGATCGTCCTCAAGTTTTTTGCACGCGCCAACAGCTGCTGTTTGTGCTCCTCTGTGTCCAGCACCAACTTCAAGGGTCTTGGTTTGACAGGCTCGTCGACATTATCAGCCTTCTTTCCAAGTCGGATAACATTAGCTATTCCGACGTCGCTGCATGAAATCTCTTTTAGGATGTTTTCTATTAATTCTTTATCGTCCCCTCGGCGATGTCCAGGGTCCGCAGCATCCGACTCCTTCAAACCATGGACAATTACGCTGGTTCTTCTTCTGCACCTCTCAACCTCTTCGTCCTTGTCGACCCGCCTTTGATGATCCAGTGCCTTCCCCAGACAGAGTTGTAGATCAGCCGCATGGTCATCGTTTTTGCTCAGAACAGAACTATGGACTTTTCTAACATCGTCGACTAGCACATCGACTTTTTCCTTGAATAGGTCTGACCATTTCTTGTTGGCAGTGTCGACCTCTTTCAGCTTATTTGAAAGAGGTTTTATGTCGAGATCTTCTATTTTCCTGCCGAGGCACTTCAGTTCATCCATGATCTCGTCAAGCTTTACTTTGCCAAGTGAGAGCTCTAACTTCTCAGCATCAAAGTTGGAAACTTGTTAAAAAGATTTCTATAACAAGTGAACCGTGAAAAACTTTGTTTATTAAAAATCCTTTATATATTTGAGATAGAAAGATACCAATTTAATGCAAAAAATTTTCATTAAAATATAAGTCTATAATTTAAAAAACTACATAAATGAAAAAAAGATATTTAGTGTAAAACTGATAACTCTAATCATAAAAAGAAAATCTGATAATCAATAATTTTAATAAAATTGGTATAAAAACAAAATTTCATTATAAATAAAAAGCCTCAGATCGATAGTAATACGTAAAATGATTAAAAGTGGAATTCAAAATTTGATGTTTTTTAATGAAATAAGCAATGACGCAATATCGCGTAAATTTTTTATCATAGCGTTCAAATGAAAAATTAAAAAAAATTGTTTTTGTGATTGACCATCTCAAAAATAATGTTTGGTTCTTACGAGTCTATGGACCAAGTTTCACATCGATTTAATAACGGGAAAGGGGTTTGTACTCCGACTGACAAAAAGGCGAAGTTAATATAAAGGATTAATTAAAAAATCATACAAGTTTCATTTGTATAATTGTAGACTCACGAAAAATTAAAATATCCCAACAAATAAAACTAGGGGTTGACCCGGTATGGCAAAACTTAAAAATTTTAATTTTAAAAGATTTGAAAAAAAAAACGTTAGTAATTATTAAAGGCCTGCGAAAGATTTATACATAAATAAATAAGTTAGAAAAAACATTTGCTTATTTTTTTTTACATTTAATGATCAAAAAGTAATGTACGGTCTGAATCACGGTTTTAAAGTTTTAAAACGGACCGGGCTTGAAGCCAAAAGCCAGGCCGAGAATTTTCTGCCAAATCTAGGGATTTTAAGCCTATAAAACGGGCCGGGCCACAAAAATCGGCCTGTGCTGTACTCTTATGTTTATATGATGAATAAGCTTATATGTTGAAATGCAGAAAAAAAGAGAAAGAGCAAAAAAGAAAAAAGCAAAAAAGAGAAAAAAACAACGAGAAAGAAACCACCTGTAAAAACCCCAGGAACGCCGGTTTATTCTGCTAGTCCTAAATAATTTTAAGTTTTGAGAGTTTTAAATAATTATTCACGATAGTACGTGTATAAACTGAATGATCTATAAAATAAGATCTTGTAACTCTACAATGTAATTAGTAAATTAACGAAGGAAATAATATCTTCATTGTTGGAAATATAATTTTCAAAACCATTTTTTCCTTTGGAACAAATTTTAATACATTGTGTTTTAGAACATAAACACATTTTCAAAACAAGTAACAAACTTATTTCTTAAAAAAAATTCAGTTGATTGCATTGTCATAAAAAGCAAGTTTATATTCTGAATATAAGATGATTGATTATCAAGACGTTTTCAATTTACAAGATTTGTTCTGAAGCAAGCAAGCACCCAACAAAACTAGCGGCACAAATAATATAAAAGATTGAAGAAATAATAAAATGTAAAGTGCACAAAATAGAACAAAACAAAATAGATTTATGCTGGTTATTTTTCATTTACTTCGAAGGTTAAAAAATGCTTCATCAAAAAATAAAAGAGTTCAAATAGTTCAACCGCAGTCATAACAGTAATTCCCAACCAGAGACTAAGCATGCCTCCTACAAGACTCACCATAACATCCCAGGTGTACAAAGGCTGATCAATCGCCATATACGGATAATCACCTTCAATAACAAGTTTTACAAAAATCAAGGATTCCTGCATTTGTTTCAAATCAGATATTGTGTAATTCATTTCATATATCTCCTCTACTTTTTCTTTCCTTCTCAATTTACTCAAATATTCGTATGCTGCATATCTTTTCTTTACTTCAGGATGAGAATCGATACAGTTTTCAAAATAAGTTTCATAAATGTTCAATTGCATGAAAGAAGGTGGCCAGGCAGATGACATCAAATTATATGTATAATGAATCTCCTTGCAAGGTATGAGACATTCTTTTGAGCAGCTATCATCAGTTAAGAAAACATTAAGTGCACAATCAATGTCGTCATATATATTTGATGCATTGAAACTATTTGATTTAATAAAATCTGAAATATTACCACAGAGTGGTACTTGAGACAATGAGTTTGGAATTAAAAACCAGAAAGCAAGGCATGAGCAGTTATTTTAAGATTTGTACTGCTTGCAGAACTCAAAGCACACATCTTTTGAGTATGTTTCAGTTTCTAAATCATTAACATTTTTTCTGTTAGCGCAGCCATATTGATTATAGGGTTTATCGAATCTTTCTATATTGGTTTGAGTAACTTTTAATACATTTTCTGTCCCAGGTCCAACGATGAGTCCTCGTTTGAAATCTGGAGAAGTTCCTGGAGGATGAATTGATAATATAATTCCGCTTGATTGAGAGGATAAAATTGACGGCTGGAATTCTATGTGTTCATTTATTGGCTGTCCTATGTTGAGAACAACAGTCATTCCTTTAATATATCCAGATTTTTTCAATTTTAACTGACTTGTTCTAATCGTTGAACAAATGTAGTAGTCGCCGTCCCATTTCTCTAAAAAACTGTTTGTACAATCTAGCGCCCAAATCCAGTTATTATCGTACAACAGACAATTAACGATAAAACCTGGACAATCTTTTGATGATGTTGCAGTTTTTGGTAAACTGATGATATAGCCAGTCATCGTGCTCATCAGAACAGTATTGTTAGACTGTGGCAGTTCTTTGGAAAATGACGATCTCTCCGAAAAACCAGCATGAAATGATTTCAATTTTTCGTATAATTTTTGATAGGTTAAATTTTGTGGATAGCTATTAGCAAACGGATTCAAACTGCAAAATGTCACATCGGGGAAAACAATTTGTCCACCTAATTTCTCACCTGCCAATGTTGCAACCGGCCATTGATAAAACTTTTTAAACTGAGCAACAAGAAATATCGCAAGAATTGAAGCGCAAATCAAAACGCAAAACAACCAAATTAATTTTAGAGTTGGATCTTTGCTTTTGAAAATCTTTGAAATTCCACGAATTGATGTACGTTTGCCAAATTTTATGAATTCTTCTTTAATGCTCTCCAATTTAATGATCATTTTTATTATTTAATGAGTTTATTACAAAATAACGGTTGGAATTTTATAGCTCAATAAAAGTATTAAGACAAAATTTATTTAAAATAATCGTTTTACTAAAAACAAAATTTATTCAAAATAACCGGTTTATATAAGACAAAATTTATTCAAAATAACCGTTTTATATAAAACAAAATTTATTCAAAATAACCGTTTTATATATAACAATTCTGACCGTTTACCAGTCATCAGAATACTACTGGTTTGATATCAATTATCGTGCTTTTTAAATACTTTCCCCAGGTTGAAAACTTTTGAATGAAATTTCGATTTATAACAAATTTTTATTTTTTTCACCTGAGTTTCAAAAACATTTAATTCTAATTTGCTTTAAAAAATTCTTCTATGAAGATTTTTTTCACAAAAACTAGAAAATTTATTAGTCTGTTCCAAAGGAGTGTGGCCCTTTGTAATATTTTATCGATTATTACAAAGATTTTACCGATATGGTGAAGAATTTTAAAAAAATCTGCGTAATGTTTTAAAAACGTATTTTTTAAAATTTAAAATTATTTAAAATAGTTTAGCTGTAAAAATCTCAGTTGTGACAATTGTGCTTACACGGTGTCCCACCACAGTTTGAACCCCATCGATGTCATTCAAAAAATATATCATCATTATTTATACTATCACTTTAAGTTTCTGCAGCAAACTATACTTTTTTAAATTTTTTCAAAAACTGTTTATATAAAATCTGAGCAGATTTAATATGTTTTATATTAAAAAAAACCTTAATCCGGTTCTACAGAAAAAAATGTTAAAACTTGTTTAAAGATAAAAGTAGGATTGTATTTATTTCTTGAAGATAAAAGGTTTGCGGATGAAAATTAAAAGATGAAACTGGTCACCAAAACGCTTTTTTAAAACCTAAAGATAACGTTCAAAGAGATTCTTGTTATTTTTGTAGTTGATTTATATTGCTTGTAATTATTTTTCATATTAAACAACTGATACACTAACATGGCTTTTATTTGAGAAAGAAAAAGTGTAGAGAAAAGTCCTCAGTTATTATCATCTTCAATAAATTAAAAAAGCATTCCAGAAGAACCCGTATACGATTAGCAATATCGTAGCATTGTTGTCAGACATCCGATCTGAAAAAAATGATTTTACAGATACTCGAAGAACTTACCGTTGCTGAGTTGAGTTGAGAGCTGACAAAACGGGGACTAAACACGGCATTGAAAAACAACGAATTTTACCCAGAAGAATACGAGTTCGATACGAATGGGGAATTAACAAACCTAATAGCAGAAGTTAGAGAAATAAACAAAGCAGCACAAGAAGAAATGGAAAAAGAGAACAAAACATCACAAGAGAAAACGAGTGAAAAACTATTTCTTGGTTGTCAGGTCCGCCCTGAAAAAAAAATGGCGCGGCGATGTTTCCAGTAAACAGCAAACCATCAAATAAAAACGGGGAATCCTCTGGTAGTGGTTTGCCTGAGTGTTGTCCGGATGGCAAAGCTGTTGAGAGTCTGATTGCAGAGACGACTAAAGGAGTGGTGGACACGGAGGCGCCTGGTGGTACCGGCGCCCGGTTGCAGGCAGCTCCTAGCGTGTTGAGAGAACCTGAGTTTTGCATAAGGGTCCGCCAGGGTTTTTGTAAGCAGGCCGTAAAGGAGTTGTGTCGATATGATGTTAGATCTGCTGATGGGTTGTCGTGCGTCAAAAACAAGTTCAGATGTGGAGTTGTAATTGAGGCATTTTCTCTGACGTGGTTGACAGCTTTGATGTCATGGGGCACATCAATCAATTCGGGCTTGATGGAAATGTTGAATATGCTGTCGCGAGAATTCAAAACCTAGACATATGATGACCTCACAGCGTTTCATGGGGCTGATCGGGTGACAATAAAGTTCATGGGAAAGCTTTTGAACATCGCTTGCTGTGATCAGCAACAAAATGATAAAACAATTGGAGAAGACGATTTGGCGTGGTTTTTCAATCCACAAAACGGGATTGGAATATTCCATACACCTACTCCAGAGGAATTGGAAAAAACTATTTCCGAATGTAGAAAGAATTGACCTTGTCGTTCAAATACTGCGGTTAAAGCCGCGAGTGAAAATTAATTTAGGCTCCTTGTATTCGTCACCCTGTCGAGTATTTCGGAGGTGATATATATATATATATACATATATATATATATATATATATATATATATATATATATATATATATATATATATATATATATATATATATATATATATATATATATATATATATATATATATATATATATAAGTTGTTGTTGTTGTTGTTGTTTATTTAAGTCCTTGTCACTTTTTCAGCGTTTAGGACCACATATATATAAGTATATGTGTGTCTTTATATGTATATATATATATATATATATATATATATATATATATATATTATTTATATATAGAACGATATCAACCAATATCAGCTGGGTGAGTCATGTAAACAATTGCAAAACAGCTTTTCTGCAATAATTAAAATCTCTCAATTTATCTCATGTTTATTCAATGAAATTTTCATCATCACCTCTCACATGCTAGTAGTAATAAGCAAATCAATTTCTCACTAGAGTTGGTGTAACCCACCTGCCACAAACTAAGACAAGACGAACTCGCTTAGAACATTTACCTGTAGCGCACCTGTACAAAACACAGATACACGCCACACACGCACACAAACACAGGCCGAACAGTTTAGCTACATGTGGCAAGCATCACTTTATTTACAATTTTATAAGTCAATTTTGCAATTGAAGCGTATCTGAATCTTTTTTCTGGTGATGCTGCAAAATTAAAATGATTAATTTGTGAAAAGTTCATACGTTTTCAACTACGGATCTGCATCAAGAAATGTTCAAGTTTTATTTTACTGTTTATTACTGAATAAAGGTATCTTAGTTTTCTGAAAGAAATTTACGGATCAGTTAAATTTTTAGTCTCAGCTAACGACTTTATTATATTTCAAAATAATTTACGGGCTTTTTAAGGATTTCGGGAAGCGGCTTAACCACCTAATAAAAATGTTTGAGTTATTGACTTTGCAAAATACTAACAAATTTGCAAAAATTCAAATCTGAATTTAGTTTTAATTGCACCTCGAGACAACTATCTGGTGACATACAGTGCAAATGTATTCGTTTTTTTTGCGTATATCCAACGCATCTAACACCATTTAACCTTCACTTTATGATCATAAATGCTATGAAAGGCAACGATGGTAGAAATCGATAAATTTAACAGTAGCAAATGTGGCAATAAAGCCATGGCGAGATTATGCATGGTACATAGGCGAAAAAGTTCTGGCAGAGAAAACAAACGTTGGTGCTTAAAATTATTCAAACAACCAAAAATTAAAAGATAAAGTTTGAATCAGTAAACCTTGTGAACTTTGTTACTCAAAACACCAGGAAATATTTGGAAATTTTTAATATCGCAACAGACTGGTTGAACATGATCATAATTTGTGGAAGCAGAATAGTGTCGGCGAGCAAACTTGGCAGTTTGTTTTTGGATACCGTAGGCGTAGAGACGTAGAGGCGTAGAGAGAATAAAAACAGAGTTGCCTTCATTCAAGAATGCAATCAAATTTCCCCCATAAAAACACTTAACGCTATAAGTAGGTAGTCTCTGAACATCAAAAATGATTTCCAAACACCGAGAAATAAACGATTGTTTAATTTTGAATTAATGATGTTTTGTTAAACAAACATGACAATGTGTTAATATTTTTTAAACTCCTGATATGCCTCACAAAAATTACTTAACGCTAGCGATAAAATACTGGAAGTGTGGCATGCCTAAACTATGAAATAACTCAGCCATTTTTTCAAGTTATTTTACTCTATCGAAAGGAACATATTGTGTATGAAGCTGAGATATAAAAATATTAAAATGGTATTTCCCCAGTCACGTGTTATTCATATGTACCAATGAGATTTGTGTTTTTTTTTATTTCAGTAGCAGTTCACACAAATCGATAACGCAGCTGAAGAAAAACAATTTTCAATTACGACTTTAATAATTTAAATTTCAAGTGAGAAACTGTTTTTTCAATTCTATCTTCTATGCATAAACAGACAGGCATCATGGATACTAGGCATTCCATACCTCGTGTGTATATGGGAGTACATCATTTTATAGTATCGATATATTGATACTGTACATTGATGTATTCCCATATATATATATATATATATATATATATATATATATATATATATATATATATATATATATATATATATATATATATATATATATATATGTATATATATATATATATTGATTCACTATATGTATATGTGCAAATTGTGCACATACCTACTGCATTAACATGTGCACATAGTAAACAGTTGTTTTTTTACCAATGCTTTTATTAACTCGTCGGCTCTGTTTCTCTGTCTGTTTCTCTGTTTCAAATCTTGCAATCAATTTTTGAGTCACTTCCTGATGATAGATTTTTTTCAAATTTTGCATACATGCTCAAGATAGAAGACAATGCAATATTCAATTATTAGTTTTACAATAAGTCAATTAATTTAGTTAATTTTCTTGAGGATTTTATATATATATATATATATATATATATATATATATGTTTATTATATTTTTTATTTAGGAATTTAATATAAAATAAAAGAGTAATATAAGAAAAAATTGATTGCAAAATTTGTGTCTTAATTACATATAAGAGCATTGGTTTTAAAAATTCGTTTTTAATTTACTTGTTTCTGCTTAGCTTATTGCTTTGTTTAAAGCCATTTAAAATAACAAAAGTCAATAATAAAAGAATAAAAACACGAAGTCACAAAATGATTGATCCAGCTAACAAATGTTTTCGTATATTAAACAAGTATGTGCAATACCATACGTTATTTTCATAGACTGTTGATACAAAATGTAGCTATACGTCTCTTAAGCACTCTTCCGAAATTACTTAGGTATATTAGATCTATATTATATTTGCAATGTTAATAACAATTGAGAAAACTATTATATAAACAAATTATAACCATTGCATTTTTAAACCCCCTTTATCATTTAAAAAGCTGATGCGCCATGAATTCAACTACCGAAACCAGCCACGGCATTAACCAGAACCACAACAGCGTTCTGAGAAGAGAAGACATGGTGAGGGTGATCTCGCACTGCATGGAGGGTAGGTTCAAACCTGGTGAAACTTCAAGAACCTGCGCTGCAGTCCTCAGGTCTCTTCTCGACTACTGCGATGTTTTCCTCGGCCAGGCAGCACAGTTTCATCCGTTAACGGTTGAACTTCCAGAAAATTTTCATTTCATTGGCGAACCTTCTGCTTTCATTATCTACGATTCGGAAAAGTTTACAGCAACCGAGCACTTGTGGTCACCACAAAATAGAATGGAAGGAGAAGTTAAACATGCCGTCTGCAGGCTCAAATCGAAAGAGGAACCACAACTTGAGTTTTTCGTTCTTTCCTGGTTTGTCAGAGAAACTTATTTTAACTACACCGGTGCCAAAAAAAGTTGTTTATTATTTCGACAGCTGGTTCAGCTGGTGCAACTTTTAGGCAGAGAGTCTCCGGTATTGGTTGGCGGTAACTACCAACTTCTACCCGACGAGGCAGAGTATTTGGTCGGCGTGGAACAGATGTCAAGTTTTTCCGACGTTGATCTCTTCTGTCTGACCTACAAGCCAGAAACCATCCGAAAACAGCTTCGTTCTTGCGGTTTCTTTCTCTGCGGCAACAAATTTGTTGACGAAAACAGCGAGAATTTGGTTGGAACGAGAAGCATTAAAGGAAATGTTATTCTGAACGGTTCTATGGATGAATTCTGGCGCAACCCCGAAGACTCGTTCTACTGGGATCCGATGACGCTTGATTTGAGTTCAGATAGAATTATTGAAACTGTCAATATGTGTGCTTCCAGGATGAAAAACGATCCATCTACAACTTCTCCAATGTCGTCGATGTCTTACACCGAGAGCGAAGTTACCTCTATAATGTCCGAACAAGAAGAAGAAGAAGAAGACTTACTTGATGGAGTCCAGATTTGCTCGTCTGACAACTTTAAACATTTTTTAGCTTCTTCCAAACTTCAGCATCTCGACTTGGCCAATTTCAAAACGATGGATCAGGTTAATTCGCAAATGAAGCTCAGCACTCAAAGAGAAAAACTAAAAGAGTTGAAAAGTTTTCTTGAATGTTTGGAGCTAAAAATGGACGCGGATAAAGCTTCTGCAGCATTTGCGGACCACGTGGACGGTGGTTCCACCAACACACAGAAAGTGGTTCTGGCGGGAAAAAACCCAGTTGCGACGGGAAATTGTTGCCCTGATGATGTGGCCATGTCTTTGAGTACAATATGCGAATATGACGAACACCTTTCCAGCTCAGAAGAATCCATCGAAGATGAGAAATGGAAAAACATTTTCTGTGGAGAATACGTCCATGCAGAAGAAGATGCCGTCAGTGATGACATCCAAAAATCTTCTGTCAATGATCATTTCAACGCTGACGTCATCAAAGCTTCCCTCAACGGCACAGATCACGAATTGGCAGAAGATGGTTCTTTAAGAGAAACAAAAAGTAAACACGATCAATCTCATTTTTACAAAGAGATTCGCATAGTCGAGGGAGCCACGGATGACCAGGGATCCGGGCCGGACAAATTTCTCGACCCTGAAGAATTTGATGCACCTGTGGAGAAGGACCAAGTAGCAACTGGAGGTTCATGTGGTGTAATGTAACAAATTTATTTCGTAATTTATTTCGTTTCCAACACGAGGTGGACAGGCTTCACTTTTCGCTTTGGCTTCTTTATATGAAACAGGTTTTATGAGTTTGTGTGTGCGCGGGACAGTATGTGTGAATGTGTGTATCTGGGTTTCGTATCGAATGAATGACACGCCCACATCCAGAAGTTAGTTTTTGCTTAAGAAAATTAAGTCACGTGGGTATGAAACTAGCACGTGCACACATGCATAAAATAAACAACAATTCCAACTGAAAGTCACTGAAGCTTGTTCAAAGACCCCCATATAACGATTGTGATATTTTGAACGATGACCGACATACATAATTTTAATGTTTGCAAAAAACGTATTCTGTCGGTCATTTTCATTTTTCAAACATAAGTAATAATGGGTAATCAACTGATAATGCAAATTTTTAAATTAAAAAAAATTAACTTGCAGAAATTGCTTGATTTTTTTAACTTTTTGAGAATTGAACTGATACGTTTTCCAACAATTAAAATTAAAATTTGGTTACTTCTTGTATATATTAATGAACGTTATTTGTTTTTGCTATTTGTTTATATATTAATTTATTTTTCTATTTTTTAGTGTTTTTCAGCATAGTATTGCAATGAAACTTTTTGAACTTTTCATATCTTCGCAGCTACCCACTATCAGTTGCATTTACCATCAGTTTCTTTTGATGTTTTGAATTTCACAAAAGTCAGTGAGATGAAACTCGTGTTAAAATATTCTTCGTAGTTTTTTTTGCGCTCGCTTCTTTTGATGACCTAAAAAAATAAAAAATACTAAAAATGACGTGAGGGCGACAAAAATTTCTTCTTTGATTTTTTTTAAGAGATTAACTGTGGGCACTACAGGTGCTTCAGGCGTCACAAGAAAAGTAGATAAATGGGGTGAGCGAAGGTGTGGATTCCCCTCATATTATGCACAATAATCGTAGTGACATTCTATTCTGAGAGAAAAACTTCCACACCACTATTTACTTTTCTTTTAAGTTTTCTGTTTGTTGGTCCTGATACAATAAATAACGAAGCCTATTGAAATTTCTCCCAACACCTGTTGATGTTGGTAACGCTGGTTAACCAACGCCATCGCAAAATAGTTTGGCTGTTTTTATTTGGTGACGTCATATTATTTGCATGAAGAGAAATCTAAAATTGTTTGTAGGAATAAGATGTTAATTTAGACGTTTAATAAATATTTTAGACTTAAACCTCTAGAATGCCCGTAAATTTGAAAGCTATTTATATTATTTTAATAAAACGAGTAACAACAAAACAGCGCAGCCCTCTATATTGGTAATATAATTTTAATTTCGAATTTTTTTAATTAATTTATGTATACATATATAAAATTAAGGCATAACCATTGCTATAAGTAACGTGAGAACCTGCCAGAATAATTATTATCTATGCGGAAAAATCATGCAAGAAGGTAGGTGGTGGAAGAGTGGAAATGTCTCATGTGTGATTAAATATTATGTGTTTTGCATCCCAATAGAATTTTTTTAAATATAATCACTTTCACACTTAATAATTTTATCCACTGTTTCCAACGACTCCAGAAGTCCAAATTCTAGTAACTTGAGTAGCTACTTCATCCAACGACTAAAACTGAGAATTGGAATTAACTGTAACGCTAAGAAAATACGTTAAGAAACTTCTTCTTTAGTAGAGCTGAATTGTTGTTAGCTTTCAATTTGTCGGTAATTTAGTTGTAGGTAAAAGTTTATTTCATTTTAAAATTCAATTTAATTATTATATTAATATGTCAATAAATTGAGTCGAAAGAAAAGAAAGTGTTAACAAAAAAATAAATGGAAGTTATCATCTTTCGGCCCAGGTAATTGCTGTTTCAAAGCCTACATATATATATATATATATATATATATATATATATATATATATATATATATATATACAAAAACGTGCGTACAAATTGAGAAAAAAAGAAACACACAATTAAACATGTTTAAAGTAGACACAAGCATATCAGCAGAGAAACAAGGATGTCACCTAGTTTTGTCACCTCACAATGTAATTAACCTACCCATAACGCCATCTATCATCACATTGAAATATTATAGTCGACAATTTATAGAAGAAATTATTGCTAAGAAGAACAAGACTAAGCGGCTAAGCGAGTTGCTGGCTCTTTAATAAATCTTTCAATCTAATTAGAAAATTCAAAAGTGAAATCAGCCTCTCTAGTAATAAAACAAGTGGATGTTTATCTATATATGGCAATGTGTAATTGTATATTTGTTTGTTTGTTCGCTTATCACATCCGAAACGCTGAAGTAATCTTGGCAAAATTTAGCAAGGATGTAGTTACTATTGAAGAGATGGTTTAAAGCCAGTAAAATAATGGTTTATTATTTTGCGTTTTATCGTCAAAAAACGCAACAAAACCTCAATAACAGCCGTTCAACTTAAAACAATGTATAAGCATTGAAGGTCATTGCGTAACAAAACACAAATTTAATTTACCTAACAAAATTTAAAGAGGATTTTAAGCATTTTTTAAAATCTGCTATTTAATTTACTTTTTTGGGCAAAGCACCCAGTGGCGTGGTGTGTGTTGGAGTTGCCCGGGACGGCAAAGCCAAAAAACACACCCCTTCTCCAAAAAACGTAATGGAAAAAGGGGGAAAAGCGGAAGAGAAAAAAATGAAGGAAAAAAGAAAAAGGAAGAAAAGAAATGAAAAAAAAGAAGAAAAAGAAAGAAAAAAATAAAAAAAGGGAAAAAGAGAAAAATAGAAAAATAGATAGAGAAAAAAAAGAAAAAAAACAGCGAGTAAAAAACATGATAGACAAAAGAGGAAAGAAAAAAAAAAGAAAAAAAATTGAAAAGAGAGAGAAAGAAAGACAAATATAAAAACTTTCTAAAAAATACAATTTTACTTCCAATGCACTAAAAAAGAAGAACATTTTCTTTGTGTTATCGGATTATATCTCTTAAATACTTTGACAAAATCTAAAAATATAGAACTTTCTTTTTTGTACAAACACTTTCAGTCAAAAACATGTATTTTTGTATTTTTTAAATAAGGAAGAGAGAGAGAGAGCGCGAGAAGAGAGAAAGACATATAAAAAGAGAGAAAGAGAGTCGGAAAAAACAAGTAAACCGTTAAAAGTTTTAAATGCACTAAAAAAAGAAAAATATTTTGTTGTGTCCAATTGTATCTCTTAAATAGTTTGATAAAATATAAAATTGTGGGACGACCATATTTTACAAACTGTCAGACATAGAAACATATAAAATATACTTCACACACTTTTATATGTTATCAAACTATTTTTTTTGTTTTTTTTTTATTTGTCGACATATCTACATATGAAATGACAACAGGGAGACTACTAATAAGCAATGCTTGTAGTGTAGCCACCCTTTACAAATGGAGATAGAGTTCACATTTAGGAGATAAAATTGGATAACACAAACAAATATTATAGTCCAAAACTATTAACCACAACAAATTTCAGATTAATTTGATAACGGGAAGTAAATAAAAAACCGATTACAACAACCACAAGTAGCACACTTCACGACGAAGTTAAGTAAAAGAGTATAAAAGAGAAATTCAGCACCTATCGCTGCATGCTACCGATGTTTGTTTGATTGATTAACATCTGTATCTGTCTGTGACGTGCTTTTGTGGGTACATGGCTCGATTCACTCCAGCCCACCAACTACTGAGGTGCAATAGGTTGGCCTCGGATGAACCTCATGGTCTGTGCATGGTATCGCTCCACCTGCCTCGGTCTACCCGCACGCTACCGACTGTGCCAGCTTGCTCTTCTTTTTCCGATGCACAGGTGTTTCTTTGCAATAAATAAAATGTTTTTGATAAAACAAATAAAACATAAAAAAGCTGGTTTTTTCACAAATCCCTTATATATCAAGATTTGACGGTTTTTTATTTGTTGCAAAAATGTTTTTCTTTTTTTAACGACCTTTTTTTAAATGTATATATGTAAATATCTATTTTAATTGTTTTTCTTTTTAAACAAAGATAATTATTATTTGTAATTCAAAAATTGTATTGTTATGAGGAGCAAGCCTATATTTAAGATTTCAGATCGATTGGATGACGGGAAGTTAGTTAATTCTTTTTTTCAAAGTTTGGAAACAATCAATCAAGCTAGCAAGCAAGACCGGCCGAAAAGTTAAAATAAGGAATTTAACAAGCCGTAAAAATCGAAGTTTTTTCACAACTTTTCTATATTTCATTTTTTGAATTTATTTAATTGTATTTTACTTGTTTTTTTAACATAGATAATTATTATTTTTGAATGAAAATGTGTTTTTCAAATTAGTTTTTTAAATTTTTAACTTTAAAAGAATGCATTGTCATATATATTGTCATATATTTCAAATCTCAGCTTGATTGGATGCCGGGAAGCAAGTAAGCAAGCAAAAAAAGCAAAAATGATGGTGAAGTTAATATAAGGAATTTAAAAAGAGAGAGAAAAAGCGAGAGAAAAAAGTGACTTCAAAAAATATCTAACCTACCAGTATAACATAATAAAGTCTTGTAAACTAAATTATTGTATTAAACTATTGTATATATATATATATATATATATATATATATATATATATATATATATATATATATATATATATATATATATATATATATATATATATATATATATATATATATATATATATATAACATATTTTGATATTTTGACAATAAGTAGTTTTTAGGTCTGCCACATTAAATATCTACCCATATTTAGACGATACAAGTTTTTCTTATTGTTGTAATGGTGATGATGACAACGACGAAGGGTAGTGTTGATGGTGAGGATATTTGTGAACGTGCGAGTTTGTTGTGTTATCATCAGCTTTTCTCTATATAATGAGGTGTACAGAACGTCAATGAGATGAACGAGCATAATTTGTAAGCGTAAACAATCCAAGAAACTTCATCATCGTTGCCAGTTGATTTCAGTTAATGTCATCGTTCTTAGTGTCATCGTTACCGAATAATGCCTTCCTAAGTAAATAATGTTTTCGTTATCACATAATGTCATCGTTATCATCTGATGTTATACTTTATGCCGATATGATTATGATTGTTCACATCAAACTTCTAAGATATTGAACTCAATGGAGAATGATTATTTAATTGAAATAATAACAACATGTTTTTAAATCACAATTGTATTGTTGTAGTAGCCGCCCATCTCTAGTTGACTTTGAGGGAGAGCACAAATGGTGAGTTTATTGTAAATCGATTAAATTTTTTCCAAGTTTATACTTGATAATTCAGAGAAAATCGTATTTATTAAACTGTCGAACCTCAAAAAATATAAAAATAAATATAAATGTGGTTGATTGTAAAATAATTAACCTTAAATTTAATATTTGTATTTTATTATATATATATATATATATATATATATATATATATATATATATATATATATATATATATATATAATATAATTAGAGGTGCACCGATTCTCGGCCCTTTTGCCGATAATCGGTTTGGCTGCTTCCCAATCGGTACCTGCCGATTATCATTCAGTTAATACATGTTGATAAACAAATTGTTGAACACATTCTTTAAAAGAAAAAAACAAACCAATGAATTAAATTCAATGCATGTTGAATGACTTTCAGTTTAACGATTAATTAATCCTTAACGTTAGGATGCTGCCCCTTTAGTGCGTAGAAACATTAGATTCTCAGCTTTGTATATAGGCGGCGATCGGAATGTATTAGTCAAGCACCACTTAAGAGTATGTCTGCATATACTAATTTGAATCTAATAAAAACTTGACCACCTACGCACTTATAAGTAATATTGAGATTTACTTCATGGGAAAATAAGAAACAACTAATAACAAATGACATTTGATTGACACATTATATGTGTGATTAGTTTGGGTGGGATGAAATTTTTCAAGATGTTTTTGTGAAAAAATGTGCTCAGGATGCAATCTTTGAAGACGAAACAAATATGGGAAACCTGTGAGTATGTTATTGGACTAAAATAAATTCTAACTCATTGTCACTTTCTAGTTTTAAGTTAATGATGATGCGTTTTTATGTTAATTCCAGTAAGTTTATTTTAATTGCAATTTAACTAGTAAGTGTCACTCAGAGAAAACTAAAGCAGAAGCGACGTAATCTTTAAACTCATTTTTTCAAAAAACGTTTTTTTTATGAGCAACCCAGTTCTTCAATCAATTGACATTGCTCCAACAAACTCATCTAAGATTAGTAAGTTAGCATGAGATTTAAAAGCATTGCATAGCTGTGGATATGATGATATATGATGACCCTTCAGTAGCAAAATATTCCATTAGCTGCATAGCACCATTACGTTTATCAATCATTACTTGTTTATTATAATCTGGTGTTTTTCCTACTGATTTTCTCAAAATAAACAATTCAAACAACTACAACTTCTAGTTATGTATACTGTTTTCAATCTGTTGGTCCTCGGGTTGGGTCTAATCTGGTTTGATATCTCTAATTCATTGCATCTCTATGATTTGCATTTATCTAAATTATAGTTATTTTTTATTTTTCCTTTTTTTATCATCATTTGTGTCTATTATCTATTTATTCAATTATTTATTTATTTTTGTTTTTTATTGGAATGTTTTTAATTGTAAACAATATTATGATGCTGCTCTTATGTAAATATCAACTTTATGTTAATGGTGATTTATGAGTATGATAAATTTATCTTTTAGATTTATTGTATTTCGTATTTTTTTGCTACTAGCAAGGCTACCCAGCTCTGCAGAGGTTTTTTTCAGGTTTTATTTTGATTTTTATTGATACAGCGTAAAATATTAAATTAATTTTTTAATGACTTGAAACCTTCTTCTTAATGAAAACTATTTCCATGTACAATTCTGCTCAAATTGCTTTAGCGGTTCAGATGTGATAACTGAACAAACACACAAACAAAAAAATTTTGCTTTGTATATAAAAAACTTCTATAGAAAATTTTATAATATTTCAGAAACCTTTTTTGTTTCAGACTCACGGTCCGTTTGGGCTTTCGCAATCTTCTGAGTGTAAATACATTCGTGTGAAAGGAGGCAATAGATAAGAAAGCATGAAATAGCTAAATTATAGAAATATCAAGATAGACGTTAATAACAAAAAATAATAAAATTTAGACACTGAGCTCAAATTGCATAGAATAAGTTGAAATAATAATAATAATAAAACAGGTTCTTACAGAAGTCAGACTCTATGTTCCTCAAAATGTACTCAGAACTCTCGTATTCCAGCTTGTGGTAACGCGTATTGACTACTGCAAGTCCTTAATCACAAATGTCAATTAGAAAATACTTGATATCTTCCAAAAGGTACTTAATACTGCGGCCAGACTTGTCTGTGGATCGAAGGTTTTTTGTTTTGGGTCACTCCACTACTTATAAAGATCTCAGAGAGAGTAACCTACAAGGTTTCATGTTGTCTTCGATGCTAGGCTCCACGGATTGCCGCAGTTCTCTCTTGGTGTCTTCTGACACATTACAAAAACGTTCAACCCTCCGATCGGGTGATTTCCCAATTCTCATCAGCCCAAGATCATGTTTCTCGGGGTTCGGAGACCGATCGTTCCACGTCATTGGTCCCGTCAGTTGGAATGCCTCCCACCTGTGATCCAAAAGCAGACGACTTCCTTTTAAAAACTTATCTTTTTAACCAGTCTTTTAATGGAATTCAATAATACTTTTTAATTCAATTTTTTTCTTTCTTTGACTGTCTGTTTGCTGACTTGGTTTAAATGCATTTTTTAATTTTTTATGATTGATTTTAATGCACTGTAAATATAGGAATAAATAAATACAAATTAAATGTAATTAAAAAATTCAAATAAACAAATTAAAAAAATAATATTATTAATAATAAAAAATTCATAAAATCAGTAGAAAATTAATAATATGATTTTCTTAAAATTCAGTTGCGATGAGCCATAAGATAAATAGAAACAAGTCGTGAAAAATTCCTGATATTTCAGGATTTGCCGGCTTTTCATTTAACACAACAAATTTTTTAAAGCGACATTTTTTGAAATTATATATGTAATCATCATCAATGCAATTGTATTTTTGTTATTTTTGTTTTGAAAACATAAGAAGAGAGACATATATGCGTTATGGCGTCGAGTTGCGTTATATAAACAGTCTTAAAAGCGATTTTATAAACTAAAAGCCTAAGAAAATTATATAGCTGAATTTGTCGTGAAAAATTCTATCCGACGGTATAATTTGAATCCTGTTTCTGTTGATAATTTTTTTGATATTTGTAGAAAACACAAATTTGTTATTGTTGTGAGCCACTCCCTCAAGTCGGACAATAATAAACAACAGTCGTTGGTCTTTTATCGACCTTAAACAAACGTTACTAGAAAAAGTTCTGATTTAAACAATGGCTAAGTCAATAACAGCTGAAAGTCTTGAACAAATTCTAAGTTCAGTTATAGAACAGGCCAACGAGAATACGAACTCGCTTGTCAAACAGCTGAACAAGAATATGGCAAAGACCATCAATCAAGTGAACGAAGGTATGCTTATATTGATAGAGTCATTCACAACAAATATTCAGTTGCTGTTATCCCACGTTACAAAAACCATGTTTGATACACTCAACGAGCTGACAAAGACTATCATGACCCGTTTCGAGATACTGGAACACTCTCTCCCGGCTCGGGTCCCTTAAACTGACATAGAGGAAATCAGATCAGCGATGTGGGACGTTGAAAAGGAGAAAATGTCAAAATTAAAACTTGTTAAAAATGTCATCATCTCCGGTCTTCCACCTGTGCCTCAGATTAATGACGAAAAACTTATTCTAAATTTTTTTTAACAAAACCTCCCTTTAAAACCCAAGATTGAAAACGTTCGACGTCTTGGAAAGGATCCGGCCTCTTCTAAACTTCGCATCACCCTCTCAGACTCTGAAACAGTGGATGATCTGATTTCATCATCCCGTCTTCTTCGCACGTCTACTGATCCAAATATGAGGAAAATCTACATAAACCGCAATTTGACACGGCGAGAAGCTGAGGCTGCGTATCAGAGGAGATGCAAGATGAGATCAAGAACTACCCAAGAAAATGCTCCTAAGACGGCCTCAAAAACTCCCGATCTGCAGGATATTTAACGCCTCAGAAATTCATCGAGCCACTTGGGCTTTTACAAACGTAAGAAGTATAATAAACAAACGAGAAGAACTTTCTTTATTTTTGGAGATGAACGATATTGATATTTTTGGTTTGGTGGAAACATGGTTGAATCAAGAACCTGATGGTTTGTTCCTTCCACGCGGCTATAAAGCTTTTCGCTATGACTGAGGTTCACGTGGTGGTGGTGCAATTGTAATTACAAAAAAAGAAGTACCAGTTAAGCAGATCTTTCTTCCTGCGGAATACAAGCAAATTGAATTAGTGTGCATTGACGTACAAATACATTCTTCAACCTACAGGATAATTGTTTACTACAGACCAGGAGGTTTTTATCCACAAGCTACAGAATATGCAATCAGCAGTATTCAATGTATAAAATTTTTGTGCAGCAATAGAAATCACATCTGTGTAATGGGTGATTTCAATCTTCCTGATGTTAACTGGTTCACTCATTCACATCCAAATAATGAAGTTTGCAATCAATATATGAACTTTATAAATGAGATGGGTTTCCACCAACTCGTGAATTTTCCAACACGGAATGCAAACATTCTGGATCTGATTTTATCGGATGATGATCGGTTTCTGTCCCACATTGAACCGTCTTCTCCTATTGCTCATAGTGATCATAATACAATTATCTTCAAGCCTAATTTTCCAAAACCATCCCCTGTTCTAAACTCCGTGAATAGCGTTAGCTTAAGCAAAACAAATTTTGCCAGACTCAACAGTCATTTTAACGAAGTTAACTGGAACATAGTTTTTCAATACTGTTTCTCTGTAAATGATTGTTGGCTTGGATTCCTTGCTGTTGTTAAAGATGTCCTACTCATGTTTTTTCCAAGACGTAACCAAGTTAGGAGAACTGTTAAAAGTCAAAAATCAACCTATCCAACACTCATAGTTAATGCCCAGAGATACAAACTTCAGGCTTTTCGAAGATGGACTGTCGGTCGGAAATTAAAGACAAAATTATTTACAATCATTTTTCTAGGAACGTTAGGAGACTAATTGATGAGTACCATAAATCACAAGAACTTGAACTCATTTCTCGTGGCGATATGGGCAGCTTCTACAAATTTATAAATAGAAAGCTATCAACATGCTGTCCTTTGCTGGAAGTTAAGAAATCAGATGGCACATTAACGTCGGATCCAGTGGTGATTGCCAACACCTTCAACAATTACTTTTCCAGTGTTTTCACTACTGACGATGGAACAAGCACAGAAATGCCTCCGCGTACATTCAGTACGCTTGAAAAGATTGATTTCACCCCAGATCGCATCATCCAGATCCTTCGTAGTCTCAAATCTTCCAAATCGTCGGGTCCAGATGGTATCCCAAACAAGTTACTTAAAGAATGTGCAACTGGTCTGGCCATACCACTTTGCCACATCTTCAATTTTTCTTTCAATGCACATATGTTGCCTAACGATTGGAGCTCCGCGCATGTCACACCGATCCACAAAAAAGGAGCAACATCAGAAGTGGCTAACTACAGGCCCATATCTCTCACTTCCTCGTCTTGCCGTGCCATGGAAAAGTTAATCAACAAAGACATCCTCGCATATCTTCATCAAAACAATCTTATTACTCCAGAACAACATGGTTTCCTGAAGATGAAGTCTACATGTAAAAACCTTATCGAGTGTGTTAACAACTGGACACAAGCAATTCAATCAAACCAGCATGTCGATGTTATCTACTTCGATTTCAAAAATACTTTTGATTCGGTTTCGCACCAAAAACTTATAGTCAAACTCCAAGCTTATGGAATCTCTGGCGATTTACTGTTATGGTTAAAGGCATTTCTATCAAATCGATCTCAAACTGTGAAAGTGAATGGTCGCCTTTCTGCCTCGACTGACGTGATTAGCGGTGTCCCCCAGGGCAGCGTACTAGGTCCAAACATATTCCTCTTATACATTAATGACGTGGCTGATCTATTTCGAAATACCTCCGTGAAGATTACGTTATTTGCGGATGATATCAAATTGTACTCATCATTACCTCCTGACAATGTATCATTACAGTTAGCCATTAACAAATTAGTGCTGTGGAGTGAAACGTGGCAACTTCAACTAGCCCCCGAAAAATGTTTCCACTGCTCCATCAAAGGATCTCATTGTAGCGCTCCAGTTTCTACATACTCAATCGGCTTGCAAAAGATATCACCTATAGATACCATCCGCGACCTTGGAGTATTCCTTAATTAACAACAAGCAAACATCTAGGTCACATATCGACTATATTGTCCATAGAGCTCTCATCAGGATACCGCTTATCCTCAAATGCTTTCGTTCAAGAGACCACAATCTTCTCACAAGAGCATATACCATCTATGCCCGCCCCATCTTAGAGTATTGCTCCCCCATCTGAAGCCCTCACTACAAACAAGATATAAACAAGATCAAACGCACACAAAGATATTTCACAAGAGCTTTTCCCTACCTAAGAAAATTACCGTACAATATCAGACTCAAACGTCTTGGGCTCATGTCTCTGGAGCATCGCCGCTTGATAAATGACTTCTGTTTTTGTTACAATATCATACATGGTTTTGCAAACTGTAAAATAACAGGCTTCCCAGAATTTACCCAGAGTACGCGCACTCGTGGCCACTCACTTCGTCTGCGACAGGAGAGGTGTTCCAGAGACATCAGGAAAAATTTCTTTACAAATAGAGTGATAAACCCATGGAACTCGCTCCCACCTGAAATTATAAACTCTTCAACCTTTTCCCGTTTCAAGTCCTGTCTCATGACCCACAATTTAGCCAGGTTTCTCGTCAACGGCTGACAGTGCTGTCGGAGATGAGGTCAACAACACTGAACTTCTCATATCTACAGAGTTTCTTCTTTTTTCTGGGCATTACGGTGGAAAGCATTTGTCGAATTATTCCTGATTAATCTACCCTACATTACATTCTCAATTGCTCCTCGCTTTAGTTTTGTATCTTAAACTTTGAAGTCGAACCTTCATTTTGCGTCTCCTTACATGGCATTCTCAATTGCTCATCGCCTTTGTTTTTTAGCTTGAGCTCTGAGGTTGAACCGTCACTTTGCGTCTCCTTTCTTATTTATTTTATTTATTTATTTATTCTCAAACAGAAGGGCCTATCGGCCTTTAATACCGTTCGGACAGTACAAACGAAACAAAAAAAACCAATAAACGAAATGTGTACACATACTCAGTTGCAAATCGTAAATTGTTAAGATGTTAGAAACATACAATAGCAAGGTATGCTCGCGTAATACATATTGAATAAGATATTAAATCTTGTAAATATTTAAATTTGGCATTTATGGAACGGTTAAACCTGACAAATTGTTGTTCTTAACGCTTATACATAATGCCGTGAAGTTGAAACTTCCACCGCAATCTTCAAAATCCCTCTAAATACTTCCAAAAATCTGTTTATGTGACATCCAGATCTGCTAATGCTTCATGAAAAATTCAAAGTCTTGAAAACTTAGATAAATCCATCTGATTTATCAAGTTTCTGAACCGACTGTAGTTTGATGATCCAACAACATCCTGAGGCAAAGAATTCCATGCTGAGACCACGCGTCCAGTTATGAAAAACCTGGCATCGTCAGTTCTATATTGACCTGGCATCAGTTTGTAGCTATGGCCCCTTGTTTTTTCATAATTTGCTCGTTTAAATTGTCCAACCAGGCTAGAATCCACCATTCCATTTAAAGATCTGTAGCAGAAACAAAGGTCTGCGATAAGTCTGCGCTCTTCTATAGTTTTCAATCCCAAAAAGCTGAGACGGGTCGAGTATAGTAGATGGCTGATATTTGGAATCATACGGGTGAATCTTTTCTGAACTTTCTCCAGGCCGTCGATTAGGTACTTGTGCCGAGGGCTCCAAACTGGAGAGCAGTATTCGAGCAATGGTCGCACGTATGTAGTGAATGCTTTTTTCATCAGATACTGATCTTTAGACAGGAGTCATAGTTTTATTAATCTAAGTTTCACCGACGCAGAGTGGATAAGGTTCTCAATGTGTTTTTTGAAATCAAGGTTTTTATCAATTAGTACACCCAGATCCCTTGTTTGCTCGGTCGGTTTAAGCTCGTATGTCCCAATTCGATATCTAGGTATTTCGAAACCTTTGTCGTTTCTTCGCCTGTGAATGGGACATACAAAACACTTCGATAGTGCCAGATTCAGTTGCCATGTTTTACTCCAGAGAACTAGTTCATCAATTGCTCTCTGTATTTCTGGAGCCGAAGATGATGTGGGCTGAGTTGGTGAGTAATTTTTTATGTCGTCGGCAAACATCTTGACAGAGACCGGTCCAAAAGCATCACCATCCGTAATATCGTTAATAAAAATTAGAAAGAGTATGGGGTCCAGGACACTTCCTTGAGGGACACCACTGGTAACATCTCTCGGAGCAGATAAGCACTTACCAATTCGAACAAGCTGTTTTCGAGCACTCAAAAAAATCCAAGATCCATGCCAACAAATCACCTGATATTCTTGTTTTTTTTTCTTCCGCTTTTGTTTTCTTTTTGTTCGAATGCACAATCACATTTCTGTTTTGTTTATATTGCTATCCAAATGGTGTAAGTGGCCGTTGGCCCTGCTATTTGACGACATTTTAATAATAATAATAAATAATTATTATTTTTGAGTTTAAAACTGTTTTTTTGCAACAATTTTCCAAACACTTAAAAAATGCTTTGTCATGAGAAGTTAGCCTATAATTTAAATTTCAGCTCGATTGGATGACGGAAAGTTAATTTATTTCCACTTTCAAACTTTGCAAACATTCAAGCAAGCAAGCAAGTAAGCAAGCAAGCAAACAAGACCGACGTTAAAATTATTATAAGGGACTTAAAAATAGGCAAAATAAAACCAAGATTTTCTCCGCTCTCGTCGAACAATGATATTCTCATTTCACAGCAAGGGGTGGAAACACCGAAAAGGTAAGGACATAAGTTACCAAACAGCGCTGCTTTACCTTGGTGCAGTCGGCATCATCAGGACTAAAAATTTGATCCTAGTCATCAACACCGGTCGTGAAAAAACAAGGTCTATCAGTGAGGATATTTACCAAAGTATCTTTAAACATTGGATTTTTATTGTTATATCTTTTATTATTCTAAATTAATTGTAATAATTACAATCTAAACTATTGTGGTTGCTAAACACTTATTTAGATCTGTAGATAATTATGTCTTGATATAAGTTTGTTTGTTTATGACATGACTAAGTAGGAAATAGGATAAAACTTATATATACATACATATATATATACATACATACATCCATATATATATATATATATGCACACACACACACAAACACACATACATGTATACATATATATATATATATATATATATATATATATATATATATATATATACATATATATATATATATACATATATACACATACATATATTCATACAATATATTTATACAAACATATATATATATATATAACATCTCCCTCTCTTTATAGAAAATCATATGATTTTCTGCTGGGGTCCAGTACTATCCGTTTTGGAGGGTTGCAATAACGTTTAGGTCTTGCCTCCAGTTCTATTCCTGTTGGAATGTGTGTCAACTCCTCCGGATTGGCTTCATTATCCATATGGCTCAGAACATGGTCTCCTTGTCTATTCTCTCCATCCTCATTCTCCGTAACCCGAGGGGTTGCGTTTATGTCTGGTTCCAACATCTCTTCCCCTCCTGGGAACACAATTCTTACTGGGGCTTTCTCTCCATCACTTTTATCTTGAAGGGGTACTGGCATGTCGAATGTCTCAAACATTTCTTTAAGTGCCCAATCTAAATTCCTTGGTCTTAATTGATTTGTATGCCTTTTTGTAATCCTTCTGTCAATCTCTACTTCGTAAACCGTTTTTCCAATTCTTTTTAAAACCTTCCCTGGTATCCATCTGGGATGGTTTGGATTTTTATAATCTCTAGCGTACACCGCATCTTGTTCTATAAAAACTCTCGGTCTTGCCCCATTCCTTTTGTCAAACTGTCTCTTCATGCAAGATTTTTTTTTCTGAATACTTTTTGTCTTTTTTAGTATTTAGTTGTAAGTCTGATAGTGGTGTTCTAATTTGTCTCCCCAAAAAATTTTCTGTGGGAGATTTTTGATGTGGACTAGATGGGTATGGTGTAGATCTATAACACAACAAAAACTTTTGCACCAATTCCTCGGTAATTCCTTCACCTTTTAGCTTTTGTATGGTTCTTTTGAAAGTATTAACACATCTTTCTGCTTGACCATTACTTTGTGGATGAAAGGGAGGTATTCGGATATGACTGATAAATTTTGACTGACAAAATCTTTCAAATTCCATAGAAGTAAACTGTGTTCTGTTATCTGATACCAATGTCTTGGGAAATCCATACCGAGCAAACATTCTGTTCAGCTCGCGAATTGTCGTTGTTGAGGTAGCCGCACTCATTTGTATTATTTCTGGCCATTTTGAATATGCGTCCACAACAACCAGAAACATTGAATTCTCCAATGGTCCCGCAAAATCAATGTGAATTCTCTCCCAGGCCTGTGATGGTTCAGGCCATGGTGACAACGTGTTTTTCATAGGCATTTTAGCTGCTTTTTGACTTGCATCACAGCTTTTCACCATACTTTCAATATCTCTATCGATTCCACGCCAATACACCGACTGTCTGGCCAGCATTTTCATTCTCGTAATTCCTGGATGACCCTGATGTAGCATCCTCAATATACGCTGTTGCAGTTTTTTTGGAATTACTACTCTTACACCCATAAATAGAATGCCATCATGTAAAGTCAAATTAGTTGCTTTACTTTGGAATGCATTCCAGTTTGATCCAGGTTTAACTTTTGGCCAAAATCCCTTTTTAATGATCTCACTTAACTCTCTGAGTTCAGAGTCTTCTTCTGTCATAATTTGAATATATTTCTTACTAACAGGTAATTGTCTCATCGTATCCTCTTGTATCATTGTGATGTCTTCGTTTACACCTGCTATTATCAAATCCTCATTTCCTGTTGTTTCATCCGAGTCAGATTTGTCTCTAACATCTGACCCTGAATATTCGGTGCCGTCGTCTGTTATGGAGGCTTCCGTTTCAGAACCGTCGCTGTATGGGTAAAAGCTATAGTTGTTATTGCCATTATTATAATCATCATCGTCACTTTCATCCTCATCGTTTTGCATTTCGTTTCCAACATTCTTCCCATCTTCTTTAGTTTTTTTTTCGACGTCCAAACCGACTGGATCACTGTCACCATATTTGCATGGTTCATCTTGAGCATTTTTGCAAGGTTGATCACCATGACTGTCTTTGACAGGCACATCATCATGACCGTCCATGACAGGCTCATCATCATGACCATCCTTGCATGGTTCATCTTGTACATTCTTGCATGGTTCATCTTGACCGTCTTTTTTGTTTCCGCAATTGTTTGGGTCACCATGGAGGAGTTCAAGAAGTTTCTTCCTTTCTTGCTGTGCTGCTCTGATTTCCTCCGCCATTTTATTCAGAGCCTTCAAGTTAACTTTGACGTATTTAATGTCCTGTATCATTAAGATTAACTGAAGAAATCTTTTTTCAGTTTCTTCTTTTTCAAATCTCTTTTCTTCTTTTTCTCGAGCTTCCCTTTTAAGTTTCTCTTCTTTTTCTTGAGTCAACTGCTCTCGGAGAAGATCCATATGCTGTTGCTGTTGTTGCATCAATGCGATGAGTTGGCTATTGATGTCCATTTTAGCTTCGTGGGTTTTGTGTTTATCCTCGTCGTCAATTGTTATATCTTTTATTATTCTAAATTAATTGTAATAATTATAATCTAAACTATTGTGGTTGCTAAACACTTATTTAGATCTGTATTTTTTTTTTTTTATAATAGTTTATAGTCCTTTACACCAAGTGTTTTAAGACTGAAACGGCTGTGTCAGAAGCACCTAAGTACTTCCAGTCGTGGATCATAATTAATTTGATCCTTTTAACTTTTCCCTCCTCCTTTCTCCAGGCTTGGGACTGGCTTGCAAAAGCAAGGCGGAGTTGAATAACTATAAGATAATTAATTTAGATCTGTAGATAATTATGTCTTTATATAAGTTTGTTTGTTTATGACATGACTAAGTAGGAAATAGGATAAAACTTATATATACATATATATATATATATATATATATATATATATATATATATATATATATATATATATATATATATATATATATATATATAATAAATATATATATATGAGTTTGTTTATTCAGTTATATATATATATATATATATATATATATATATATACATATATACACATGCATATATTCATACAATATATTTATACAAACATATATATATATAACAGTTATGTTATGTTCGATTGAGCGTATGAAACGTTGTTTGAGAAAAAAAATAATTTGTGTTATTCCGGAAGCCAAGTCAGAGTGAGATCTGATATTTGAAAATCAAGCGAAAAGAATAAAATCTAATCTGCTTTTTGAAACAGTCAATTTGGTTAGATCAAAACTAGAAAACAAAGTTTAAATAAAAATCTATAGGTCTGATTGTGTTCTGGAAAAAATAATCAGAAAGGTCTGACAGAATCATACAGTTAATCTGACAGGTCATTTGAAGAAACTGGAACAGTGTTTCTCAACATAGAAAAGAAAGCGTGAAGACACTTTTAAAGGGTGATTCCGTTGTCATATGATAGAACCATGGGTACGATTTCAAGTTATTGACCAGACTCCAGAATGGTTCACAAAGACTGTAGAAGGTTTTTTCATTAGCAATATAGCTATGGATGACTGGAATCGAATTTCACAGTCGGTGGTTCTGGCTTAAACATAATTTGCTTTCAAAGAGTCATAATTGTTATGGTTCTAAAATAGACACCGCTTAGTGTTAAGATTGCGGTTTTATTTAGTTTCAGAGAGATGTGGTTATTTTGCTAACTCCGCCTTGCTTTTGCAAGCCAGTCCCATGTCTGGAGAAAGGGAGGGGAAAGTTAAAAGGATCAAATTATCAAATAATCCACGACTGAAAGTACTTATGTGCTTCCTACATACAGCTATTTCAGTCTTAAAACACCTGGTGTAAAAGACTATAAATTATTATAAAAAAAGGTTTTTTGCTGATTATAATTTTGGTAAGGCAATTTCCAGTGCTGAGTTAATAATAAATAGTTTTTGTTTTATTTATTGACATCAGAAAACGAAACAGCATCAGCAATCAGACACTAAAAAATGACGAGGTTATCGGTCCATAAAACAAAAAAGATGTCAAAAGGCAAAAACCTAAAGGGTATTTACATCCCGCTAAGAAGGCTGCCTACAAAGTTCATTGTACACAAATAATAATTAGAAATATATTGAACCTGTACAAGTGCTATTGAAACATTGGTGACTCAATAATAAACTTTTTAAGTAATCGTTTGAAACAGGATAAGTTTGGTTGTTGAAATATAGTCATCGGAATTTATGCATACACACTAGGACCTGCACATACAATTGAGCGAAGCTTTATGTTGGATTTAGCAAAGGGGGGTCTATACCTTGGATATGAACGAGGCACACAAGAATGTAATGAGGATGATTGAGGTAGCAATTTTCTAAATAAATCAGGAAGCATATTATGATCAAGTTTATACACAAAGATTCCCACACGAAAATGATTTATTTGGTAAATTTTAAGTATGTTCAATTGTCTAAAGAATGGACCAGTGTGAGAACTACATGGTAACTTGAAGATGATACGTAAATATCTTTTCTGAAGTTTAAGCAGAGGCTGAAAATAAGTTGAGTAATTAGAAGCCCAGATTAAATTGCAATAATTTAAATAAGGAAATATAAATGAGTAATACAAAGTGACTGCTACTAGTAGAGTAATGTAAGGGCGAATACGTGAAATGATTCCAATAATTTTTGACAACTTATTAGTTACATACTGAATATGAGGTTTAAAAGTATGATGTTCATCTATGACAATCCCAAGAAATTTACATGCATCAACACGAGACAGAACAGAGTCACCAATACATATAAACAGCTCATTAAGGCTAATATTTTTCCTTGCTTTATGAAACAACATGTAAACAGTTTATTTTACATTGAGTGAAAGAACGTTTGCTTTACACCAGTTAGCAACTCCCATCAATTCTTTGTTCATAACAGAGAAAAGTTCGGTAATGTCATCACCAGATATGAATACATTCGTGTCGTCGGCGAAGAGCAGAAATTAAATATGATAATGATAATGACAAAAATGATAGAACGTGCTCACAACATTACACCTGGTGTCAAAATAAACTCTTGTTTTTGACACATCAAAGAAAACATCCTTACCTCAACCCGAACAAGCTTCTATATACGACCCAGCATAATAATAAATATAATAAAAACAAATATAATAAAAAACAATTATAACCACGCGTATTCACGTGTTTCTTACATAAATGGGACTAGAAATATATAAATGTGATTACAATTACATAAACGGGATCACAAATTTAATGTAAACAATCTAAATATTTAATTATATTAGATAAAGCCGAGGAGCATAAAGACTGTACTTGTAACGGGATTGTAGTATGCAACTAAATTTAAAGTTCTAAGTCACGATTTTCCGCAGTAGTTGTACTGACCACGTGTACTTCAATTATGGATGTATTTTATTAATTTGACAGTCATATTTAACTCCAAAAAGATGTCGTACTTGAATTGACACATAAAGGTCCAAATTATAAATGTGTTAACACAAGATTATCTTTATAATTATTATTACTATTAAAACAAATAATTATATTTCAGTACGTTTGTCATTGGTTTAGTAAAAACCAATGCTGCTGCTGCTGATGATAATGATAATAATGACGACAATAAGGAACGACGAAAATACCAATTAGGATAATAATAACATTGAGATGATGATGATGATGATGATTACTATAAAGGTTATGGTGCTCGTGGTGGTATCAGAAGTATAAATAAAGTGAAATCAGTAAATCAGCTCATTTTGCTTTTTTGCGTCCGTCAAGAGGTTCATGCAAATGTTTGAAAATATCGTATGATAATATATGCATTGGATGAATTAATTATTAGAAATATATAAACCAAATACTGGACACACGCAGGTATATATATATATATATATATATATATATATATATATATATATATATATATATATATATATATATATATATATATATATATATATATATATATATATATATATATATATATATCCGTGGGTCATATATATTATTCTGTGTAAAAAGTTTTGTGCGAAACGCTTTGGTATCTATGTCAAATAAATAAATTATGTGAATAAATAACTTGAATTAATTAAAAAAATTAAAAATTAGTAATATTCTTATCCATTATTATCCTATCAAAAAATATTACTAGCGTATGCATGGTTAATCAATTTTTTTCGATTTTACTATCGATTTCTAAATCCTTCATAATAATTTTTTGTTTTATATTACTAACACCTTTATTACCAAAAATGCACGAAAATCCTGAAGCAAAAATCGGCGTTTGACAGCAAGCGTTCATCGTAATGTTTAAACATCCCAAAGACGGACAATAAATGTTATATATATATATGTTTGTATAAATATATTGTATGAATATATGTATGTGTATATATGTATATATATATATGTGTATATATATATATACATATATACACATACAATATATTTATACAAACATATATATATATAACAATAACCAATTAATTTTATTTTTTCAATTTGAACTCTCTGGAATTTTGTCAACTGAAAAAAATAATCGTCAAAAAATTTCAGCAGATGTAGGACCGCCAAACAAAAAAAGTATTCGATGAGTGAAAATTTTGATTACTTCAACTTTCAACTTATCAATATCTATTTGCCAAAGCAGAAACTGCATTTTATGGAAGGAATGGTTTTATTTCGTGTTGACAACTACGCAAATAAGTAATTCCGCAAGTCGTTTCGTCAGTTGAGAACTTTGCCCTTTTAATCTATGGTTATACATTCAAATAACCTGATACTTAGTATCGGACAAATATTGATTGTTGAAAAGCTCTAGTTTAAAATTTTTTTTTAAAGTATGAAAAATGTATGATGGCCTGTCATCTACTCAATATGTATAAACCACCTGTGACTTTCTGCACGAGTGGCCGAAAAGTGCAAATGGACAAAGGGGAACAGGGCTAGATTATCCCCTTTCTCTAGAACCATCTAGACAGCAAAGGTTCATCACATGATTGTTAATTCCACGTTAAATCATGATGTTAATTTCCCGTTAAATAGCAATAACAGCATTAGCTTTTAATAGTAATGATTTTGTGTTTTAATTTCAAACAAAATATTGCATCACAATACTGTTATTATTATTATTATTATTATTATTATTATTATTATTATTATTATTATTATTATTATTATTATTATTATTATTATTATTATTATTATTATTATTATTATTATTATTATTATTATTATTATTATTATTATTATTATTATTATTATTATTATTATTATTATTATTATTATTATTATTATTATTATTATTATTATTATTATTATTATTATTATTATTATTATTATTATTATTATTATTATTATTATTATTATTATTATTATTATTATTATTATTATTATTATTATTATTATTATTATTATTATTATTATTATTATTATTATTCCCTTTATTGTTCGAAAATGTTTCACAAAACAGAAATACATCTTTTACGTCTTACTCCTGTCACTGTCTGATTTTTAGATGTTTGATCTCCTTATTAAACCAACATGGCGCCAGTATGCTTATTTTTTTCTTGTTACCCAGTAACGGAAGCGCAAATGATAAATATTAATTAAGATTGACATTCAGATCTTTTATGTAACTCTAAAATGTAATGTTATTTTTTATATTTTTAATTTTTCTTTTTCTTTTTTTTCTCTGCTTGTTTTTTCTCTATTTATTTATTTCCCAACTTCTTGTTTACTTTGTATATTTTAAGACAAGTTCTGTTCATACAGTACACCAGTAATACGTATGTATATTAATTGTATATATATATATATCGATGAAATAGAACAGCCGAGACTAGCCAGCTTACCCGATAAATTTCAAATACATCTGTTGCTTTCATCTTGTTTGCACAAATAAATTCAGTAAAAAAGAATTTGAAGCAGATGATCAACCAAATTGAGCCTTTGAATGCAAGATGTGGTTAAAGATTAAACTATAATAAGGTTGTTATAAGCAGGCAGTCTATATAAACAGAGCATTTTTGAAGTTTTCCAATAAATGCAACTGAAAAGAAAAAGAGTTAATTCCTTAATTTATATTTAAATTTTTTTATAATATTTCAGAAAGTATTTATAATTTGATAATTCTGTTTATAACAAAAAAAACAACAACAATATTTATTTAAACTGTACAGATACAAACCAGCTTGTATTAATTACGCTTGTAAACAAGCACAAGCTGCTCACATACTTACCAGAACATCGATGAATGAATCCATAACACAAATATTGTTATTTTATAGATAAACACAGTCCCGGCGTTAATTTTAAACAAAACAGTTTTAGAAAAAAAATTCTGTAAAAAAATGTTAAAAAATGTGGTTTGAAAATAAGTTTTTATTCAATGCAAAATTTAAAGGGGGCATATAGCTTGAAGATAAAAACTCTTATCTGTGCTAACATAATTTAGTGATTATTTCACACAATGCCGTTTTATTTTTTTCTCACTCTTTCTCTTTTTCTCTTTTTTAATGTTGTTAACTTTCTTTTTTATCTTTCTATTTTTTTACTTTCTTTTTTATCTTTCTATTTTTTTACTTTCTTTTTTATCTTTCTGTTTTTTAATCTTTTTTAATTTTTCTGTTTTACTTCTTTTTCATCTTTTTGTTTTTTTAACTTCTTCTTCCTATAATTACCCCACTTTTTTTGCGCGCATGTACATATTTTATTCACTTACTATCTTCTTTCACCATATTTTCAACCAGCACAAAATCATTGCATTCAATACCAAATCAAAAAATCAAGCAAGCCAAGAAATATTTGCACTTGTTTTCAGAGATATGTCTTATAATGGTTTAAAAAAAGTAAATTAATTTTGATGAATATAGTGCTAAGTACGTCACGTATTATAAAACGTTAGTTGAAATGTGACTGCCATCTGTTTTATTTTTAAATTATTTTTTTTAATTTTAAAATTTATAGAAAACGAATTAATTCTAAATTTGAATTAAAAACAATTCATTTTTTCATTGATATCATTAAAAGTAAAAGAATATGTATGTTGATACAACTTCAACGCTAACAAGTTTTTATGAACAAAAGTTTATCTTTTTAAATCCGATATATTAACTTCAAGCCTTGAAAGTGAAAATTAACTTACTTTCCGTCATCCATTTGAGCTGAAATTTAAACAAATCAAATACAATTAAATATATGTTTACCTATATAAATTCCAAAAAATGTCATATTAAAAGAAATGTTTTTGATTAAATGAAAAGCCGGCAAATCCAGAAGTATAAAGTATTAAAAAAAAGTGTGAAAAAAATCTAGTTTCTACAGCTTTCTTGTTTGTAAGTAAAATGATAAATTAGTATTTATTTGTTTTTATTTTTTTAAATTTTGTATCGGATAGTAAGTGTCGGATTTGGGATTTGACCGGATAGCTGATATCCGATCATGAATTAAATGCAAACGGATATCCGATACATCCATCTTTAATACAACTAAATATGTATTCTTATTTTATTGTTTAGCAAAAATATGCACCGTTATTAAAAAAGAACTATAATTTGCGAGTAATAAAACGGTCTGTCAGATCAACCATTTGCATGATCATGAACTATGTTTTGATAAGAGCAAATAAGTTGTATATTATGCTATTTTTAGAATTTTTCAAAATCTATCCGTTTGCCAGTTTGTCTTATTTTTTTCTCTCTCTTTCTTTCTTTCTTTCTCTTTCTCTTTTCTCATGTCTATCCTTTTTTCTCGTTTGCTCTCTATTTTTCTCTCATTCTTTTCTCTTTCTTTCTTTCTCCCACATTCAAATTTAATTTATTTTAGTATTTCAACTTCTTAGGTTTTCTTTTATTTAAACGTACACTCTACCGTTTTGTAGTAATCCCAAATTGCTCCCATTACTACAAACAGAAATTTCTCCATGCACATAACGCTTTTATTTCTACGTTAGTGATAACTTGTTAAAATATCAAGATCTTCATATATAACTACTTACTACTGCTATATAGAAAAGTATTAAAAATTATTTTCTGACGAGAATTAGTTTTAATAAGCTTCAATTTATTCAAATCAGGATTTCTAAATAACAATGTTTTATTTAGGTAACTATGTGTGCATGTGTGCATGTGTAGATTTTAAAAGTATATTTACTCATTTGTGAACCTCTTCCCGTCATTCAAACGTTGCCAAATTTGCACAAATGTTTAATTTCCATGACACAATCCAGGATACATGTTTCAAAGTTCTAACATGCTTCCATTTGTTTATTATTTTTTTTATTTATATAGAAAAATGTGTCTTGACTAAGGTAATTTAAAAGTTTCCAAAAGTGTCTTGGATAACTTTCCATAGCAACTGTTTAAATTTGAAAAATTTCAAATAAATCATTTTTTAAGTATTTTCAAAAGCTACCTTTGTTGCTAATCCTCTTAAAATGTTTAATACTTTTTTGATAAAAAGTTTTTTCTTGCATATGTTTTTATTTTTTAAAGTTACTGTTATATATTTACCTTTCATTATAAACAAATGTTACTTAAAAAATAAATTTCACAGCCGGTCTTGCTTGATATTTTGAGAACAATGGTGGACAATGGACAGATATTGAAAAATAAAAGATTAACAAACTTCCCTGAAACTTTGGTTATAGACTCACTCTTTATGTCAATGCTTTTTATTAAAAGAAAACAAAGTTCTTTATTCTTGGAGTAAAATGTTTATCTGAGAACATGCTACTATTACCTTGCTTGAATGGGTTTTCAAACCATTAGCTAACAATAAGAAAATATATTAAATAAAAAAACAGCATTGATTTTGTTCTGAATAACAATAGCATGAGAAAAATTTGAAAGCAGTAAGAGGAAGAAAGAGAAGGATGAAAAAAAAGAGAGAAAGAAAGAGAGACAAAAAAAGTTGGCACTAGTGGTAATGTGGTAAGGCGTTCGCCTGTCAGCCTAAGGTTGGCGGTTCGAATCTCACCAGCGTCCATGAAAGGTGCGTAGAGGCATGCCCTTTAAACATATCTGCCTCTAGCTATTCAGGAGATAGTGTGGCGTGTTGCGCCTTCAAGAAAGGAGTTTACTCGCATTGATCAGGTTGAATATCTAGCGGAAGGCTTTTTATAACCTTAAAAAAGAAAAAAAATGAAGAAAATATAACAGAACCATAAAAAAGAAAAGTTTTTTCAGCTCCTCTTAATTTTAATTTGCTTTTTAAATTACGCAATTAAGCAAACCGTAAAAAGCGGTTTTGCACATTATTGAACATCTGTTTATTTAAAAAAAATTTTAAATTCTATAATAAAATATTCTTATAATTATGTTTTAATTTGTTGCTTTTTCTAAAACATAAATAATTTTTTTAATTAAAAATTAGTTATTTTTACATTAAATAGAATGCATGAACAGCAAGTCCTTATTTTAGGTTTCATCTTGATTGGATGACAGAAAGTTTGTTATTTTTGCTTCCAAGATTTGAAAAAAGACAAGGAAGAAGATCGGCGGTGAAATTAATACAAGGGATTTAAAAGGAGCATGAGTGGAAAGAAAATCAGAGAAAAAGAGAAAAAAATAAAATAAAAAATCGAGATTTATGTAAAAAAAAAAGAAAACAGACAAAAAAACAAAAACAGGGTGTAACTGAATATAAGAAAACAATTAAGTACATCAATTTTTATTCTCTTATCAGTATGATAGAAAAGAATGTGAAGTTTATTATTAAACAACATAAAAAAGTCTGCAGCAAGAAATTTTTGTGATCTTAAGATAGAGATCCTGGTTATGATGGTAGTGATAACGATACTTGTTGGGATGACGACGACGGATAGTGACAATGATGGTGGAGGTGATGATGGTGGTGCTGTTGGTGATGACGATGATGATGATGATGATGATGATGATGATGATGATGATGATGATGATGATGATGATGATGATGATGATGATGATGATGATGATGATGATGATGATGATGATGATGATGATGATGATGATGATGATGATGATGATGATGATGATGATGATGATGATGATGATGATGATGATGATGATGATGATGGTTGTGGTGGTGGTGGTGATGATGATGATGATGATGGTGGTGGTGGTGGTGGTGGTGGTGATGATGATGATGATGATGATGATGATGATGATGATGATGATGGTGATGGTGATGGTGATGGTGGTGGTGGTGGTGATGGTGATGGTGATGGCGATGGCGATGGCGATGGCAATGACGATGACGATGATGATGATGATGATGATGATGATGATGGTGACAATGACGATGACGATGATGATGATGCTTATTATGATGATGATAATGTAGATGATGGTGATGGTGAGGATGATTATAATAATGATGATGATGCTTATTATGATGATGATAATGTAGATGATGGTGATGGTGAGGATGATTATAATGATGATGATGAGGAAGAGGAGGAGTATGATCAATAATAGCCAATGAAGTTTATGATTTTAATGGAGATGGAAATGATAAAGCAAAACAAACTGTATAATACTACTACTTTAGCTAGCAGCTAGAGAAAATTACTAAGGAAAGATAAGAAGATTTTGTATCAAATGTGTCTTCAGTTGATTAGGATTAGTTGATCTGAATAAATGCAACATCCTTGACTTTTTTTTAATTTTTTTATTAATTTGTCTGCTGGTTTTTCCTGCTTTTTTGTCTTCTTATTAAATCTTGGAAGTGAAAATTAACAAATTTTTCGTCATCCAATTAAGTTTAAACATAAAATATAGACTTGCTTTTAAATTCTACGCATCCCATTAAAGTAAAGTTTTAAAATATTTTTAAATAATATTTTTTCTTATTTGATAATTTGATTTATTTATGTTTGAAAAATTCAAAATACAAGAAATTCAGTAAAAACTTTTAAAAAATTTCTGATTTGTCATTGTCACTTGCAGCATGTGTTATTATTATTATTATTGTTGTTACAAAATGTTTGTCTTCTCAGTTTCAAAAACTGGTTTAAGATGAATTCAGAATTCAACAAGAAATCAAAGTTATTCATCCCAACACTCTTCGGAGGATGTGAGCCGTTCCCATTAATGCTATTTTTTGTATTTCCGAGATGTTTGGTTTTCCAGGAAGCATCATCAGTTTGTCTTGAGCATTTTTCCTGATTGTTCCTAGCGCCCCAATCACCACTGGTATCACTCTTGTTTTTAAATTCCACATTCGGTTTATTTGCTGCCGAGTTTATATGTCTTGTATTCAAATGTTCGTGATAATTTGTTGTGCGTTTATTTGTCGGATGATTAAATCTCAGCATACCTGATGTGCTTAAAGGCAAAAGATTAAAAATGGCGTACGCAACAATTATTATAAATAATTGTGATATTATTCTTCAATTAAGTTTATAATTAATTGAATGTCAACAACTATTTTATGCAGACGATTTCAAGAAAAATCAGCGTTCCCTTTGAAAATCAAAGTTTACTGGTCCAAAAAAAGTTTAGCGAGTGCCGGAAGATCATAGACGAAGAGAAGGACGAAGAGAAGGAGGATTGGAGAATAAATCCTTTAAACAAAACGAGTAACATTTTATTTGTTTTAAATAATTTGTATTTAATGTGTTTATTAGTTAAGCAATTATTAAATATTTTAATTAAGATTTCAAACAGCCTATGTAACGAAGGTTGCCTAAAACGAATGTTCTGGACTTTTCTATCTTCAGAAGTTTTTGCTTATTGCTTTACAACCCAACTGATGTCAATTAGTTAATTACCATAATAATTAGCCAAAACGTTGTGCACAGTATAATAACGGATTTACATAATTTATGCAAACTCGAAAGGATAATTTAATTGCTAAGACTGCACTATCGTTGCTAGTTGTTGCGTATCTTGCCTATAGACAAGTAATTTTCCAACGAAAAAGATTTGCTCATAAGCAGTAGAGTTCTACTCGTGAAAGGTTAGAAAGGTGCATATTAGAGATGGCTAAGAACTTTGATGATTGTGTATTTTTATCCAAACATTTAGGTTTTTAGAGAATGTCTGATTCTAGTTACCATAAAATTGATGAGTCAGCTACTAAAATGAAAACGAATGATTCTAATTTTTAAAATGTTAAAGATTTATTTTCTTGTGGATTGCTGCAACTTCAACAAAAACACACTCTATAAAAACACCAATTTGCTTTTTATTAATAACTGCAAATTCAAAAGAAAACAAGCTTTCAGCCTCAATCTGAGAAACTTTTTTAATCCAACAAACAAAGTTGCAATAAAATTTCTTCCAAATAGTTGTATTCAACGTTCTAAAACAAAACCTACAAAATTGGAGCAACGCTATGAGTCAGTAATCTCAAAATGCACACAAATGTCGTGTGTGTCCCTTTTGAGTTTGTTTTTCAAGAGAAAACATAAATAACAATGCCAACATTTAAGTGATGTCCAAAAATGCAAGTTGTATTCACCATGACTTTCCTTGAGTGTTTGCAAATATTTTTAAACTGACACATATTTGGTGTTATTTATAATTTTATTCACCTTAAATAGCAATTTTTAAAAAATCAATACTCCATTTTCTTCTGGTTAGTAAAGTTTTACTACTTTAAAATAATTCATATTCATTTACAACAGGTGTTTCAAAACAAAAAAGTAGACAGAAACACTGGCATACTCATAAACAAGAATTCTTCACACTAATGACCATACGCCATTCCACACCGATTCACACATACGCTCGTCTACGCACGTACACGGACAGTCAAACGCGAACAAAACTCGTCCGTTTACGCATGCTGGCTCAAAACGACAGGTGACATAATTGCTGCAGCTGATTACGAATAGTTCCAATTGTGCTCGTGGTGATGTGGGACTCTGCGGCGTCATCCAATCCTATTTATCTTCGGCTTTTGTGGAACCAAACAAACGTACGCATAAACATATGCATGCATAAAAACAGATACTCACACACATGCAAACATATGCATACATAAATACAGATACTCACACACATGCAAACATGTGCATACATAAATACAGATACTTACATACATGCAAACATATGCATACATAAATACAAATACTCACACACATGCAAACATATGCATACATAAATACAGATACTCACACACATGCAAACATATGCATACATAAATACAGATACTCACACACATGCAACGTTTTTTGAATTATTTTCAATTCATAATTAATAGAAGGAACAATAATTTAGACCAAAAATGTTTTAAATGACTGAAATCATCGTTAAATGTGTCGATGTAGCACCTTTTTTAACTAACAGAAGGTTGTTAATTCCTCAATGGCCTACATCTTGTTTGTTTTTCATCATCACACTAAATTGAGCTTGCGCCAACATTTTTCTTCGTTCATTAAACGCGGTTCAATGGTTGAATTAAATGTTCCATTGAAATTAAGTGAGAATCTTTTAAACAGCAAAATCAGACTTGTTATTCTTGTTATGGTCTCCGACTTGATCTTGGACCAAGACTTTTGATCGAGATTAAGACCAAGACCTTGAAAAACGATCTCGAGTGCACTCGAGTTCAAGACCAAAGTCTCGAGGACAGCAAGTGTGATAAACATATGCATAGATAAATACAGATACTCCTACAAGTGCAAACAAACGCATTTTTTTAAGTGCCCCATTTCTGGTTGTCCATTTTATTTATCATTTTTATGTATTTTTTCTTTCACCATTTATCCATGTGTTCATTCGTTTTGTTCATTTTTTCCCATTCGATTTTTCGTTCGTTCATTATGGACTTTATCTAAATAATTTAACTTTTTATCCTCTTTCATCCACCCCTGAACCACCCATTGCGTAACTTCTCTGCCTACCCGCACTAGACTTCTCCAACAAATCAGAGACACTCAATTGACACATCTATCGTGAAAACGTCCAATCTGAGAACCCAAGAAGATGCGCGCCATTTGCGATACCACGTGATGAAAGGTTAAACGAATGACCTCTGGAGAGGCTGAAAATAATTCAAGCGGAAAATAGAATTTGAAACAACAAAGAAACTGATTGTCTTACAATACAATTAATTATTATTAAAAAAAACTTTAATTCACTGGCGGATCTAGCCAACTTTTGAGGGGGGCCAAATAAAATAAAAAATGTTAGTACCGTTTTTACGGTGTCTGGACAATTCGTCGCAGGACAATTCGTCGCAGGACAATTCGTCGCGGACAATTCGTCGCAGAAATCTGGACAATTTGCGCGGACATATCGTCGCAAAAAACCGGACAATTCGGCGCGGACAATTCTTAATTAATAGTTATTATATTTATTATATATCGTTTGTTCTTCAAAATAATACCAAAAATAATAATTCTAAGAAAAACTAAAAATCCTTATAACAGATCTTTGGTCCACCTGTCTGCATCATGTACTTGTGACACACTCCTTCTTTCTCGGTGCGTACGTAATATACAAATGGCCCTTTAATCCTTATCAAGTGTTGATTGATTAAAATATTATAATATTAAATCTACCTCTTATATGGAAAAAAGTAATTTAGCACAAACACATGTTGCAAAAATTAATTTATTAATCTATTAAAGTAATGTTATGGCTTCAACCCCGCGAATAATCAATTGATAAACGATTCTCGTAATCCATCACAATAGTACGCAATTGACGATCCAAATGTCAATATTTCTTTTTCCTCAGAGGAAGACTTTTACCTGCAAACATACGCTCAACCTTCATTTGGTTGATGTTTTGTTTTTTTGTAGTTTCACTATTAACTTTTTGATAGTGTTACGTGCAATTTGAATTGCCCGTGCAAAGGCATTGTGCCATCCTTCAACTGTGTCGTTAGTACGAGGAATCTCATCACGGACAGCTTGGTAGCAGTCCCAGATATCATATGAAAGAAGAGCAAATCCCAGTTTATTGGCTTCAAGTGCAATTTGTTTAGGTTTGGTTTGCGACGAATTGTCCTGCGACGAATTGTCCGCGTCGAATTGTCCTCCGCGAATTGTCCTAGAACCGTTTTCATAGCCGTAAGGGTTCTATTTTGAGGGGGTAGGGGCGTCATTTGGCGGGGCTGGAAACCCCTTAAATTTTTTTGGAAAAATACCCGCGAAGTTTTTAAAATAAAATCGGAAAAGTACTTACAATTACTCTTCTCGGTCATCAGCTAGTTTGAAAAGAAAAGTGTATAATATTATTTGAAACATTTTTGGAAAGTACATACGAATATCCTACTTCCCGTTCATCAGCTATTTTGGAAAGAAGGGTTTAGCATTAGGAGGGTTCAATTTTGAATTAAGTGGATTTTTAAAACAGTTCTCCCCCGCCCGTGATTTTATTGAAATGACTCTCCTAAGGGACTAAGGGAGAGGTAAAAATCTATCATCCAAATCAACTTTTGAAAAAATTGTTGAAGACGAAGGGGTGAATAATGTTAATATTTTTTGTAAATAGAGGATAAAAACAATCAAGAACAATGCGGTAATCATCTCTGTGTCCTTTAAGTAAAATATTTTGTGCACCATTCTAGCCAGTAAGGTCTGGAAAATTGGTCAGAGTACGGGTTAGAAGTTTACCCATTCTTTGACCATAGCACTCATGGGACACACCAAAGAGTAGAAAGCCACTTGTGCTGCAGAAAATTTTTGAAGTTGAGGGCACTACATAAATTTTTGATTTCCTGATTTTATGTCCCCTAAGCCTACTTGACATTGACTGATTTTGGGACAGAGAGAGGGCATGGTTGGAACGTGCAACTTAATGTGGAAAAAATTCCAGGGCTTTCCCACTTTGAAATTCATGGCTACGGCCCACCTCCAACTACCCTCCCTGTCATCTGCTTTTTTGATAATAAAATGTGAAAGTTTTTAGAAAATGTTTTAGAAAAGTAGCTCCCACTATCCTCCGGTCATTAGTTTTTTTACAGGAAAAGTTTAGTTGTTACGTTTGGTTTAATTTTTTAATTTATTTCGCTTCCATTTTATAGGAGACTTTGGATAAGGACGCGAAAAAAATGCATGATTATTTAGCATTTTAAACATTTATTTACGGATGAATTTTTTGCTGGCTTGCTTTTTCATAGGCTTTTTAATTTTGGAATTTGGTTTTGATGGGTGGGGGGACGTCTATTGACAAAATATGATGGGGACCATGGCCGGACTGCCCCCTCCCTGGATCTGCCAGTGATTTAATTTGATCAATTAATTGATTTAAAGACTTTTTAATTTTAACGATACCTATCAAAAGAAAAATTTGAATTATATACAATTAAAAACTGTACATGCAAACATTTTTTCTAACCAATCAACTCAATTAATAAGGGTTTAGATACAACAAACATCGTTTTTGGAAAGCTTAGATATTTTCATTTACAAACTAATCTTCCCATTTCCGATGGGACGATCTTTCATTTTCTTTTTCCATTTCCCAAAAACAACGACGTTTTTTATCTTAGTTTCAGATGAAGTATTAATGTTGTCGTTTGCTTCTGAATTTTAATACCTTTGTTGAAATTTTTTTTTTTAAATATTGCAAGCAACTAACTTCTGGGTCTTGTTTGTTCTGTTGTTGTGTCAGGACGGTGTGATGTTTGTACTTTTTGATGTTCGCATTTTTTCATATTTTATACAATGCTGATTAAACATTTCAGTACTTTATTTCTCTTTCAACATTTTGTTACTTACATGTGTTAATTTTTACATTTCTCGCTATCTACATATGCTGTTTTTTTTTTAATTTACGTGTGTGGCTTTTTACATTTGTTGATGGTTTTATGCATTGTCGGATTTAATCGGGGACGCCCGCGATACCCCCTCCAATGAAAACTTTTTTTTATTTTATATATAATACGTGGATATCTTGACATAGTTTTATGCATTCTTTCTATTGCAATATAAAATTGTTTGTATAAGCGAGAAGGTCGCATAATGCATTTTCTTCAGAAAAACATAAAATTTAGAAAAGAGTAATCAAAGTTTTTCCAAATTGATGGTTCGAACCTTTTGTGCAAGGTTTTTCGCGCTTAGGGACAAGGTCTAAGAAATGCGCTCCTAAACGTTTCTATCTGTAAACCGTTTCCTCTTTAATAGTTGATGACCCGGAGGTAGAGTCGCAGGTAATTTTTCCAAGAAAAATTCAAAACATGATTCTTTGTCTTTACATTAGCTGAAAGCTAGAAGCTAGTCGTAGGGTTTTTTTTTTTCAAAATTTTGGCGCTCCTTTTAAAAAGCTTTTGGTGCTCCTTCTAAATGATTCTCTGGACACGTGTTCCTTCTGCCCATAGCTACTCCTCTAAAAAAATGTTGGTAGAGTGAAAATACATGGCAGCCCCCTCTCCCGTTTTCATAACTTTGGTATCCGCCCCTATATATTGCTGCTTAAAGGTTTTTTTTTGCTATTTACATGTAATGCTTTTAAATTTGTTGCTATTTACATGTAATGCTTTTAAATTTGTTGCTAGTTACATGTAATGATTTTAAATTTGTTGCTAGTTACATGTAATGATTTTGAATTTGTTGCTAGTTACATTGCTTGTAAATTTGTTGCTAGTTACATGTAATGCTTTTGAATTTGCTGCTATTTGCATGTAATGCTTTTAAATGTGTTGCTAGTTACATGTAATGATTTTGAATTTGTTGCTAGTTACATGTAATACTTTTTAATTTGTTGTTCTTTTCATGCGCTGCTTTTTACATCAGAAAGACAAAATGGTGCCAAAGTTATTTGATTGAATAATTTGATATTATAACTTCACAAGCATTTCAGTGTTTAAAAATATTTCTTTTTATTTTAGTATTCCTCAGTAATATATTGCTCACATCTCTCTATCTATACCGCATACAGGATCTTTACAAATGAATGACGTGTGAATGTGTATATGTGTATATGTGTATACGTGTATATATGTTGTGTATATGTGTTGTGTATATGTGTTGTGTATATGTGTTGTGTATATGTGTACATGTCTGCATGTGCCGTCACGTGACTCATATACATATATGACTTCGTATCTGGTTTGCTGTAACATAATCAATTCGAGTTAATTCAAAGATTAATAAAAAAAAAAGTGAATTTATGTTTATTCACGAGATCTTCGTTTGTATTTGTTGGATTTGTTGCTCTTCTTATTTCTTATGCTCACGTTATTTCTATCTCTAAATCAAAAGAAAACATTAAAAAAGAGATAAAACATTCGAAGATACTAAATGTTCTTTTTCATGTAGCTTGTCGAATTAACACCGAAATAATAAAAGTGTGGCGTGAGCACTTTTTTACTAATCTCAGTAGATGACTCTCTATGTTTTTGTTTTGATGCGTGTGTGTGTGTGTGTTCCATTAATTGTGTTTTTTCTTGGCTTGTTGTCTGATCTTGTCAAGGCTCGATTATTGTAACTCCCTTCTTTTTGGCATTCCTCTGAACCACCAAAAACGTCTCCAGAGAATGATGAATAGGGCTGCTAAAGTGGTCCTTGGAGTCTACCCTTTGGATTCGTCGTCATCTCTGTCGTCGTCGTCATCTCTGCCATCGTCGTCGTCATCTCTGTCATCGTCGTCGTCTTCATTCCGTCTTTTCAAACTTCACTGGCTGCCGGTACACTATCGAATTTTGTACAAAATCGCCCTGATAACGTACAAAATTCGGTTTTGTTCATCGCCCACATATCTTCACCAACTCCTTCACAACAGAACCATCCAAAGACCGCTCCGCTCATCCACAGCTCCTGTACTCGCACGGACAAAAGCTAACAACAATATCGGTGCGAGATCCTTTCGACACGCATCGCCAATCGTCTGGAATGCACTGCCAGCCGAAATTCGAAACTGTGGATCCGTCGCTTCCTTTAAAACTAAACTTAAAACCTTTTATTTTAAATTAGCCTTTGAACGATGCAATTTTTAGGTTATCCGAGGGCGCCTCAGTCGCGTGCCTTGGCGCTTGATAAATTCCGTATTATTATTATTATTATTCAAACAAAGCGTTTACGAGCTAAACAGGAACATTTACAGGTGCTTCGTAAAATAGCAGAAAAATTTCGCTACATCGGTAAGATTGCATGGACAAAAGAAGTGTGGCAAGCGTAGGAAAACATTTTGAGTCGATTATAACAATCAAACTCGTTATTTTCAAGATAAAATGATAAACGTACCAGCGATTGAGGCACAGTCTGCTAGTCTCCATGCAAGCAATACATACAAGAAAACAAATACATGTCTAGCAATACAAATGTTCCAATAAAACATATACACATAAACACATCGATAAACAAGAACATTAACAACACTATTCTATTATTCAGGATGTCCAACAGATTGGGACCAGCTCTTCTGTTGGCCTTCGACGGCAGCTGGAGAAACAGCTGTCCACAAGTGTCCAGACTACATCGACAATTTCTTTGCCGAAGGTTAATAAATTTGAGTTTAAATAATCTTTTGAAATAACTAGCTAATAACTTATTAACAAATGGTGGCGCTGGAAGTGTAGCGGTAAGGCGTTCTCTGCGGTCAGAAACTCACCACACCTATATGGTCAGCGACTCCCCACACCCCTATGGTCAGCAACTCACACACCCCTAAGGTCAGCGTACCTAGGGGTGTAGCGAGACGAATTAATCTGTTTGCCTTGTAAAAAAGCCTCACTGAGAAACTACAAGTTAAATTGATAAATGTCATTGAATCTCAAATGAATGTGAATAAAAAATCTTCTAATTCATTTATTAAATTAATTTTTGTTTCAAAAGAAACTGAATACAGAACAACATATTTGTTTTTATTTTGAACCACATAAGAGTTAGAGATCACAATGGACCACATATTAAACCACATTAAGAATGTAATATGGAACCACACAAACCTGTCCTGGCTCAATAACAAAATATTTTCTTCGAAATGCTTATTAATAACCCGAGCGACAACCTACTTTGAAGGTTTCCCGGCAAAAAAGTCACGTGGCTGATAGCGGCATATGTGAATTTAATTATTTTGATCAATTTGTAATAAAATAAAAATAATTTGTACGTGTGATGAAACATTCTTATAACCAAGGATACTAATAACTTAAAAATAAGTTGATCGTACTCATGAATTGTTTTTCTATTAATACAGGCTGAACGCATGTACCATTGAATATTGATGTTTAAAAAAAAAAAAGTAAAATTAATTTCTTGAAAATAAATCCTTATCATCAGAAGTAATAGGCAAAGTAATAATCACTCAAGAATGAGTTTTCATTGCTAATCATCAAATCCATGTAAAACTCTTTGGCTGTTGTCCTCTCAATCTTGTTTTAAGCTATCTGAACTTGTTTGAAGAATTACATAAACATAAGCATAAAATAATACGTAATTACACGCATACATACATATATGCACACATACACAAATACACACATGCAGACATTCAAACATACACACATGCACACATACATATACACATCAAACAATAGTATAAACTTAATATATTGACGCTCATCACAGACTCACTCTGGAACGCTCACATGCATAAATTTTGCCGAAGCACGTACGTACACAACTGTTTATATAGGTCACTGAAATTCGAATCCTTAACGGTGTTGTTTTTTTACAATAAGCAAATTAAACGATGGATCATATACTTCGCTGGCTGAGATTTCATTGCATTCGATAGATGGCAATTGAAATAAAACTAAAAATTATATATATATATATATATATATATATATATATATATATATATATATATATATATATATACTAGCGGAGGTACCCGGCGTTGCCCGGGGTTTTTAAAGGTTTTTCTAATGCTTGTCTCTCTCGCTCCCGTTTCCTTCCCCGCTTGTTTTCCCGCTCCGGTCGCTTTCCCGTTCTTGCTTGCTCTCCTGTTCTCGGTCGCTTTCCCATTCCCGCTCGATCCTTTGCTCTCAGCTGGCTTTCCGTTCCCGTTCCCGCTCATTATATATATATATATATATATATATATATATATATATATATATATATATATATATATATATATATATATATATATATATATATATATATATATATATATATATATATATATATATATAATAGCCCACGTCTGTCTAAGACGTTTTGTGTGACGATTTGCTATCTATGGCAAAATAATTATATAAATAATTTTTGTATATTTGATTAATTTAATAAATAATTACACAAATAAAACAATTAAATAAATAATAAAATATCTAAATTACTTAAATTAATTCAAAATGTGTTCATCGGAACGTTAAAACGCGTTAAAACATCCTTCCTTGGGTCGGGCAAACCTCTAGTAAAAGAATAATAATTTACAACTACTTAGTTCATATATATATATATATATATATATATATATATATATATATATATATATATATATATATATATATCACCTCAATTACGTCATTGGGGTTTTCTTATTTAATATTCATCAGCGTAATGAGGTTGCAGAAGGAGGACATTTTTGGTGAACATGCAACGAACATATAATATCATTCGAACCTTCTCTAATAATAATCCCTTACAACTTAGCACGTTGATTAACAAAAACATTTCTTCATCGGATCATATATCACAGAATCAAAGCTAAATAAATAAAAAGTTATTTATAGAAGCAACGTTCGAGTCTGTACATTGTCTATCAACACTCGTCTTCTATTAATAAAAATGATAATCATATAAATGCTTTTCTTATTTCATTTGATATAAACAATTTAAAACAATTTTCATTTGTATAATGTACCGTGTATATTTTTCATTTAATTTTCAAACAATCTTCACTTACAGCCACCACATTAGAAATGATAAAAAAAGGTGTTTATTTGACCTTTAAAACACATTGAATATAAATCTTGTGGTAAAATTTGTAAATTAAAGTAAGTAAACCTTATCAAATAGCATTCAATGACTTCAAAAGTGTAAGAGTGTCCAAATGTTCGTATATCTTAAACAGTCATTCAATGTCATGTAGTGCTTCAAAGGGTTGATAGTTTGTTCATTGTCTCCATGATTCAATGGTAGGTACGGGTACGAGGATCCGACCAGGTTTCGAATCTTTAACAAAGCATCAGCGCTGGTCACTAGTAATCGTTTTGGTGCTGATGATGATTGCATGCCTGAAAATGGTTGCTATGGTGAAGATGTTACTTTTATTGGTTGGTTGGCTGGTTGTTGAGTGTTCGTAGTACTCTTTGTGGCTTCTCCTTTTAGTTGTCCTCCTTGATCTCTATCTTTCTCTCTCTCTCACTCTTTTTCTTTCTCTCTCACTCTTTTTCTTTTTCTTTCACGTGTTTCTTCTGTTGTCTCTTTTTTTTTCTTTTTTCTCCAAGTGTTTTGCATGATGGATTGGTCAAAAATTGACATGCTTTCTGGTTCATACAAAATAATCATGATAAATTATATTGCTTATTTATCGTTTGACTCATTTCTCAACTAAAATATTATTCTATCAACAATCATGCTGATAATTGATTATAACTTTAAGAAATAGGTCCATCCATCCATCCATCCATCCATCCATCCATCCATCCATCCATCCATCCATCCATCCATCCATCCATCCATCCATCCATCCATCCATCCATCCATCCATCCATCCATCCATCCATCCATCCATCCATCCATCCATCCATCCATCCATCCATCCATCAATCCATCCATCCATCCATCCATCCATCCATCCATCCATCCATCCATCCATCCATCCATCCATCCATCCATCCATCCATCCATCCATCCATCCATCCATCCATCCATCCATCCATCCATCCATCCATCCATCCATCCATCCATCCATCCATCCATCCATCCATCCATCCATCCATCCATCCATCCATCCATCCATCCATCCATCCATCCATCCATCCATCCATCCATCCATCCATCCATCCATCCATCCATCCATCCATCCATCCATCCATCCATCCATCCATCCATCCATCCATCCATCCATCCATCCATCCATCCATCCATCCATCCATCACTCCATTCATTTTAATCAGGTTACGCATCAAGAAAGTGTGAGCTCAACGGGGAATGGTACAGGAACTCAACAACCCACAAGTCATGGTCCAACTACACCAGTTGTATGTCTCCCACTAACACAGAAGATTACTTCAATATAGTAATTTGTATTCTTTTTTGTTAAATGCAGAATAATTATTATATTAAATTAGATTAAAATTTAAAAAAAAAAAACAAATAATTTATTTATTAATTCATGTTCATAGTTAAAAGCCATTTTATCATATTTGCATTAATTTTACAAATTGCAGTTCCTAATAAAGTCTAAATAACCATTGACAAACATCTGTATGAAATTAAACTAATAAATGCATAGGATATTGTAAATTTACTATCACGACATGTCAATTAAAATTGATCAGCCAACCATGAAGAGGAGATTATAAGTGGACAAAAACCGTTTTGTGGTTGTTCTTGTTCCAGATGACTTAAACCTATCCCATTTTATCTCTTTGACCTCAATTATGACATATCTCGCTTTACTGTAATGACACAAAGTTAAAGTTGAGAATTCCTAAAAAATTTTCCTAAACAGTTTTCGTACCTTTTCAACATTGACCCAGCAACAAAACCACAACAACTTTAACAACAGTAGTATTATCATCAACATCCACATCAGCATCATTTTTGTTGTCGTCGTCATCATCGTCATCATCGTTATCATCATCATCGTCCCCGTCCCGTCACCAGCACCTTCACATTCACCTTCACCATCACCATCACTATCACCATCACCACCATCAACATCACCATCATCACCATCAACGTCACCATCATCATCACTGGTTGTGTAAAAGTCATATATATATATATATATATATATATATATATATATATATATATATATATATATATATATATATATATATATATATATATATATATATATATATATATGTGTGTGTGTGTGTGTGTGTGTGTGTGTGTGTGTGTGTGTGTGTGTGTGTGTGTGTGTGTATATATTCTTGTACGCAAACTCCATTGAAGATAATTGCCCATTTTGTATTTGTTAATTTTCTTTTCTTCTTTCGAGCCGTGCGAGGAGCAGTGTGGTGATCCTGTCGAAGATAACTTAGATATCGGCCCCTCGATAACGTTTTGTGTAAAATAACGTGGCATTTTAATTAGTTAATTTAATTTTGGCAGTTCTTCAGAGATGGTTTCCGTTTGAACAATGTCGTGGTTGCGCGAGATGTGACGTAGATCTGTCGTTTGACAATTAATAGATTTTGCTTTTCGACCGTATTTTTGAATGTATAACAGTTTTATTATATAATTTATTTTCTTAATATCTCCCTACAATAAAATAAATTAACATGTCATTCTCGAAAATAAATATTATTATTTTGTTTTATTATTGGTTTAAACTAATTTCACTTTTCATTATTCTATCCATGTTTTGTTTTTTCTTTTCGGGCTTTGATGATGACAAACTAACTGTCGAAACGTGTTAGCCCTATTTATTACTTTAAACTTATAAGTTAGACCTTTTAGTTTATTTATTTATTTTATAGCATAATTGTCTTTTTAAACCTTTTAACAAATAAACGTAAATTCGGCTGCAAACAAGGAATTCGTTAATAGTCTATCTTCCCAACAATGGGCTTCCCTTCGACGTTTTGAGTCTTTGGCGAAAAAATTAACCAATACAAAATGGGCAATTATATGCAAGAAACAAATATATATATATATATATATATATATATATATATATATATATATATATATATATATATATATATATATATATATATATATATATATGTATATTTGTATATATAAATATATATATATATACATTGAACACATTTTGTTTGAAGCTGGGCCAGACAAAAGTGCCTTATGTACACTAATATAAAATCAGTGGAAATATCTTTATTGCGAATTATTTCGTTTAACAAATAAAAAATTATAAATGTATAAAAATAATTAACACACGTGAAAATTGAAAGGAATAAAGGTGTGAGAGAACACCTGAACCTATGTAAATAGTACTAATAATACAACAGGTTGATAAGAAATAAAATTTGCAAATTCTTTCCTGTTTATTAGGTAAATTTTTATCAAATAAGAAAAAAAGAGAAAAAAATGGAAAAATAATATAAAATAAAAGAAAGTCGTAGATCATTTAGAACGTTTAGCAGCAAAAAATGTAACGTCGAAAGTCATTTATTTAGCAGGAGTTGTGAATCTCTTAAGGAACCACGTTGACCTTCGTTCGTTTAAATATTCATGTCACACACACAAAAACAAGTCCAAGATATATATCACGTGTTTAATAAATTATTTGATCGCACTTGTTACACGAGTTACCTTCATCTGACCTTGCCAACATATCTGGGACTTTAGGTTGTCTTGCAATTGGTCTTTGTATGTTGCATTGTTCTTGTGTGCATACGAATAAGTTGGCTTTTAATCTCGCCATCGTCGTCACAACTCTCAAATGCGGTAAAGAAAGAAAGACGAAATGGTGCCGAAGTTATTTGATTGAATAATTCGATATTATAACTTCAAAAGTCTTTCAATGTGTACACATATATTTTTTATATTTTAGTATTGCTCAGTAATACAAGTATAGGTTTCACATTATTACATTGTTGATTAGTTTGAATAAATAATGGTACAGGATATTAAATAAACTAATTTTTTCATTCTCCCTCTCTCTTTTCTATTTCTCTCTTTTTCTATCTCTCTCTTTCTGTTTCTCTCGTTCCCTCTTTTTTTCGCTCTTTTTTCTTTCTTTCTATCTCTTTTTTTCTTTTTCTTTGTCACTTTCTCTCCCTCTCCCTCCCTCCCTATCTCTCCCTTTCTTTTTCTTTTTCTTTTTCTCTTTCTTTTTTTCTTTCTTTTTCTCTCTTTTTCTCTCTCTTTCTCTCTCTTTCTCTGTTTCTCTTTTTCTGTCAAATTGTTTTTTTTATTCTCTGATCGTGACCTTTTCAGCACAAAGCACGACACCGTACAAAATGTCCACTCAAAATTCCTGTTAATCCACTCTTGTTAATCCGATCTCCGACATTTCTTCTACGTTCCTGTCCTCATTCGATTGCAGTTTAATTCTCAATGCATGCCACTCTAAACCTTTCTGCTAATCCAATCACTTTTTCTTTAAATCTCCATCAATCAATCCATATTCGTTATTTGAGAAATGTTTGCGTCAACTCTCGCTGGACCCAACTCCTTTATATTTTTCACTCTTTTAATTAAGACATTATTTTGTTTTTTAATAAGCTTCTTAAAAGTGTAACTAATTAAAAATCGTAATTATTAAATGTTTTTTATTAGAAATGTTAATTATTGGAAATGTTAAATATTAAAAATGTTTAGTATTAAAACTTGTTATTATTAAAAAGGTGATTATTAAAAATGGTAAATATTAAAAATGTTTAGTATTAAAAATTATTATTATTAAAAAAATGATTATTAAAAATGGTAATTATTTTTTTACTTCGCTGATGTCTCTAATACCATCGATCATCTGTTTTATCTAAACAGGACGGGATGGAGTCACAACATTCAACAAGAATTTGATCCTCCACATATGAGTTCTTTGCAGCCCGTAACCACCACACATCAGCATTCTTTCAATCAATCAGATAACTCATACAATCAAATACACAAAACATTCTTTTATATACCTCCCTGTTTAACCACTTTCTGACCCAAATTTACCCCCAACCTCCTAAATTATTTATAACCAACGCCCAAAAAGCCTCTCATTTCCCATCCAGCCACACTTTATTCATTGACGTCGGCAGACAACCACTTTGCATCTCACGCTTTACTCACTCAACACACACAATAACACACACGAACATCACCAACATGTTTACACAGATACACTCCACACTCGCAAACACACACAAACATGTACATAGACCCACAGACACACACACACATGTACACAAACTAACAAATGCACAGAGAAAAACACGCTTTCAATAAAGACTGACATCCCCATACCAGGAAGTAATATCATTTTTTCTTGAAGGAAAATGATGCGAGGGCAAAAGTATTCCCCTTCTACTTTCATTTCCTCAAGAAAAAGAAAACATTTTTGCCAAAAAAACATTAGTTTTAATACAAGGATCAAATTACTTGAAATTTCTTTCTAATTTGATTTAAAACAGAACTTTATTTTAATATCAAGTTAACATCATGATTTTCAGCATGTTTTATTTTGATTTATTCAACTGTAAGCCATACAATTTAAGCTCAATAAATGATTTGAGAACTAGCTATTTTTTCTTACTACGCTTATCTTATCTTGCTTTCTTGTTTGTTTGTCCGGGTTAATATTGCACAATGTATATATATATATATATATATATATATATATATATATATATATATATATATATATATATATATATATATATATATATATATATATATATATATATATATATATATATATATATATATATATATATGTATGTGTGTGTGTGTGTGTGTATGTATAACCGTGGATGGCATTTGTTTTATATTCTGGAATACGATATTCGTTTTGGTTATAGAATTTTACTGTTAGCTCTTAGAATGTATGTTAAAAAGTTTATTTAGTCAGAGAATTATTTTTGACTTTTTAAAACATAAGAGAAGCGTAGTTTTTACAGTTTTTCATAAGTATTATTTCCTAATTTTAACCGATTTTCTAAAAAGAACTAAATTAAAGGATTTAATTGTACGTAGGCTGAGAAAATAAAACTGTGCTAAAAAGTTCCATTACATGCCGTGTAATATGTGTCAAAGTGTTAACATTATTTAAAAGTGAACCCCCCTTTTTGGGTACATTCAAAATTTCAACAATATTGATTCATGTAAGAAATTTTCTTCAATATGATTTAAATTTTAAAATTCTCTAATTTCAAGGAAAGTTTGATATATTTCACTGAACTCACTTTTTTATCTTATACGAAGCCATCCCTAAGGCTGATTAAAAAAAGTTAAAACCTGGTAATGAGATCAAGTTAGGATTTGCAACTGGAGTTTTTTTTTATCGTTCCTCACAACATATCAGCTATTTAGGAAACAATTATGGATGATATAATTTGTTTTACTCACAATACCATCCGTGAAAATTCTAACCGTTTGAAAATATATTCATCGATATTTGTACACAATAACAAAACTTATAAATTCTTTTTCACATGATCACTCCATATAATTTCTCAAATTTCCGCGATTTCAATTAGTTTTCATAAAGGTATTTTCAATATTTGATCGTTTTTTCCTTCGACGTAGACGTTTTGAAAACGATAAAAAGTAATAATTAAGTATTATATTTTATATGCTTTTATTAACTTTCACTTTTCCGGATGTTTATGGGAGTTACCCACTTCAAAAGATTTTACAGTTCAATTTTAAAAAAATAAAATTATTAAGAAATAAATTAAAGAAGCAAAAAGATTACTTTCATCGTCATAATAAAACGGTGTTGCTATAAAATTTTATAACTGTCTTAAAACCATGTTTGAATTTTTTTAATTAACTTTCACTTGTTTTAACTGATAATAAAATGATGTGATGGGTGATAGGGTTCCATGACAAAACGTTCTCAGACGAAATGTTCACGACAAAATGTTCCCGATAAAATGTTCACGACAAAACGTTCATGACAAAATGTTTATTGACAAAATGTTTATTGACAAAATGTTCACAGACAAAATGTTAATGTTGAACATTTTGTCTGTGAACGTTTTGTCGTGACACCGGGTGATAGAGTGAAAACCATAAAGTGGCATAAAGCTATAAAATCATTCAAAACAATACAACTCTACATCCTTCCAGAAAATAAGCTCAAAAGACGCGATGAAATAAAATAAAATAAAATAAAAACATTTTCAAACCTAAAAGAACTCAAGCAAACCATAATTGAGCATCCGGTCCAGTTTTGTTGCGATATTTGTAAACAACAGGTGTCTTTCACCTTAATCTATTCTGTGTTCTAGGCCCGAAAATCACCTCTTTTTTTAATATATTATTGAACTTTTTTGTTTTTCTTGTTGTGGCTGGTTGTATGCTACAAAAAATCGACATTAATGAATTATTTTATTACTCGGTTGCAAGGATTATGCGAGATTGTTGTGTGCTTATTGTTTGTTTGTTTGCCCGTTCATCAGTTCGTGTTCATTTATGTTCGTTGATGCAGTCCGTAGTTACTGGTAAACTTGATCAACATTTGTTACAATTGCAATCTTTCTGTCTGCCTCTCTTTCTCTTTTTTCCATTTCTTCTTTCATTATTTGACACATCTCTTTTTTTCCAGCATGGGAATTTAATAAAACACTTCCAGCGAGCAATAATTGTTCTTGACCTGATTAATCTGGTATTTTTATTGGCCGACAGACAAGTAGGCTGGCCGTATCAAAAAATAATTACACTTCCTACTTATTTTCATCAATAATTTTATTGATTTAATGCAATGAAACGGATGGCTGGCTATTTGCAGAATCGATTATTTTCCTTTGTATGTTTGTTTAGAACGACCGGCATTATTGCAGGTTAAAAAAAACTAACTTTCTTCGAAACTTACACCCGCCCTAGATAATTCTTTTTAAGCAACAAACAACCATCTAACAAAGAATTCAAACAGTTTTCTAAAAAAAAAAAAAAAACATTTATTTGTGGTATCGGGTAATTTTTCTTTTGTAGTATTTTCCAGTTTTTTTTATATAAAAAGTTGCCTAATGTACCTAATCATCCCCATTCATTTCTGCCCTTTGTTTCCCTCTTCCCTGTTTCAGTTTTTGTGAAGTTCCAAGAGTTCGTTACCCTGGTGGTGACATGTTTAATGTGTATGTTTTTGATACAGCTTGCGTGTTTGTGTGTTTGTGTGTGTGTTTGTCCTTGTGTCCAGCATGCAACGACCGACACCGACAAAAAATTGTAACAAATGCATTTGATAGAAAATGTAATCAGGAAATAATTACGAGCAATTTAAGATTATTGTAATTTATGGCATTTATTTTTTCAAACGCACAAGTCAAATAAATATCTGCTTTCAAATACAACATAAATAAAGTTTTCTCATTGATTTCTGAGTTGATGAAAATTTATTGTTTTAAATTTAGGACCATTTGAAGATTATTGTTTGTACTGGATACAGTGTATCACTGGTGGCTCTCATCATCGCCATCTTTATTATGACGAGATTCAAGTGAGAGTCATTCACATGTTGATCCACTTTCGTTCATTACCTTTCCATTCTACCCACTCATGCCCTACTTTACCACAAAATCATCTATTCGCTTAGTTGCTCATTCACATACTTTCATTAAGCCACACAATCACGTTCAACCACACACACACACGCACACACACACACACACACACTTAGATACACGTTCACATTCAGTCACCAATCAATTCATGCACCATTGAAGCACAAGCAATACAACTCGGCATTTGACAAATATAAACTCGTACAACTCAACAAAGGGATAGCTTTAATTTTCATTTTAATTAACTTAGTTTTACTTTTCTTTTCAAACGACATATTTTTCTTATTGAATTATCCAAAAAATAATAATATTAAGTTCCCCTCCGCCAAATTGCCTCTGCTCTCTACTAGTGGCCAATTACTTCACCCGCCCACTTTCATCCTTTCTTTCTTCCGTATGCTAACCCACTAACTCGTAAAGCCGCCCCTCACTCAACTGTCAACATGCTCACTCATTCATCAACCCGCCTACTAATCGTACTTCGATTTCACAGAAAACTGAGATGTTCTCGCAACACACTCCACCTCAACCTTTTCTCTTCCTTCGTATTCCGAGCAGTAATGGCCCTCACCAAGTCGATTGTCTTCCAGGAGGGATCGTCGTCCAATCTCCATCAGCAATTCATGCTGGACGGAATGATTGAAAACAGCTTGGTAACTTTAACTATTACTGGAGAATATTTTATTGATCGGAAATAATAGATATAAATTGATAGTTTCGTTTAAAAACCTGGCTCCTTCTGTATAACGGTCTTGGTATGTCACAAACCCTGCTGACCTACATTGATGCAAGACATTATGAATACATCACTTCACCCAGACATAATGCAAGACATTATGAATACATCACCTCATTTCTCCCATCGTGAATATCTTTCGAAAGTGGACCAACAAGAAGCAATTTGAGAAGACCACCCACGTGCAATAAAATGAAGTAGCATTAGTGGCATGCAGATGAGAGAATATCATGAATATCATGAACTGTGGGTGGTGCGAACGTCATAATTATTTTGGTCACTTTGGCTCCACGGAGAACGCATTTTGACAAAAAAAAACAGTAAAAATCATCTGAAACTACAGAGAACAAATTTTGACAAAAAAACTAAAAATCATCTGAAACTGTTTTGCAGCTTCAAATCACGTGTTATCATATGATACTTTGCAATAAATTGAAACTTTAACCCCTATTTCAGATCTGCCAAAATTTTGACCCAGATTTGTACTACTTCTGGAGGTAAACATGCTACAATAGATGACTTTAGGGACACATAAACCCTTCTTTGTTGTTCCTTCTTTCTCCCTGAAGAAATCGAAATTATTTGTGTAACCTAGCCACCAAAACATTATATCACTTTGATATATTTGCACCAATATTTAGCTAACTAGTCAAAAGTAAAATAATACATCTAAAATCCTAAGTTAACGTTTTCAAACAGACATTATAATGACTATACAGATTATTATGTTGATTGATTGATTGATTGATTGATTGATTGATTGATTGATTGATTGATTGATTGATTGATTGATTGATTGATTGATTGATTGATTGATTGATTGATTGATTGATTGATTGATTGATTGATTGATTGATTGATTGATTGATTGATTGATTGATTGATTGATTGATTGATTGATTGATTGATTGATTGATTGATTGATTGATTGATTGATTGATTGATTGATTGATTGATTGATTGATTGATTGATTGATTGATTGATTGATTGATTGATTGATTGATTGATTGATTGATTGATTGATTGATTGATTGATTGATTGATTGATTGATTGATTGATTGATTGATTGATTGATTGATTGATTGATTGATTGATTGATTGATTGATTGATTGATTGATTGATTGATTGATTGATTGATTGATTGATTGATTGATTGATTGATTGATTGATTGATTGATTGATTGATTGATTGATTGATTGATTGATTGATTGATTGATTGATTGATTGATTGATTGATTGATTGATTGATTGATTGATTGATTGATTGATTGATTGATTGATTGATTGATTGATTGATTGATTGATTGATTGATTGATTGATTGATTGATTGATTGATTGATTGATTGATTGATTGATTGATTGATTGATTGATTGATTGATTGATTGATTGATTGATTGATTGATTGATTGATTGATTGATTGATTGATTGATTGATTGATTGATTGATTGATTGATTGATTGATTGATTGATTGATTGATTGATTGATTGATTGATTGATTGATTGATTGATTGATTGATTGATTGATTGATTGATTGATTGATTGATTGATTGATTGATTGATTGATTGATTGATTGATTGATTGATTGATTGATTGATTGATTGATTGATTGATTGATTGATTGATTGATTGATTGATTGATTGATTGATTGATTGATTGATTGATTGATTGATTGATTGATTGATTGATTGATTGATTGATTGATTGATTGATTGATTGATTGATTGATTGATTGATTGATTGATTGATTGATTGATTGATTGATTGATTGATTGATTGATTGATTGATTGATTGATTGATTGATTGATTGATTGATTGATTGATTGATTGATTGATTGATTGATTGATTGATTGATTGATTGATTGATTGATTGATTGATTGATTGATTGATTGATTGATTGATTGATTGATTGATTGATTGATTGATTGATTGATTGATTGATTGATTGATTGATTGATTGATTGATTGATTGATTGATTGATTGATTGATTGATTGATTGATTGATTGATTGATTGATTGATTGATTGATTGATTGATTGATTGATTGATTGATTGATTGATTGATTGATTGATTGATTGATTGATTGATTGATTGATTGATTGATTTTTAGACGTGGCAGTGCAAATTACTCACAGTGGTTTTCAACTACGCCATGGTATCAAATTATTCGTGGATTTTTGTCGAGGGAATGTACCTGCACACCCTCCTCTTCGTCGTCGTCTTTTCGGAGAACAGCGGGGTCTTTGGATTTGTTGTGTTCGGATGGGGTAAGAAATTTTGGATTTGTTTTGGGGGTTTGTTCAAGTTCTGGTTAAAAAGGAGATCTGTAAGATATCGTTGATGTTTAAGGGAATGTGATAAATATCAAGATAATGGTTATTTAAGATTTAAAATGCGAAGAAAAATGAACATTACATATACAGGATTGTGTTTTCTAATCATCATCAATAATTTTAGTGATGTAATAACAAAATTTATTCGCATTTATCATTGCAACTGCTCAGTGGCGAATCCTGGAATTTAATAAGGGGGCATGGAAATAATTTTTATTTTGTATAAATCCCTTATATCAACTTCACCGCCGGCCTTGCTTGCTTGATTGAATGCTTGCAAATCTTGAAAGTAAAAGTTAACTAGCTACCCGTTATTCAATTGAGCTGAAATTTGAAATATATGCTTGCTTCTCATGACAAGAACTTTAAATTTTTTTTAAATTTCTTTTTTTTAATTAAAAATAATAATTAACCATGTTTTAAAACAAAAGCAAATCAAATACAATTATATAGATATTTACATATATAAAAAAATTGTTGTAATAAAATGAAAGGCAGTCAAAACCTGAAATATAAAGGATTTGCGAAAAAACCTGGTTTTTGTTACCAATGCTTTTATTAACTCGTCGTCTCTGTTTGTTTCTTGCAATCAATTTTTGAGTCACTTCCTGATGATAGATTTTTTTCAAATTTTGCATACATGCTCAAAATAGAAGACAATGCAATATTCAATTATTAGTTTTACAATAAGTCAATTAATTTAGTTAATTTTAATTAATTTTGATATTTCGATATAATTAAGATATTTCGACTTTAATATAAAAAAAAAAGTAATATAAAAAAAAATTTATTGCAAAATTTGTGTTTTAATTACATATAAAAGCATTGGGTTTTAAAAATTCGTTTTTAATTTACTTGTTTTAATTTTAATTACTGTCATTATGCAACCTGTTTTAGGATATCTTAAATTATTTTTATTCAGTAAAACCAAACGAAAGGAATTTAAATTATTTTTTTATTTTACTCTCTTTTTTTAGTTACACCTTTTCACCGATTTTTCATGTCATTTCTGATGTACTGATAAAAACTCAATAACATTTTTTATTCGCAATGCTTTTGCCTTCAAAGACCTTCCGTTCAGTAATTACCTGAATTATGGCATTTCAAGGTTTTGCGTGAAACCCTTACAGTTACAGGAACCTGCTGAGAAATACCGTATTGGTCAGGCAGTTTTTAACTATTTGCAAAAACTTAGAAACAGCTAAAACTGAACTGCCGCGAAAAACAACGGTGTCTGATCTTGTCATTCATGATTCCTGTTGATGTCAAAAAATTTGGTTTTGGCAAAGACTGAAAAAGGTTCAAAAAACACTCAAACTGATTCAAAAACCTATCTATCTATTGGCAAATTTATTTAGACATTTTACATGCTTTGGAGAGGAAAAAAGAAAATTACAAATTCCGTTCGTATTCTGAACATATTCCTCATTGTTAGAACCATCCGTGTTCATGTGGTAGTTAAAACAGTATTTTGATTAAAACAGCTATTTCATTATAATTGCTCTACACCTTTACACCCATTGAACCTGGCCATTATAGCTGTTGCACTGTCATACCTCGGTTATCAACGATATTCTATGGTTAGATCTACCCATACAGATAAACCCAGTCAACAGTTGGAGTACTCAGTTAAATTTGCAATATTACAAATAATTACTGCTGTGAGACCATGCTGTTAAATCATCTGAACCTCTTTAGAAAAATAAAAAAGTCGTTTTCAACTTTTTTTTGCTGGACCTGCCAGTGATGGTCCAAATGTTTTTGAAATATTATTTGAAATAAAATTTTCATTGAATTAATCTTTAAAAAATACTCAAAGCTTTTAGATATCTGCCAAATATCAGAACTTTTAATGCTCGATGGGTGAGTTTATTAAAGATAAAGCTTTAAGCTACAGACAAACAATGAAATTACAAGATAAATAAAAATTAAGTTTAAATTTTGTTAAAACCTCTAAGGGGGTTTGGGCACCCAGGGTTTCCCTGGATCTGCCACTGCAACTGTCACTTCTACGGTATAAATATAAATAATGATGTTGAAAATGATTTGTTCAAAGTTTTTCCGGTTTTCTGCATCCTTCCGTGGATCATCGTGAAAGCAACTCTTGAAAATACTACGTAAGTTTCTTTTATGTTTTTCTTTATTAAATTTTAAATAATTTAATTTATTAAATGAATAAAAGAGAAAATATGCAGTTTTTAAGAGGTTTGTTAATGTTGTTTAATAGGCGTATCCACTATGAGAGCTTGGGGAGCTCAAGCTCCTTTTACCTCTTCATAGATGGTTTTTTCCAATTCGTCGAAACTCGAAAAAATGTTTTATATCCTCCCCGCTAAGGAGATAACAGCGATTTTTTTAAAATATTAAGCGGACAGAACTTGCTTAATCAGCAATGACAACTAAAAAAACAATACCAATAGTGAAATGACTTTTGACACCTTTAATCGTCGACACAAGAGATTGTACCAGCAAAGGGTTGACACACTTGTTAGTTGGAGTTTTAGACAAGAATGACCTTGACATTACCAATACTGTTGGTCAAGGCTACGACGGTTGCAGCAAAAGAGTTCAAGCCAGGAACTTGGAACAAAATCCCGCGATTTATAAACGAACTGCTATGGCCACAGCTTCAGTCGAACTTTATTCAACCACGTCTTCATTTTTAACAAAGACAGTTTTATTTAAATTCACTTGATATATCGGTATGTAAATTTGTGCAAATAAAAATTTTTTTTAGGTATAAATATCTGGAATTTTTTATTTTAACATTACTATACTGGCATTGCGGCATTTGTTTTATGCTTCAGTAAATTTGGGGGCTAGCCGTGAGCTCCCCTTACTCTTGAATCCTGGCTACGCCACTTTGTTTCATTACTGTGATAACTCTGATGTTGGCTGGAATGTAATCCTGGCATTTCACGGTAATTACTGAACGAGGATCGAAATGATCTCTTCCATATTTGGTGCTCAGCGTATTTGTTCAATAAAACAAAACGAACTTTATATTTATGAGTAACACTGGCGTGCTCTTGGTGATGATGATGATGATGATGATGATGATGATGATGATGATGATGATGATGATGATGATGATGATGATGACGATGACGACGACGACGATGACGATGACGATGACGATGACGATGACGATGAAGATGACGATGACGATGACGATGACGATGACGATGACGATGACGATGACGATGACGATGAAGATGACGATGACGATGACGACGACGACGACGATGATGATGACACATTGCACTTTTGAGCATCAGAGAAGCAGAGTTGAGGCTGAACACCGCCATCTCTGTCTTTCGGTTTCTCGCTGGCCTCTATGGCCTCTTGATTACGAAATTAATTGCTTTCGACACAGTGGACTACCAGATTTGTTGAAAAGTCTTGGACTTTCTTGTCCCGTAGACAAGATGCTTTCCATGGAGACCGTTCCGATCCGTCGATGCTTGTTTACGGCGTCCCACAGGGTTCTGTCCTCTTCAGTTTGTTCTCTATGCGGCAGATATCTCGCAGGTCGCGCAGAGTCACGGCTTTATTATCAAGATAAATTATAAAAATAGAGTTCATCTGGCTGGGCAATCGTCAAAAGCTGCTAAAAGCTAGCCAGCTTTCACTCAATGTTTGCCACAAGAAAGTAGCGCAGTCTGTGCGGGACCTTGGAGTCATTTTGGACAGCCAGTTGATGATGTACATTCATGTCGAAGAAATTGTCTGAAACTGATTTTATCAAGTACGGAAACTCTGAAATGACTGGCGATCGCTCATTTTAGATGTTCGTCGTGCTCTACTGACCGCGTTCATTGCAGAGGTAAACTCAGCCATAATCTTGTGACTTCATTTATAGATGACCCGTGATAATAAGCAGCCTTAATGTTATATCGTTAAAACGAAAATCTGTATGTGTCTGAGATATAAAAAGCAAAAAAAACAAGATGCTGAATGAAAACAGTTAAAAACCTGGCCTAATGGGAAATTTATCAGGCTTCAATTTTGGTTTGTCTAGCTTGCTTTTCTTAAATCGGCTCCAAGAATACATGAGGCGAGAAAGAATGTATTTTCTTTAAAATTTGTTCGTGAAAATAGGAAGAGGATTACAAATAAAAAAGTTATTACTGATATTATTGCACGCAGTTCTGCTCACTCAAGTAAAATTACACAGATGCGTACAAATTCATATCATCCATCGACCACGGCTTGCGGGTTTATTCTAAAATTCTAGAATAAATCTTCGAAGGAGAAAGATGATTTTGCAAGTGCAACGAAGCTTTATTATTATTATCATCATTGTCATTATTATTATTATTATTATTATTATTATTATTATTATTATTATTATTATTATTATTATTATTATTATTATTATTATTATTATTATTATTATTATTATTATTATTATTATTATTATTATTATTATTATTATTATTATTATTATTATTATTATTATTATTATTATTATTATTATTATTATTAGTATTATTTTTTTTTAATTATTATTATTAGACAAGAATTCTTTCTTGCAAACTTAATCTGGGCAATACCAAGTGAAAGCTAAAAAATACTTTTTTTTTATAAACCACGATCTTAAGATCACTGGGGTGTAAAATAGTCATAGGAAATTTTTCCAAGAAAAGTTTAAACTTTTTTTTATTTATTTTTATTTTTAATTATATTTTCAAAAAAATGTCGTTTGAAAAATCCTTAGAGTGACCAACGGTCTCCTCGCCCCCAAAAAGTTTTTATTCTAAAATTTTCTCCATATTAATTTTTTTTTCAAACGTTTTTGGAAAACCCTAGAGAGAGCCAAATTCTTCCTTAATTAATTTTTCAAAAAATCGATGGCTTTTGATTTCTGTATTGTCTTCAAAAGAACGTTTATGTGCAAAATTTGATCAATGGGAAGGGGTCAAAAATCTGATTACAGTGGTACTCCACTTGTACGACCTTGAAAGTGTCACAAAAATCCGGTCGCTAAAAGAAAAGGGTCTTAATTGGGGAGACAATCAAATAAAAATATATAACAATCTATCAGCAAAAAGCGGTCAAGAATGAGAGAGGGTCGTAAATGGGGAGATCTTTCGTGGGGGGTACCACTGTACAAGTCTTTCCTACAAACAAAAACATTAGGTGAAGTTAATAAAAGCGTGGTATTGAAAATAAATAAATGAGCTCAAGTTCAAATAGATAAGATATATATATTAATAAATGAATACAAAAGATAAATATATAGAATTATGACAGATAACAAAGATAGAAGAATAACATAGATAAATAAAAGAATAACATAGATATACACAATGAGATATAAAAACATAATTGTGAAAATTAAGAGAAATAATGTTTACATCATTCTGCATAAAATCACATTATTACCGTATTATAGCCCCTTTCTCCTCCGTTAAACAAAAAACTAAAAAGAAAAAATATATAATTCAGTCATAATAATATAATAATAATAATTTGATGGCTTTACTGTCAAAATATCTTGTCAAATATACAATAGATAGAATCTACAGCAATACTAATTTAAGTCAGATAAAAAGGCATATGTACATAATTTTGAAGATTTAGAGAAAAATTGTACCGCATGCTGCAACTAGTGATAATGTAGAATTTTCACTTTTATTTAATTGTGAGTTCTTGATATTCAACAATACCCATTTGGAGAATCCTGACTGCATCATTGCATCAGCAAATAGATAAAAACAGAGCAAATATTACTTAAATACGTTTATATTTACTATAAAAATTCAACAATTTGGATATTATCTCATCTTTTTATTCACCCACAAGTTGTTGGATCATCAACCGCACTCCTGCATATGCATGGATCATCAAAGGACCTCTTTTGCTCACTGTTGTGGTAAATTTATGTTTACTTTCATTTATTTATTTATTCATTTATTATTTGGTATACCCGGGTTTTTAATGTTTTTGCTCGTTATTTTAATGGTACCAATGCTGCTTGTGAAATTGTCCTTGTGGCAATGTTGTTTGTGGAATTGTCTTTGTGTTAATGTTGTGTTCATTGTAAACTAATTATTAATAAAATGTCCAAAAACAAGTTTTTTTCAATAACTGGCATTATGAGTCAAATGAGTTTTTTTTATAAATTTTAAATTATTTTAAATTTGTGTTGTCGATTTGTTAATTAAAATTGAGGTTTAATTAAATGCGGCAAATTATTTTCTAACAAAATATCACACGCGTTGGGTGGTCGTTGTCCTTGACCTTGTTATGGTGACCCCTTGTTATGGTGACCTTGTTATGGTGACCTTGTTATGGAGAATGTCCTGAATGCGATATAAAAAATAATTAGACGCATAACCACGACTTCCGAAACTTTCAGCAATGCCTTATTATTATTATTATTATTATTATTATTATCATCATCATCATTATCATTATTATTATTATTATTATTATTATTATTATTATTATTATTATTATTATTATTATTATTATTATTATTATTATTATTATTATTATTATTATTATTATTCTCAAAAAGTTTAAAACAAATCAAATGTTTTTTTCAATTCTTTTAAATGAAGTTAATTAATTATTTATTGTGGTCTTGGGTGTGTTTTATTTCAAACTTCAGAAAATATTATTATGGAAGGAGCTGCTAAGGGTGTATTATAGAAACTAATTTGGTTTGAAGGGTCTCATACTTAGTAGAAAATTCATGTTAGTTATTATATCAGCAAGCTGAAAAGTCTGTACTTTGATTTATTTATGTTTATGTTCATATTCATGCATAAAATAATTTATTTTTTGTAAATATAAGCTCTATACAACAATTATTAACGGTTTTTAAACAATAATGTATTTGAAAATTAAAAACAGAAATATAGTACATTTATACTATTAAAAAAATTGTATGCTGTAATAAAAAATTAAAAAAAACAAATATAAATTTGTTAATAATTTTCAATTATAATAAAGTTTTTAGTACTGCATATATTTATTTTATTTTATGTTTTTACAAATTCCCCATGAAAAAAACTATTTTGCACGTTTATTTATTCAAACTGCAGATCGCTAAAAGCTTTGTTAATATCATATGAAAATGGTGGCGTGTGTAGAGAATACCGGTCATCAAGAGCTTGAAAACTACTTAATCTCCTTGCAAATTCTTCTATCAGAAATAAAATCTAATGGCTGTTTTTTCTACACATTTCAGAAAATCAGTTTCTGTTTTCAGGGCTGGAAAATGATCAAAAAGGTGTTATCTAAAAATTCTGGAAACAAATTAGAGGGCCCAGATTATAAGGGGCTTCCAAAATACAAGTGACTTTGTAATGCAAATAAAAGACGCACGGGCCACTAATGATTTTGGCTAGGCAACATACACCCTAGTCCTGGCTATATTCCGTATCTTCACACGTATCTTAATAATTATTGTTACTTAACACTTTGAACTTTTTTTGTTATTGCAGTTGAACTTTTTCTTCTTCATCAACGTCATAAGAGTCCTTTTTACTAAACTCCAAACAACAGGGGCACGTGATTCAAGGAAATACAGATACATGTGAGTGATGGTGAATTGGGTTTTTTTTAGTTTCGGTTTGGAAACAATCTTTATATACTGATGCAAAACAAATTGTAGTATTTAAATTTGTTTTTTTTAAATTAAAGTTCATACAAACTAAATGAAGTTTGCGGGAACTTTTTACTTTAGTTTAGAAACAAAAATGCAAGCAGAATTCTACATGTTACATTTAACCAGTTTGCTGATTTGTTGGCAATTTGTTTTGTTTTGGATTGACGAAGATAAATTTTTCATGGTAGTTTTAAGGTTGCGTTTAAATGGTTTAAGGAATAAATACAAGTTTTAACTAACAATAAAAATGAGCCAAAAAATAAGGAAAAATATAAATGAACGGACTAAAACTAAAAGAAAACAGTAACAGTAAGACAAAGAGAGCAAAAAACAGAAAGAGAAAGAAAGAATAAAAGGGAATAAAAAAGAAAAAGAAAATGAGAAACAAAGAGAAAAAGGGAAAGTGAGACAAACAAGGACATCGAACATCAACAACGCGTCAAGTTTTTTGCCCTAAAAAATGTCCACGATGAATGTTTTAGATGTTATTGGTTACTCAAACCTCCGTAGAGATCTTTAACATGATGATCGGCAATAGATCAAATTTAGCAGTGAAGTGTTTTGTGAAAGGCAACCCACCGCATGTGTTGGCGAGCTCCTTTGTTATATATCTGCAAGGGTGATTGAAAGTATTAATTGTTTTAAATTCTAAAGAATAATTTTATTTTGAAACTTAGAAATGTAGTAATTTATTTTAATTTGAAATTTCTCTAAAATTGTATTCCGCTTGTGTGACTGAAACAAAAAAAATTTGTTTTTCGGTTCAACAAATAATTTCTGTAATGAAAACATTTTAAACTTAAATAGTTGGAAAATTTATTAAAATCAATCAATCAATCAATCAATCAATTATTTCTATAGCGCTATTTCCGCAGTGTTCAATAGCGCTCGGTCGTGAACTTGGTAAACAGATATGTTTTAAGTCCACGACGGAAAACTGTGAGAGAAGTAGAGTTAGTAAGAAAAGAAGGAAGAGAGTTCCAGAGATAGGGGCCAGAGTAGGAGAAAGAGCGTTTAGCAAAAGAATGCTTAATAGTGAAGATGCGAGAGTGATTACGAGAAGAAGAACGAAGACCAGACTTAGTAGGGATATGTATTAAATTAGTTAAGTAGAGAGGAGAAAGGCAATTTTTTATTTTGTATGGCTTTAAAATCATGGCTTTATGATTTTTATTTTCACAATTCACGCCTCGAAAACGAAATTTCGCGGCATCCGTTTATCTCCAGGAGAACCGAAAAAGCATGCATTGCCAAGCAACAAGATATATAGACATGTTTCTGTAAATTCTTCCTTGAAAATCAGTGGAGAAAATAAACTAAAAAATAAAAACTTATAAAAAGTTGATAATCTTTCTTTATCTCATTAAAGTTTTTAAATTTCCAAAAATTATTATCTTTCAGAAGCCATTGTTTTTTAGAACAAACTAATAACTAAGAACTGAATTTGCATAATTTGGTTTTTAAATCGGCATATTGCAGCGCATTATCTCTTTCTTGCAAGATGGCGTTTTGTCGAAAATCTATTTGCACGGAGTATGTGTACGAAAGCGATTTGTGGTTTAAAAATTAAATTTAAAAAGAAAAAAAGGAAATGTATGACCTGAATTGGAAGAGTTTGCTGTCATGATTTAAATATTTTATTGGTGGTCATTGAAACTATAAAAATAAGTCAAATCATTGAAATAAATATTTTAGTGAAATTAAAAACAAACCCTCCGCCCCTATTTTCTATCCTTGCAGTGACGTAGCGAGGGCTTTTGGGGTCCGGTGACAATTTTAAAAAATTCGCTCCTAAGAATTTCCATCTGTAAACTTAAACCTTTCCAAAAATTCTACAAAAAAACTTTGTAAATATTTTACCCAAACTTTTCCAAAGCTTTTACAAAAATTTTTTTTTAATTACGAACATGGCGGCTTTGTCTCCCTTGCGCCCTTCCTACACTACTGTACCCTTGGGTGTTATGCGCGTTTTTGTATATATAATCAGGTAAGGTAGGTACGTATTACCGTCACCCAAACGTTTTGTTGAATATATTAGAAAATGCGTTAAAAATAATGATCAAACGATCCATCATTAAATACTGTATATTTACTTTACCGCCGGTCTTGCTTGCATGGAAAACTTAGAAGTCAAAATTAACAAACTTAAACTGAAAAAAAATTTTCTAATAAATATTTTAATTTTAAAAATATTTTTTTTGAATAAAACTGATTTTAGCTGCTATTTGTAAAATTTGATTTTTATTTTTCTGGTTTAAATAATTTTTAAAACAACAAACAGGGTTATCCAGTTTTATAGCAGTTTTTTCTCATAAAAATTGAATTTTCATTTCACAGTTTTGCATTTTCTTTCTTTTGGCCAAATCCAATTGCGAGAACAATTAAAAACCTTTATTATTGAATTGATGGCAGGTCCGTTCACTTCTATATTCCTTCATAACGGTTTTCATTAAAACAAAAATACAATACTGTGATGCATTCCAGTGGCGAGTGTGAAAAAATAAAACAATTTGGAATACGTTAATGTATTTCAAAGTTAATTTGCACTTATTAGATCATCCTCTCAAAAAATAAAAAATAAGTATTTTATTTGTTTTTATGTTTTATTAAATGTTTTTAAGAAATTGTAGTAGTTTTGAAAGTACGTTGTTTAGTTATGATGTGTATGTAAATTGATTATGTTTCATTCTATCACGAATATTTTTTTGCTAAATTGAGTTGAATACAAGTATAAAAAAGTGGCCATTCAGTACCGCTTTCCCCTATATTGGAGTTAACTCGGGCCAGGCTGGTCGGGCCTGGAATTGTTTTAGAAGTTTTTTTATTTCATTTTTTTAGAAAAGTACTTATACTACAATAATTTCCCTGGTTAGTACGTGTGGGCCTATTCAACATCTTTTGCCCATCATGGTTGTGCTGAAAAAAAAACGCATCTGCTTTGATTGCAGAACCTTCGAAACTATAGCGCGTTATTAGCATGTTTTACGACAAGTTGTGACAATGGAGTAGTAATGTAGCATTGACTTTAACTTCAACTGCGCCAAAGAAACACCTTCGACTGGTGCAATGCAAAAGCTTAAAATCTAGCTGTCACAGTTGATGTGTCCAGTGCTCTCTCGGTTTGTATAGGCTCTTTCCGGCAGATAAGGTTGAAAGGTTTAAGATAGAAATTATTATTATACCTACCACAATGACAAAAGTGGTGCGGATCTTCTCAAATTTCAAGACTCTTCTAGATTTGTAAACTAAGACAAAGTAGGCGGTGGCGATGGCGATGGCGACGGTGACGATCACGGTGACGGATGGTGATGAGGATGACAATAATGATGAGGACGATGTTGATGTTGATGATTACGATTATGATGACGATGATGATGATGAGAAAGCTTTTGTTGCGTTGACGTCGTGAATTGATTAAGCGTACAATCATGACGTGTGACTCTTCCTCGATGATCAGTTAGATTTGATGCTTGCTTAGTCGATTGATTGCCTTGTTTTTATTTTTGTGTAGATTTTGGTCATCTGACCTTTTTGCATTTTTTCTATTTTTTCCTTCAATCAGAAAAATAAATCACACATTAAGACTACGACACAGATTATGATTATGCTGGTACTGGTGGTTGGAGGAGATTATACAGATAAAACCAACTCCATAAAATACTGAACCTCTTTGAATTTACAGAAAACTAGCCAAATCATCCTTGGTGTTGTTACCACTGTTCGGCGTTCCATACGTCATTTTCCTCGCATTGCAGGACAACATTAACAAATTCATTGAAATCATCAAAATCTACTTCGAAATGATCTTCAACTCCTTCAATGTATTTATTCAAATTGTTTTATATTTTTTAAATTACATTGACAAATATTGATAATTAGTCTTTATCTCAAACAAATTACTGTTTGTATGTTTGTCTGTCATTTACGCAAATCCTAGCCGTTGGACCAATTTGAACGAAATTTGACAAAGAGGTAGTTCTTAAAAAAAAGAAAAATAGGGGGAAGTTTCAAAAATTTTACTTTTTATTTTTTTTTTGTATGGTAAAAGACATATACCAGGCCATCAGTGCCTATTTGTCTATATACAAACATAAAGAGTTATTGCTTAACCAAATTTTAAAAAAGGCATTTTTAACAATCTATTAATTTACGTTTACCCAGTGACGTAGTTTAAGTAGTCGAAGTAGCAATGATTATTATAATTGTTGAAAAAGCCAGCAACAACTAGTAAACACGGGAAAATGTAGGTAATTGTTATGGAAAACATTTTAAATGGCAGTATGCACTTCAAAAATTAAGTTTTTTTGAATAATTAATAAATAAAGTTTCAGATTGTTTATGCTGCTACCGTCTGTTCACTGAATATTTTAAAGTATATTTAGGACTTTTACGGCATCCTCGAGCTGGTTTCACTAAAAGATAATTAAATTTAAAATTTGGTGAAAGACTTGGTAAAATTTTAAACCTATGTTTCCTGGATTTATTTTTTTTTAAACTGCTAAAATGTGAAAACAGACGAGTATGTGTAAGTCTGCTTGCATGTATATGTGTATAAATATGTTTATGTGTTTTGAATGTCAGTCTGTTTATATATGGTATGTGGGTTTCTGTGTATTTGTGTGTGTTTGTTTAAATGTATGTGTTTGTATGCATGTGTATGTTTTTATAATGAACACGTTTGTAATCATGTGTGTGTTTGTAATCATGTGTGTGATTGTAATCATGTGTGTGTTTGTAATCATGTGTGTGTTTGTAATCATGTGTGTGTTTGTAATCATGTGTGTGTTTGTAATCATGTGTGTGTTTGTAATCATGAACATGTTTGTAATCATGTGTGTGTTTGTAATCATGTGTGTGTTTGTAATCATGTGTGTGTTTGTAATCATGTGTGTGTTTGTAATCATGTTTGTGTTTGTAATCATGTGTGTGTTTGTAATCATGTGTGTGTTTGTAATCATGTGTGTGTTTGTAATCATGTGTGTGTTTGTAATCATGTGTGTGTTTGTAATCATGAACATGTTTGTAATCATGAACATGTTTGTAATCATGAACATGTGTGCGAGTTTGTTTGGTTATCTTGATTTTTGTCCGCTAAAAATACAATATGAAATCTGTTGAATAGAAATGCGGTGAAGTTTATAGTCCGCCCAATTGGTTTGGGATTTTACGGTGCAATAAATTCTCTTGCTGGAGGCCAATCAGCATGTCTTTATATCAACCTCCTCTGCAAACTTACTTGCATGGCCTTTCTATGCATAGCTTTATTTTCTACTGAAGATCCAATAATATATATTTTTTTGTAAGTTCATGTTGTTGAAATATTTGTTTTTATTGCATGGTTTTCAATTTTTCTTAATTACACTATAAACATGTCAGCACTGTGAATGACTGTGATACATGTAATATATATTGATTCAATTATGTCAACCAAACAAATTTGGTCATTTTATCATATTTCATTGAATTATATAATAATTATTAATATATATATATATATATATATATATATAATAGCCCATGTCAGTGTAAGACGTCTGTGTAAGACGTTTTTGTGTGACGATCTGCTATCTATAGCAAATTAATTTATATATAATAAATAATTATATAAATAAATTTTTTATATATTTTTATATAATTAAATAAATTAAAAAATATTTATCTTACTTAAATTAACGATTATTATTAATATTCAATATCAAGTTTATAACGAATATTATTAATATGCAATATGAACGTTTAATAACATTTCAGGGCTTCATCGTTGCATGTCTCTACTGCTTCTTCAACGGCGAAGTAAGTCATCATTTAACAAGTAAGCCGTAAAAATCCAAGTTTTTAAAAATGCCTAATATTTCAGGATTGGTCGGCTTTTCATTTGTTGCAAAAAATGTTTTTTTTTAAACGAAATTTTTTAGAATTTATATATGTAAACATCTATATAATTGTATTTAATTTGTGTTTGTTTTAAAATAAGGATTAATATTTTTAATTACAAAATTTTTTTTGCAAAAAATTTTCAAACTTTAACAAAATGCATTGTCATAAGAAGCGACCTTATATTTCAAATTTCAGCTCGATTGTATGACGGCAGGTCAGTTAATTTTCACTTTCAAGGTTTGAAAAAATTCAAGCATGCAAAAAAGCAAGCAAGCCAAACCGGCGGTGAAGTTAATATTAGGGATTTTAAAAAAAATATTTTCCTAGTGATCAATTTTCGAATTTAATTATCAAATAACTTCAATTTGAAAAATCAATTGAAAAATTAGACATACATTGCAATTGAATTTGTCTGACAGGTTCAAGCAGAGCTTACCAAGAGATGGCGCAGGTATCGGATGGCATTGGGGAGACGTGGGGTACACATATCCGGAACAAGGAGGTCTACCAACACCTGTCTGACCAAATCTAACCACTCAAAGAAAGAGGTTTATCAATCAGATTCCTATTACGACAGTTCGGCCATGCAGATCGATAGCGCCAGAGAAGACACCGGAAAAAACGCAAACGACAATGAAGAACGTTCCAGAATGATCGAACTACAGGAGATCGCGAAAAAAAGTTGCGTTGAAAGCAGCTGCGATAGTATCGAGAAGTGTGGCGATAATGGCGGCAAAAATAATCGCGGCGTTGAAAATAAAACTAAAACTGAAAACATTCATGAAAGTTTCAATGACGTAGAAGAAAACGTTGGTTTCGAAGAAGACAATTTTAAGCAGAAACATTCATTGATGAGTGAAAATAGAAATGACAATCAAATGAACAACTCAAAAAGTTTTAAAAACTTCAACAATATTTACAGTCACAATGGATTAGGAGCACCAACGTCAAAGGACATTGCGTCACCGTCAAGATCCAATGTTATCCCAGCCACAAAAGATCTCCGAAGTAAAGCAGCTATTCACGAAGGTCAATTTACAATAGCGTAGACTATTTTTCACAATCAACATTACTTCGTCTAAAAATAATTAAACGTGTAATATTGAACTAGAATAAAAAGTTCATGACAACGGTGGACAAACTTTCTCAAATTCCAGTTCAGCCACACTCCTCAGTGGAGGATCATTTAAGCGACCAGCCAGTGCAAACAATAATGGTAGATACAAGGAAAGCCTCAAAGAGTAAACATCCCTGTAACTGTTGAAATTTAAATGTTCCCAATAATCAGGAATTAGGTGCAACTTTTTAAAAGCATATCTTAAAGTGGATTTATTTGAGAGGACTGAGCCAAATAGATTAAATAATTTAACGTATTACAAATTAATAGCATTTTATTGACTTACCTTATTTACAGATTTAAGAAACAGTTCTATAACTTTGTTGTTAGTTATTTTATTCCTTTTAGATTTCATAACTTTAATTGTAGAATACGATTAAAAGTCAATGAGTTGATGCGGTTATATATATATATATATATATATATATATATATATATATTATGTTAGAAACAGTAGCTTGGTTGTGCAGTGCGTAATATTTATTGTCGTTTCATTTAATTGTTTAAAATTATATATTTTCTTGATGTTGTGATACAAATGTGATTTTGTGAACTGGCTACATGATGATTCGTCCATGAGTGTATCTAACTAATTATTTAAACTATAATGACATTATTTTGTTGTCCTGCTTTCTGATGACTTTGTCAAATTTTTTAACAATAAATAAAGATAAGTTCTTTATTTGCAAAGAAAATGTAAAAATAATCTGTTTTTGTTTATAAGTAAAAAAACGAAGTGTCGGGAGATTATAGGGCTTTCTTCATATGCAGATTAAGTATCTAAAGTTGGCCTAGAAAATATCATAGAGACTCAAATGGTGTTTCTAATTATAACAATAAACAGCAAAATATTTGGAGATTTCAAATTAGTTTTAGTTTTAATTCTGCATCATTTACTATGAAAAATGTAAATGTAATTGTTTCACAGTTTTAATTAACTGTTTTCTTTTATACACGTTTCATAGTAGTTTCACTTGCAGAAACGGATTCTTCTAATCGAGATTTCACTCACTTCCTGACCAGTTAACTTTCTGAAATTTTCCAATTCACAAAAAGAAAGACTGCTGGACTATTGACATTGAAAACCGCTTTGTAATGTACTGAAAGATTAAATAATTTTAACTATTTATCAATTTTATTAATATTTATATCAATTTTTTAATTAATCTATATATAATTTAATTTTAATATACAATTAAAATTGGTCCACTTTTGATACATAAAATGTCCTATCAGTACGGACTTCGAAAATGTCAATGTTACTTCTTATATGAGATAATATTGAACATTAACATGAGAATGTTGAAGTTTTTTGAGATTATTTAGAAAGTTAAATGTAATATAAAACCATTCATATAAGCAAATAAACAAGTAGTTATTGATTAACGTATTTTAGAAACTTAACAACATTTAAATTGACTATAATTTAAGATAATATACATTCAAGTAAGTTTCTTTGCAATTTAAAAATTTGTTGGCATCAGATTCTCCCGACTAAACATAAAAATAAATAATGGATCAGTTTAAATTTATAGAGACTTTTTTGTTTTTAAAACAATATAAGAATTTACTAGCCATTCTGTTGCAATATTCGGTGCCTTTACAACCATGAGTGTTACAATCGGTCCCAGCCTACCAGCTTAGAATAAAATATTTATCATGGTAATACCTCTTTTGCAAACAAAACTTCAATATGGTTAATTTTAGGCAAAATGTAATTTTTACTAATGCATTTAACTCATTTAACAATGAAATAGCTGAACTTTTAATTTTAACTGTTTGGAGCTGCATATAGTATTTTACTTATTTTCTATGACGACAAATATTTAAGATAAATTAGACGAAAGAGATGTTGAGATTAACCTGACCTACTTTGGCTGGTTCTCTGCCCACCAAAAAACATTATAGCTCCGGTTACAACCAGCCGCACTCTGCCCTAACATTAGCGCCAGGCTACGATTTGGTTTTAAAAATTACCAGTAAAAGTTTTAAAATAACCTTAAAACATTTAAAAAATATTTATTAACATCAGTTCTGTTAACTTATAAATAAAAAATAAATTTTCAGTAAAATTGGTTCACCCACTACCTTAAAATATAAAATGTAGGTAATATCAGTCGGCATTCCAAGAGTGTCTCAGTCACAACGCTATATATTTGCTGGGTTTACAAATTTGCTGACGTCTTTAGTATTCTTTTTATGTAATTGCAAAACAAATATTCTCATGGTAACATAACTGTACAAAAAATAAAATACTATTGACTCATTCTCACTTAAAACATGCCTGCCAAGATTACCTGACATGCTCGTCAATGTCAATGTGTATCCAAAAAACTATTAAAAAATTGTTTAGGAGTAACGTATTCAGAAAATGAGTTTTAAATTTTGTACGCCGTATTGTGTTGTTTTTTTTATTTATTAAATATTTATTAATTTATTGAATAAAAGTTTGTAATAACAATTATCTATGTTTTAAAACAAAAACAAATCAAACACATTTATATAGATGCTTACAGAGATGAATTCAAAAAAAAGTTGTTTTAAAAGTAAAATTTGCAAATCCTGAAATATAAGAAATTTGCTTAATTTTGATTTGAAAATAAGAAAAAAATCACAACGTTCATTGGGTTTTTCAACCATGGTCACCAAAAAAACTGTTGCTTGCTTGTTAAAGTTTATTACAAGTTTAAAACCGTAGCTTGTTTAAGTGATTAAAATTAAGGAGATGCAGAGTATAATACAAATTTACGTTTAATAGAAGTAACAGCTGCTAACCAAAATGTTAGCTTTAAAGCAAATAGTTTAAAAATTAGTTGGTTAAGCACAGGATTTAGAAATTTTTGTAATTTCAGCCGTAATCTCAACAAATAATTCTGTAAAAATTAATGCTTTTTGCTGGAAAATAACTAATTCTGGCAGGTAATATGTAAAGTAAAAGATATGCATGAATGATCAGAAGTCATAATGAAAGTGAAAAATTCAAAGCATAAATTAAATAACTTGGATTAATGTTTGTTTGTCATGCATGCGTGTTTTCTTCGCTGCTTCCTTGACGTGCTTCAACGAAACACGAAAACTCAAGATTGTAACTTTTGAATTTATTTATTTCATGCAGAATGAAAATAACTTGGCTTTTTGTAACATTGCAAGCTACAATAGAGGATGCTGCAACTTGAGAATTATTATTATCAATGTTTTTCTATTAACCATCTAAATAAAAACAAATATTATTAATAACAATTACTAATAAATTATGTCCGACCTTAAAAATCAATTAAAAGATTTTGTTGAGTCGATATCTATCAGAGGCATTCCGAGGTTAGTTCAGTCAAAAGATCCTTTGCTAAAAGTTCTGTGGTTGATTATTGTCGGAGCCTGTGCCACGGCTATGGTTTATTTTCTTAACAGTTTGTGGAGTAACTTTTATCGCTGGCCTGTCAAAACGAATTTTGGTGAACAATTCGACAGTCCAATCGTTTTTCCAGATGTTACTATTTGTAATCTAAATCCTTCTTTCATAAAAACTCTACAGAACGTTACAGAAATGATTAAAAAAATAAAAAATTTGAGAAAATCCATGAACGATAAAACGTATGCGAGAAACAATGAACCTTACATTTCATATCTTCCAGAGCTAACAATTGAAGAATTAGGGAAGGATGATGAGCCAAAAGATTGTCCCAATTTTATTTCCGAATGCATATTGTACTCTCAAAACTGGATGTTCTCAAGCTACTGCTCCAACAGTTCCATCAAAAATTGGGTGACAAGATACCGTTCGTGCCAAACTATTAAAACCAGTCGGTTGAATAAAAGTGAATCAAGCATCATAAGAGGTATGACTTTAATTTTAAACATCGGAGAACCGTTTAAGCAGCCGTTACTGTACGATCCGTCTCTTATTTCGATATGGGCAAGTGCAGTTGAAATAGCAGTTCATCCGCCAGACACATTTCCCAATATGAGAGGACTACTCACCGTTGAACCAGGAAAAGAGAGCGTCATAAAAATAACTCAGACAAATATCGAAAGACTCGGCACACCACACAACCCATTCGGATGCACAAAAGAGAAGAAGATAGAAGAATCACGCAATGGGGCTTATTCTATGGACACCTGTTTAGAATACTGTACACAGAAAACAATATACAACAAATGTAAGTGCACTACAATCTGGTACAAAGTGCCAGATAAATTGAATAACACCCCGGTGTGTGAAAAGTGGCAGGACATTTTAAGCCAATTTCAAGACGGTCAACAAAATACAAATTTAGAATGCTCACTGCAGGCTAACGGTGAATCCTGCTATAGAGATTGTCGTCTCGAATGTTCAGAAACCATCTACGATACCAGCGTTATGTCATCATCCTGGCCGCCTCCTAATTTACAACTCGACGTCTACAAAACCTACTTCAGTGACTGCATCGACAGTTTTCCCTATGTTAAAGACAGATATGCTTTCTATGATAAATTGAACAAATCTCAAAATCAAACCAGATCAGAGATTCAAAACGTTAACGTGATTCGGGAATCTCTGGTGTCTGTGAAACTAGTTTTAGAAAATGATTTTCCGTTGTTTATTGTTAGCGAGCCTTTGTATTCGTGGTCTGCTATGTTGTGCCATGTTGTCAAAACTTTTAATCTTTGGTTGGGAATAACAGCGATGGCAGTCTTCGAGATTATTGAACTCTTGTATATTTTATCGAAAGCATGTTTCCGATCAGTTGTTAGAGTTTTACATTGAGTTGTAGTACTTTGTTACATTGTTGTTAATTATTCATTTTTCAGTGCATGTCAAGGCATCAGCAGATTAATTGATTATTTATTGCACAAAATTGAATTTATAAAAACCATTTTATTTTTACCTCAAGATGCCTGTTCACGAATTCCTCCAAATGTTTGCCATGTTCAAATTTTGTGTCTGCACAGTGACGCATTTTTATCAGGTCACTGGAGCTTGCTTGGCCATCAAGTGTAGTGCCTTTGTGGTACGAGATCCTGCTTCTTTATATAAAACCATCTAAACTAATAGGTATATTTTTGAGAATTTTAAAATTTGATAAGCTTTTAGGTTAGCTTTGAGCTGATTTTTGCAAATTCAAGATCTTCAATCTGTATTGGATTTTTTCTTAAATCTTTAATCTTTATTGTATTTTTTTTCTGCGTATAAAACAATTGCCCAGCCTGAACAAAAAAGTGTTGTTTTGAGCGGCAAAAAAATCAAAGACAAAAAAAAACAAAAAAAATGGTAAATGATAGAAGTTTTTAGAAAGATCAGCATTAAATTGGGTTTGCAGTAAATTAAAACAGTGGAAAACACCGATACGCGCTGTATGCCAGCTCATAACCCTCTAAACACGTACTCCAAAAACAATGTTAAAATCTGTAAAGAGACTGTAAAGAGGCTGTAAAGAGGCTGTAAAGAGGCTGTAAAGAGGCTGTAAAGAGGCTGTACAAAGGCTGTAAAGAGGCTGGACCAGCTGCAAACAATTTTAAAAAAACAGTTTCAGTCATCTAAAAAAACGTATTTCACAAATTCTGTTCTTTACAAGTAATTGAAAATTCGGCATCATTTTCAGTGGCATAAACACAAAATAATTTGAAATTAGGTTCTGTTAATTGTATACAAAAAATAAACAAAATTAATTATAATATTGAAAAATAAATTAATCACGCGCGCAATCTATTATTCACACAAATTAAATTTAATGAAAATAAAAACAATGAAAACAAGCAAATAGAAAGATATTGATTTATTAGATGATGATAATGATGACCTTGGATAAATATGCTTTCATACTTTATTGGTGAAAAACAAAAAGTGAAGGGTATCGAATTTTTCATTCGAGTATTTTTTTTTTTTTTTTTTTTTTATTTGAAACTCAGCACGGGCAAGCCCTTCGCCGAAAAATGAAATACATTAAACAAAGACATTACAAACAAAAACAGTCCAAATTCTACCTATTCTAAGTTCTGAGCAAAACTGAAAACATCAGCAGTTAAAAACCAAATCGCCATAATAATTATCTATCAAAGATTTAAACATAGAAATGTTTGTCGCTTCCACAACTTCTCCCGGCAGACTGTTCCAGTCAGCTACGACTCTATTACTGAAAAAGAACTTTCTGCAGTCTTTATGTGATAGCGTAGTGGTCAACTTGAAGTCGTGTCCCCTCGTTCTTACTTCTCTACAGAGTTGCACAGCAGGGCAATGCTCCTCCCGCAATCGACCAGACATCATATCATAGAGTAAGATTAGGTCTGCCCTTGATAAGCTTCCTTTGAAAGTCGTCTCCATTTGAAATTTTTTTTATTACGTTGAGAAACTACGAGCTTGACATAAAAAATGCAAATATAAAAAAGTAAAAAATTTAAGGAAAAACTAATTAATAAATGTAACAAAATGGCAAATTTTTATTTTCGATGTGTTGTTTTTATTCTTATTTAAGTGCTTGGAATAAAAGTTTTATGTTGAAAAAAATTAATTTGATTACTGATTGTCTAAAAGACCAACACACCGACAGTTTCACCGACTGAAAAACTTTGGAAAGAAAAAAAGCTCTCATAAATATTCAAGTCATAAAATCAGTGCTTGAGATTCTTGTGAATTTTTTCCATTAATGCTTGCAACAAGATACTCAATTTAGAAAGCTCCACCAGCCAAAATCAACTTTGATGAAAAACTTGATCAAAAACGTCACCAGTTAGCAGAAGCATCTTAGCTACTCTGGCATCCTGGCTGCGAGCCCATTTCATTAAAGATAACAAAAACAAGTATATTTCGTGACGAAGTGTTGTGTATCTTCGAGCCTTTCTTGCCACATTGCCATGCCATGCATTATTATTTTCCAAAGTTAAAACCTCGGACTAGACAACAACAAAATTAAAGTATTCAATTAGAACAATAACAATTAGGCCGTAAAAAAACATGTTTTTTCACAAATCCTTTATATTTCTGGATTTGCCGGTTTTTCATTTATTATACAATATTTTCTCTTAAAACGAAACTTTTTAGTTTTTATATGTAAAACTTTATTTAATTGTATTTGGTTTGTTTTTATTTTAAAACATAGAAAATTATTAATTTTAATTACAAAAACAAATTTTAAAAAATTAAATTTTACTAGAATTCATTGTCAAAAGGAGCAAGCCTATATTTAAAATTTCAGCTCGATTGGATGACGAAAAATTAGTTAATTTTCACTTTCAATGTTTGCAAATATTCAAGCAAAAAAGCAAACAAGCAAGACTGGCAATGAAGTTAATATGAATGATTTAAAAATAATTATTTAAAATGTTTTCATTTTTGTAAACTTTGAATTGACACTGACAAATAAACATTATTACAGACTATTAATTTGATCAATTGCACGATGACGTCCGAGCAGGCGTTTCCAATTTATGACTGAGAATTATTTATTAAATGTTCTCAATGAAAGAATAAAAAATGCCTTGGTATTTCATACGATATCATTCTCGATACAACTGAAGAACTACTGAAATTTAAAATATTTAAAGAAAATCTAATAGAATAATTTTATAAACTTATAAGATCTCAAATTGCAGAAAATTATTATTGAAAGCAAATGTAATAATTTTTAAAATGGTTTATAAATATAGCATAACGTTGGAATGGTAAATAATTTGTTGTTTATGAATGACTTTTAATTGTTAAATAATTACAGCAAAAAATGATCAGTCTTGGAGTTTATCTGAAGAAGTTTGGAGAATCGACATCAATCAAAGGAATTACAAAAATCCTCAAAAGTGAAGATCCATTCTTGAAAGCAGTTTGGCTAATTTTTATTGCCAGCTGTTCTTCTACGTTGATCTACCTACTTTTTCTAGAAGTTAGTAAGTTTTCAAATTATCCTGTTAATACGAATCTTGGAGAAAAACTCGATGAAGACATTGAATTCCCAGACGTAACTCTTTGCAATTTAAACACATTTCCGGATGGCATTCCGGAAGACTATAACGGAAATATCGAAGAGCTTCAAAAAATGAGAAACAAGTTGAAATCAAATTTAACAAAAGGAGACAGACTGACCGCATTGGCTGCAAGATTTAGCATCCGTCTATTCGATCCTGAAACATTTTACACTATTAGTAAGCCAAGACATAACTTTGATTACGAGGATTGCCCCTCGTTTGTAGCCGATTGTATTTTATATTCAAAAAATTGGATCTTCTTAGATCATTGCTTGGAAAATATCACTAAAACTTGGAGCGCAGAATATTCTACTTGTCATACGATTAGAACAAATCAGTTAATTGGAGGTTCATCGGCCGTAATAAGAGGCATGACACTGGTGTTAAACATCGGAGCAGATGCAGGGATTCCAGATTCAACCATTCCATCTCTTTTTATTTCTCAAGCAAACGGGGTGAGGATAGCAATACATTCTTCTGAGACGCCGCCAGATTTCAAGCGAGGTTTCACAGTTGAAGCTGGGACAGAAAATGTAATAAGATTAAAGCAAACAAACATTCAAAGATTGGACAGGCCGTACAATCCGTTTGGCTGTACAAACAAAAAGTACATGCGCGATTCAACAAAAGAGGCTTATTCAAAAGAAATATGTGTTGAATATTGCAAACAATTCATAGTCAACAAAACATGTGGTTGTACAATGTTCGGCTATGCCTTGCCGGAAAAACTGTATGATGCGCCAATGTGTGGTAATTGCTCAAGTTATTGTAACTTTACCACAAATGACACAGATTTTATAAAATACTACAACGCCATAAAATGCGCATTAAATGCAACTTACAAGAGCGACACATGTAGCAAGGACTGCTCTCTTCAATGTGACGAGAAACAATACGAAGCCAGAATCACTTCCACGCCCTGGCCACCGAAAGCCATGCACATGGACATTTTCAATGAATATTTCAGAGCCTGCATTAACAACTTCACTTCGGTTATGAAAAGGTACGCCGTTTTCTTCAACTTGAGTCAATCTCAACGTTATAACAACACTGATGTTCTGCTGGCCGACCAAAACCAAATGCGAGAATCATTGCTTGTGGTAAAATTGCTGATAGAAAATGAATTTCCTCTGTTCATACAGAACAAACCTTTGTACCCGTTGGACGTACTGGTGAGTTTGGTGGGAGGCATGCTGAGTGCCTGGCTGGGCATAACTGTCATGACATTGGTTGAAGTTTTGGAGGTCATCTTTCTGATGATAAAAAACTGTTTTGGAATGGTTTAAACATTAAAACTATAAAAAAACAATTTACTCTCCTATGCAAAAAATGTTTTCCATTTAAAATTTTTTTGATCTTCCGATTCTTTTAAAACTTAAAGTAGTTATTTGAATGGTGTTTTAGTTTTCTAATCAAATTGCAGCTTTTAAAAAGTTCAAACTTTAAAACCACTTCTTTTTTCAATCAATAAGCCAATCTATGTGAATATTTATCGAGCACCTTCTACAGAGCTCGGTGGCACTGATCTTTTACATGCTCCGAGAAACGATTTTAGTCGCTAAATTTTCCGATAACATATGATAACATATGATAACATAGGATAACATATGATAACATATGATAACATATGATAACATATGATAACATATGATAACATATGATAACATATGCTAACATATGATAACATATGATAACATATGATAACGTATGATAACGTATGATAACGTATGATAACATATGATAACATATGATAACATATGGGCTACTAGGCACCAAGTGGGAGTCGTTTCGTGAAATATTTACACTCAAGTCAGACGCTCTACCGAAACGGCTATCCGTTCTTGGACGAATTTATATTAAACATTTTTGTTTAGCCAGACTCGACCCGACTTGCTATTTTAGGTCAAAAATCCCGGACTCTACCCATGGACAACTCCGGAGTATACTGGAGTAACCAATTTATAGAGCGCTTTTTCACAGCTCATATTTGTCCTGACGTTCATGAAATGTTATCACGCAAACTGATCGGGTCGTGTTTTTTATGGAGAAGATTTCATAATCTCTTGTTTAGCTGGACCCGCCCCGACTAGTTATCAGGTTATCAGGTTCAAAACCACGGACTCGACTAGACCCGGGCGTCGAATTTTTTCAGGATGTCGGCTGTCTGGAACAAAATTAACTGCTCAAATTTCGGCTGGCAAAACTTCTAATGGCTCGATTACGGCTGACATAGTTACGTCTCAAATACGGCTCAAGCCGAATTTCAGCCGTAAATTTTATACCATTTTCCTTCCCAAAATAGCTAATGGCCGGGAGAGGTTTAGTCGCAACTATACTTTTTCTAAAAATTTTCCGCAATCTTATGTTCTCAATCTCTCCGAAAATATCTAATGATAAATGATTGTGTGATATACCATGGACGTTTTATTGTTTGTGCCAAAATACAATCTTATGCCTTTTTCTCTCCAAAATTAGTTGATGATTGTATGGTATACCATGAACGTAATATTGTTTGTGACAAAATACAACCAGCGAACTCGTGGAACGTTACCCTACTAGTGGTATTGATTCAATGTTGATTCCCTACACTTACAGCCTTACAGCAGTTTCTTTTTTTACAATTGTTAGAGATCGGTCCAACTTTGATAATTATTCACGATATACAGAGACACTCGAGCCGTCTTCCAAGCGGTTTTAGTAACCCCCTCATAGGGCTCAAAGTGATTGACCTTTTTCTGACATTGTCGGTGAAAACAACAAATTTTTAGCTGCATGAAACGAGTTTAAACATAACCTCAGAAACAGATGTGTAGACCAACGACAATTTCATGCCAATATAAAGATGTAAACAAGTTGAACGTCGATGCAGCAATTAATGAATTTAGTTGTTGCAGAAAAACGTTATCTTCTGTTTTAGCTTTTTTCAATTTTTTGTAGGAACTCTAATTGCACTTATTTAAAAAAATACAATATCAGAACTTGACTCCAAAGAATTTCAATAAACTTAATTAACTGTTATATAAATTCTGTTCTTTGAATGTACAAATCTTGACCAAAAGTACCTATATGTCAAAACCTATAAATCTAACACAAAAATGGAAAAAAGTTTTACCTACTCCCTTTTGGACCCCCTTCTTTTACTAACTCTGTATCTGCCTCTTAGAAGGGTGGGGTACTCGCAGGTACTTATAAATAATATTTTCCCAAAATCTTATACTTTTAAAATATAAATTAAAGATGAAAAATTATTACCGCCGTATTCGCACCGAAAAAATTTCGGCTGGCGCAAGCATTTCATTATTACAGCTGACATTCGAACAGATTAAATTCATACAAACACATCTTATTCATCATACTATTCAAAATTTATTCAAATATATGCTTACAAATTTAAATATACAAAACAGAAATATAATATAATAATAAGTCGAATAAAAACTGGTTTAAGCACCAATTCAATTGAAACTCGTATCGACAGAATCACTTCTTATTTGAATGCAAATCAGAGTTGACAAAAATATACAAAGAAATTATACATCAGACAATAAAAATAACAGGAAACTGAACGAAAAACGTCAACTTTAAAAACCCAGTTTTTAAAAAAATACACTCAAAGAACAGAGTTTAACACTGCAATTGTAGTAGATTTGTCCAATTAAAAAGCTTCTTTCATAATAAATCACATGACCGATTAAGGCAAATATATGTGAACATTAGAGTAAGTACAGATCAAAGCTATAAATGCTTTAGACATCGTATAAGTACGTCATGTAATATATGATAGCACTGCTAGTACTAATCCTAATAACAATGATGGTGGTGATTATGATGTTGGTGTCGGTGGTGATTGTGATGAAAAATACTGTGATGCAGGAAGAGGAAATGAAATAAAGTAAAAAGAGGATATGCAGGGCCGGTTTGATCGAAGTTTACATGCATAATGTGCAGTGCATGTGACATGTATGTGTGTTTTGTACATTTGTGTATAAGTGTATGTTAGAGCGTATGTGCAGTGTACATGATCAGTGTACGAGTTTATGTGTGTATATTTTAAACTGAATGAAAGCATTTTACTTTTACAAGGGTTTAAAAAGCAAAAGAAAAAATTATCATCATGACTGGCTCAAATATATATATATTTAATTATAAATTGATAGAATGAATATTATCATCTTATCTGACATAATTTATTATTTATTATAATTATAATAGATTAAAAAATTACGTAGTTAATGAAAATAACGATCACGTTTTTAAATGGTCAATTAATCTGACAAGCAAAAGCTAACATCACATTTTAACACAAAACTTTTCTTTACATGAAATTACAAATTTCAAATGATTACAATTCTTTCAAAATCAAAACCATTAATTTATACACATGGAATGTTTAAAAGAATGAAATGTAACAGAATTGAACAATTAATGAAATCGAGAATAAGCTATTTAATAAATTCCTTAAAATTCCTTCAAAGGATTTGGAATACAACTTCCAGTCGAGCAATGAACTTCACTTTTCAGAGAGAAGAAAAATATCACCAAACTAATTTCACGACGGAAAAGTTAAAGAAAAAAACACTGTGTGACTGGGGAGAGAGAGAGAGAGAGAAAGAATAAAAAAAAATAAAAATGAAATAATATGAAATAATAGCTGCAATTAGTTTTGATTGAAAGGAAGAAAAATTAATAAAAAGATATATCAATAAGATCACAACCTCAATGGCTAGCACTGATGTTTTAATGAAATTCAAGTGATTTCAATCACACGTGTATGATAATAACAATAATAAATATCAATATGAGGGAGACAATATATAAGAATCAATACATGTATGAACAGAGACAATATATGAATTAACAGATACAATATATAGAAATCAATATATGAATTGACAGAAACAATATATAGAAATCAATATATGAATGGACAGGGACATTATGAAAGTATTGAGTGTATAATCTGATAACTCTTTAATGATATTAATAAGTCTTTTAGTTTTATGCTGAATGAAGAAAAACTTCAAAATTACCAAATCAGAAATTTAAAATAACAAATAATAATAATAATAATGATAATAAAATCAAACAGGAAACAATTAAGACCAAAAATAACGCTTGAAAAAGTTAATTTTTAATTTGAATCTGATTGAACAGGTGAGCAGTCAGGTGATTAAAATCACAGATTCGCCAGAAATACCATCAATCAAAGTAATACAAGCAATCCATGTAATAAAACAGCCAGAGTGGTAGACAAATCAAGGTGATAAATGAAATTGATGCCTATCTATGTGACATCCACCAAGGTGATGCGATCACATGTCGACAGCAAGAATCTGTGGACAGGTGTTGATGGCCCGGGAGACAATTATTTCCATGTACTGCTTCAATCTCGAACATTCCTCATTCAGTTCTGTTAAATAAATTATTTTTATTTTTCATAACAAAATAAAAAACCCTCAAAAGTGGAATGAATTAACAAATATTAAACCAGTCAAATATATAAATAATAAACTTTATAATTAATAAATAATTTTACTATTATAATTAAACTAGCAATAAGTTATATGAAAATTATAATTAAGTTTGCAATTATTATACAAAAATTACAATTAGCAAGCGGGGAAGGAAACGGGAGAGGGAGAGAAAAACCTCTATAAACCTCGGGAAACGCCGGTTACCCCGCTAATATAACATATAATAAGTTCAGTTCCACTAACTTTTGTTTTCGCAGGTCAGCTCATCAATTTCTTGAACGCAATCTTTCAATCTGCTTTCAAGTACTGAGAAACCAAGTTAGGAAATAGTTATAAAAGATTAAAATGGCACATTATTAATATCAATTTAGGTTACAAAATTATTATAATGTATAATATAATACAATAATAATTAAAAAATCAACATAATGTATGATAATAAGGCAAATTGTGAAATCGATGCAGTGGAACAATCAATGAAAAATATACAAAACAGTATATAGATATATATATAAAACTACCGCATATAAAACTACTGAATACAAAGCAACCACAAAATGACAACTCACGGGCCACTCTATCTGAATCTTTCTTTTTCAGTTTCACCTTGAAAAACAATTTATTAGCACAATTTTTCAGGAAGTCATTTGGTAATCTTTTTGAATTAATAAACTAATCACTAAATAAAAAAGTTATAAAATGAAAAAAACAAACAAAATTTACACCAGAACTGCTTATCTAAGAAATCAATTATTATTTAATACTTGGTAGTTGTAAGTCACCTAATTATTACTTAATTATTAGTATTATTATTGTCTACTTTTTAACTTTTTTTCAACTGCCATCTATCGATTGTAATGAAAACCTTACCCAGCAAAGTGTATGATGAATTTCCCAACCACAAATAAATTTAGTTCGTACGTTTAAATAATATTCTTTAGATCTATTAAAATTCAAATTAAAACCAAAATATATTGCTGTATTAATGTATTTCATGTAAGTGTATATCCTTTAAATCTATTAAAGTTAGGCACGTGTTAAATTTGAATTACTTTATTTTCCATTTTTTATTTTTTAGTTTCTATTTATTAGTTCTATTTATTAGTTCTATTTTTTGGTTTTTTTCAACTGCCATCTAGCGATTGTAATTAAAACCTTAGGTATATGATCTATAGATGAAAATTTTTTTTGTAAAAACAAACACTACTGTAATGGATTCTATACTCAGTGACATATATAAGCTAATTTGAAATAAACCATCGTGTACTTGATCCGGCAATATATATATATACTAAAATTTATACATTTATACAATATATATATATATATATATATATATATATATATATATACTAAAATTTATACATGCGAGCGTTCCAAAGTGAGACAGTGATGAGCATAAACAAATGTAGTATATAAATAACTATTTATGAAAATTAAATTTAATTAGGAATCTGTTCATAATATAGTAAACAATGAAAGGATTTTTAGTTATTCTGTTAGGTTCAGATATACCAAATGAGCTATTTAAACTGAAGGCCATTTATTTAGTGTATGGCAGGTGACTGTTTTAGTGGCGTTGCTTTGTAATTTGATTTCGGCGGATCTTCCTGTGTATCTTTCCAGGCCCGTAGCTAGCGGGGGGCTGCAGCCCCCCCACTAAAAGTGTAAGCCCCCCCCCACTAAAATTTTAAATAAAATTAAATAAAAATAAATAAATAAAGGTAAATTTAAATATAAAATTAATAATAATAATTTGCATGCCTGTAGAATGAATAATTGGTACAACCCATACCAAAAAAAGAGCAAAAGTACAGATTAGCACGCTACGTAATTCTGTTATGAGCAAAATAGTGTTCACCAGAGTGGAATCAGCTTTGTGCTGTTTATTTTAGCATGTTGAATGGTATATTAGGAGAGTTGATGGAGAGCTTTGTTGGTAGTTATTTAAGTTATTCTAAAGGTTTGACGTGTGCAGTGTCTGCCCTTCTACCAAATTCAGACAAATTTTCAGATGTCAATGACCTTAAACCGTTGACGCAACTGCTAAAACAAGACAGGCATGACGATGTTGAAAAATATATTGCAGACGAGGCTCTCATTGCAAGTAGGTTTCTAAAAAACAAATTTCAAGCAGGCTGCAGTCTTCAGGAAGTGATGAATTTTATGCTGGACTATAAGGATGCATTTCCTACTCTAAATTGGCATTATTCTAGTCAGCTGCAATGACTCTTGACATCTCGATTGCCACTTGTGAGAATTCATTTTCTTGTCTAACACGAGTACTACGACCACAGAGAAGATCAATGTCCCATGAGAGAAAATGCAAACTTGTACTTCTGGCATTTGAAAAATCGCTCTGTAAAGCAATTGATATGGATACCTATCAAATACCAAGAATGCAATTAAATAAAATCGGATTCAAATAATTGTCTTGCCAATGATCAAACCACATTATAATGAAATGCACTTTTTAGTTTAGTTTCTCATTTCAAGCTATTACACATCCATTCATGTTTTACACATGAAAATTGTCATCAGTTTCATAATCAGTGCTTGGACTTAGTCTTACAATATTATAATAACTTTAATCTTACAGTTTTAAAACAGAGAAAGAAGCTAATTCAGCTTAGCTGACAAACTTTGGCTTTTGATTTTTGAATGACTCTCAATAATTCAAACTATTTTCATAATTTAGTATTTTTTAGTGCTAGTCTGACACTGCAATACTATTAACCCCAATATTCTGAACTGATTAATTCGAGGAAACAATTTAAAGCTTACTGTCAAACCACACAATCTTTATAACAATATAAGTTTAATGATACCCTTGATATATAATCTAATCTTCTATTTAGATTGTTTAGAAACTGATGACAAGTTTTATGTGTAACACATGAATGGATGTTTAGTAACTTAAAATGAGAAAGTAAACTAAATAGTACATTTCATTACAATGTGGTTTGATCTTTGTCAAAACAAATATTTAAATCCAATTTTATTTTATTGATTTCTTGGCATTTGATACAGATGTATAAGTTTTTATCAAAAATAAAATAAGCAAGTTATTGTATTGTGGACTATAACAGTTGTCTTAATCAGTAATTAAATGTGGACAATTTGATTCAGTGCTGTCATCCCAGTGGTGAGCCATGCACGCATCAAAATTTAAGATTGTGGATAACAACAAGCATACTGTTATTTGACAAAATTGCCTGTGGAAATTGTTAACTTTTGTTATTACGAGCAACATATTGCAACTCTTAGAAAATCTAAAATTACATAATAGGATATCCAAAATTGGATGCCATTTTTTGTCAAATGCTACAAAATGCTTTGGCGAATCTCCTTATCGCGAGGGGCTTCGGACCTGCGGCGCTCGCTAGGGTTCTTCGGTGCCTTCGTTCGTCAGTAGCCCCCCTACTGATTTTCATAGCCCCCCCACTCACTAAATCCTGCCTACGGGCCTGTATCTTTCCCACAGTCTTAAAAAAAGTTTGATACTTTAAGGACAAAGTTTGAATTAAGAATCTGAATCCTTATCAGACTTGTAGATCGTTCAAGAAGCAATAGAAGCAATTCTGAATGTTTCAGTCAATTCTTTAAACTGTTGCTTTTTTTGATTGCGAGTGACTAACAATAAATCATTACACCAGCAATACAATACACGACATCTTGCTTACCATTGGCTGGATCTCCACTACAGGTGGTTTGCTCGCAAGCGGGAGTGTGAGCCGTGTTGCTGGAATGACTGCAGGAGAGTCGGGTGCTCCTGATGATGATCATTAATAAGAAATAATTAATAAATAATTAAGAAAATTTGTTGATTTATTAGCAATCATTAACAAGATATTAATAAATAATTAAGCAAATTTGTTGATTTATTAGCAATCATTAACAAGAAATAATTAATAAATAATTAAGCAAATTTGTTGATTTATCAGCACCAAAAAAATTAAAGTATGATTATCTACATACATAATTTCCGATGTCTGTAAGCTATTTCGCATAACGCAGAGACCTCGGTGGTCAGCAGTCAGCAGTTGATCAAATTAGTGCGCGCAGTCGTGTAATAAAAGTTATTACGCAATTGTACACTGTCAGTCCTAAACTTCTTATAATAATCTTATAAAAGAAAAAATGTTCTTTAATTAATATCTAACAGTTTGATAAAAACAATAAAAACCCGTCATTTTTGACGGGGTATTTCTAGTAAATAAATAAAAAACGAATAAATTAAGATTTGAATAAACATAACATCCCTTATGCAAACCCACAAAAAACCCATGAGCCAACAAACACACACAAATAAAACCATGTCAATAAGCAAACACAAAACACAATAGAATACACGAGAACAGACCAATATCGTAGCTCAATGTTGAGGAAATAGAACCAAAATGATGTTTCTTCGAATTCTCCATAATGTAAGACACGTGTGGTGATGAACCAGGAGAAGGCGTAGATGTTAATGAAGAAATTTTATCCTTTGACATTACCCTGTCCAGCTCCTTCTTGTCCGGCAAGAATTTAAATTCTACTTGAGATGTGCACGTCCCTGCTGAGCTGGTTTCCAAGGATACGATGCCACTTATTGGCCTAGAGACGGGCCCAACATAGCAGACAAGTTTTGATGGGGAGTCAAACTCAATCGTATCAGTGAAGTCCATGCCACAAATCTGCAATCAAGTGATAACGGATTAATAAGTTTTTTTTTAATTTATGCACACTGAGGATTCAAAGAAAATTTAGAGATTGAACCACAATCAGTCAACTTCCAAAAAAAGTTATTCATAAAAGTTGATGGCAGTTTGTAAAACAATTAAAAATTAATAAAAAAAACTTTAGTAACACTGGTCACTATTCCCTCTAAGTAGCGAGCGAGTGTGCAGCAAGTTCAATATTGCACTAAAAATATTCTCCACGCAGCAAAATAAATTTTGAAACAGTAAAACTATTTACATGTAGTAAAATAAAATATGCACAGAATTATAAAATTTAATTGACTTTGCAGAGTAGGTTGAAGAAAATATTGATCCTATTGCAACAAAAACTGCCTCATTACACCAAACTAAGTGATCTGCAAATTCATGTCATAAAAAATGTTAAGTTTAAATAATGTTTTGGAAGAATAAGCTGAGTTGTCTTGCATTTTGAAAGGAAGAAAATCTTTTGAAATTAGCAATGTTGGTTGACATTTGCAGTACTTTTCAGGCTTCCAGTTCCAGGATAATGAATAGCACTAAGAATCTACGATCAACCAACATTAATCGTTAATCGACTCCAAGTCAACCATTAAGACATGTTGATGATGGTTAAATTGTATCTGTTGAGTAGAGAAACAGTTAATCAGGAGATGGTGTTCAGCTTCTAGAAGAACAACAAAATTAGTAGAGAAATTTTCAAATTGTTTATAGCATTTGATAACTTGACTAAAATCAAGAAAGGACTGAAACTAGAAATTAGGAATGCACCTGAAAATAAAACATTTCTTTACAACATATATTATATAAAAATTACTGTATATTATCCACACAAAAATTTACATACCAGTCTTAATGTAAATTGTTCTAAAGGATTGATTTTATTATTGCTCACAGTAACAACAAGGTACTACGATACCATACAAATTCTGCACACATCTGTGTTTAACTCTACTCAGTGCATGCACACCTGCCTTGTCGCCTCAGAGGGAACGTTGACACTAGTTATGTTAAATACAATCAATTCCTGTACTGAAAGATAACTTAAAACTGAAATAAGCTATTTCATTTTAGTTATTTCACTGGAGAAGAAATGTAAAATAACAATTAATAACTCGATATTTAAAACTTTATATTAAACTACATTTGTACAAAATTATCTATACTATTATTATTATCATATAAAATAAATACTTGTTGATATTTCAACAAATTACCATAGAATATAAATATTAATAAGACAATTATTATTTATTTAATAAATGGCAGACCATCAGTTTGAGAATATCCATTTGAGATATGGCAAGATTTGATCCCTTGATTACAACTTTCATCCTAACGTTGTAGAGAACTTCTTTCGGCGATACACTCGTTATCTCTGCCGGTCGTCCCTCGGACTTCTTGGACAGGTCTTTGGCAAGGTTCAAGATATTCCTGGCCATGGAGTTACGTGGTGAATCATCTGATGTCATCTGGATTTTTTGAAAAAATATTCGTCAAATAGGAAACCAAACAAATTTCTCAAATATAGAAAATAAAATAAAATACATAAATAATATTAATATGATATGATGTAACATGTGTATGTGTAAGTGTATACATATATATATATAACACACATATGATATGTATGATATACACATGAAGTAACAGCATATATATGCAAACCCACGCTATAGAGCTAATTACAGCTAGATATTTATCACTTGTACATTCACGATATTATTTGATATTATCTGACTGTAGCATACCCATACATTTTTTGCTATAATAGTTTATATTCCTCTACACATAGTTTTTTAAAACTAAACTACCAAAATATTTCCTGTTGCGGATCATAAATTGATTTTGTTTATCTTTACCTCCTCCTTTATATAGGCTTGTGAAATGCTAAATATAAAAAGATGTAACGTTTGCTTGTTTAATGTGGCCTTGGTCTTTAGACCTCTAAGCCATAAATAACTTATCTAACTTTACTCACTTGTTGGCCCATTTCACAGAACAGCCAGGGACAGTCATTTATAGGCCCCTACCCGTACCCCTAACAGATGCTGGTGATGCCAATGGGACTCCCAGGTCTACAGGCTAAGCCTTTACCACTATACCACCAGCGCTCGCTCAATAATATCAATATAAATATATACATTCTTATACATACATACACAAATATGCACATCTATTTAACAGTTGCACAGAACTGGTGCTACTTCAGTAAAACATAGATTTAATTTCATTACATATCCTATCAAGCAACATTTATAACAAAACAATATTCATTCCCATTCGACAAAAGAACAAGGGAAGAAAATGAAACGAACTTTGGCATCCAATGCCTTGTTCCTCTTGAGACTACCACCATCCATAGAAATGCCACTATCATCTCCACCCTCCAGCAACATCGATGGCTTATCCACCTTCTTACCACCACCCATGACAACATCTCCACCATCTTCAACTGCTGATGGCAAAAACGTGAATTGAACAAAAGAGACTCCTTTGCCACCCGATTGGGTTTCTACTGTCACATTGCCGGTGCAGGCCCTCCATGGTTTTGTAGTGCAAAGTAGTTTAGAGGGAGATATAAACTCCAAACTGCCTAGGACGTTTGATCCGCAAACAAACAGCCCAACCACATCTTCTTTTCTCTCTCCCAGGTTATTGCCTCTTATCACCAGCTTTGTTCCACCCTCAACGGGGCCCTCTTTAGGGGAAATGCCCGATACCTAAATGATAACAGTGGCAGTGCTGGTAGTGATGATAATGATAAGATTACATGTTCAATGTTTGTTAAGATAATGATGACAGAGTGAAAATTAGTTTAAATTAGGCTAATTGAATGATCTTCAACATAATTGTTCGATATGGCTGAAGTATCCCTTTTTCCAAAAATAATTTAAAAAAACCTTTTATAAACTGATATATACAAAAAAACCAAAAACTTGATTTAATAATATAAACTATTTGAAAATAAACTTAGAATAAACTTAATTTGAAATAAAAAAAAAATCTCAAATAAAGATATCTTATTTCACACATTTTTGTTAAGCCATCTACTTTATTTTTCAAACAAGATATTTAAAAGCCAATAACACATTTAATGTAGTAAAAATATTAAAAAAATCCTTATTTAACTGAATCTACTGAACATCAAAAAAACTTAAATTAGCACTTGATACAACAAGGGGGCGTTGAAGCTAATAAAAACATAGATAAATAAACATTTCAGAAAAATGAACAAAGAAATGTCATCAGCATATGACCACAGCTGAACTGCATTACTGAAAGATTAAAAATGCAGCCACCAAATAGATAACTTTTGCCCCACAATTTACCTTTGCTCTCTCTCACCACTACAACCAACTTATATATTTAACCATCTGGATTCAAATTACTAACTACACTACCAGACAGTTTCATGGACTTGCTCCATCATGGTAACAAAATAAAAATTTCACTGAAAATCTTGCCAATAAAATACCTCTATTATCCAAGAACCAAAGGACCTCATTTTTCAATGAGTTTAAAAAATAATAAAAACTAAATTCTTCTAAGCATCATGCATACTGAGTGCAGTTTTATGTATTTTCAAATTGGTTTTAGTTAAAATCAATAAATGAAATAACCCCTTAAGTGAAAAATCAGTAGAGTACAATTTAAAGTATTTTCTTCTTTAAATGATTAGACTGTGATGTTCTATAGCTGTTTAGGTGCTAATAATGATTATATTGCTCATAAATGTGGCTACTGAAAAATTCAAGTTCTTAAAACAATACATGAAGATAAAAAGAACAGATTTTTTTACACAATATTCAATTGAAATCATTTCATAGGTTTAATTTAAAATTCTTATTTAGTCAAAAAGCCAGTCGTTGCATAAAATGCTTGCATGTATATGAGAAATTCTTTCAAATTTGAAAACAAAATTTTTAAAATATGTAAAACGTAAAAACATAAAATTAAAAACAAAAAGATAATAAGAACCAAATAAACAAAAAATAAGCCAATCTGGTTGATTGAAAACTAAGTTTAAAAAACTCAATTTGAAAACTCAATTAAATTATATTTGAAATAAAAATTACAAACTTTATTATAAATTATATCCAATTTATGATAAATATAATCTAATAATGTTATTAATAAGAAATATTTAATAATCTAATAGCATAACAAATAGTAATAATAATAATCATTTGTTTCTACCTCTGGTTTCATGGAAATTTCCTCATGTTCATCATGACTTTTGAGTGAAAGGTCATCTCTTGTGACAGGGGTGATGTAAGTCTGGAAAGTGGAAAGATCTGTGCACGAATTGAATCCTTTCTTTTTCTTCAGGTTGCTTACTGTCGGGTTCGCGATCGGTTGATCGAAAACTCTATCAATAAAATTATATTTGAAATAAAAATTAAAAACTTCTCTATTATAAATTATATCCAATTTATGATAAATATAAATATAATCTAATAATGTTATTTATAAATAAGAAATCAATTATAGAATTACTAGTAAAAGTGTAACAAAAACATTTTCCTAACAGTAAACAAAATAATATGAATTGGTAAACTGGTAACTTTGAATTGTGAATGTGTAACAAGCAGCAACCCATGTTCAAATATATCTGTTTGCTTCATTATTTCAAACCCCTTATTAATTTGACGATTTGAATTCACTTAAATTTACAATAAAAAATTTAATTTATAGAAAAAATAAAGCAAAAACAAACTACAAATATAAACTACAAATTTCTTTTCAAATCTTTTTAATTTTTTTTAAAATAAAAATTACAAATTATTTCAAATAAATAAAAATATTACCAACCTAGGATCATTCTTTTGCTTTTCATGTGGCATAAACTTTTTTAAAAAATTTAAAGAAAGCGAAGACTTTTTTGTACTGTCTGTGCTTCTTGCATCTTCATCTTGGACATTTCTCCAACTGGACACCCACACCTTTAAGTTTAATTCCCCAAATGCCTGGTGGTTTTTCTTGTTAGGTTGAAGGATAAAAGTTTTCATGACATCCTTCTGAAACGTGGAAATCTCGGAGATCGGAATGATGACTTGACCGAGCGGATCATCTGAATGTTTTTCTACAACTTTGAAGGTGAGCAACCCATTGATGTCTGTAACTGAGCTGTTGGCATAAATGGAGATTATTCATATAGTTTAGTTCAACCTCAAATTAAACACAATTATTATATTATTGTAAATGTAATTTGAGAACATGTTAATGTTCTTAAAAAAATACAATATGAACTGAATTTAAAAAGTAATAAATTATACTGCAACTAGAAAAACAGCACCAGTACAAATCTGCACTTCTAGAACGTTTGACACGCCTTACTTTTTGTGAAACCGAAAGTGTACAACATATGTACTTTATTGAAATATACATATATATAAAACACTGGAAAATGCAAATTCAGTTGAAAATATTAATGCAAGTTTATTTTTTAAATAAAAATCACAAACATTTTTAAATTTATTAAAAATTAAACCGTACACAACACTGTTAATATAAAATGCAGCATATTTTTATTCTAATTTAAATTACAAACACTGACATTTCTGACTCAGAATTGAAAACCGGACATCCGTGAAAGTCTTCTATTACGTCTGTTTTAAATTTTTTTGAACCAACTCCGAATATGACACTGTATTTACATCGGTCATCTTGAACAAAAAATAAAAGAATTTATAAACGAAAGACAAAAATAACTGAGAAAACCAGCACCAACCTCTTTTTGGCTTAAGTCCTCTGGCACATAAAACTAAAACCAAATAAACACTAAATTAGCTTTGTTGTAATCATAATTATACAACAAAAATTAATTACACAAAGTAAAAATTATTATTTAATTTAAAAAAGACCAACCTATTATAGTGAGAGTTTCTGGCACACGCTTACTACTATACATCTTTAAAACAGTTAAAATTTAAAAAAATAATTAAGCACCAAAGAATAATTTAATAAATTTCGGAAGCAATTTTAGCCTCAGAATCTATAACCGATAATGCCGACAGACATCACAACAGAAGCTCGGCCAGCAATGTTGAAAATTTCTTTTGTTGCTTATAACTTCTCAGGGATGGCTAATACAGGTAAACATAGACTATATGTTATAGAGTCACAAAAGTACCTACCATCGACATATATCAATGGTACATCCTAATGAACTAGTTTTGTTTTAAATTTGCTATAAATAACCATATTTTTTTCAATGTAAATACTCTTTAAAAAATTTAATAAAACTAAATATCGAGAGACGAGGCTCTAAATAAAATTATTTTAGCTTCGGTTCTTGAGAAGGGTATACTGTACCAAACTAACGAAATATAGGGTACAAGCTTAGTGTTTGTTAAAGGAAATTGGCATAGGAACCGTATAAAATTAATTATAAACACTGAGATTTTATGTTCAATTGTGAAATAGATCATTTTGTAAGCAGTCAGATAAAGTTGTCTTAACGGTAGAAAAAGTCATGGCTATAATGGCTAATTTAAAGTTTATTATTATTTTTAGTTATTTTTGAGTGCCACTAAGAAAAACTAGCTGCCAAATTTACAATAAAAACAAAGATAAAAGTACACACGATGTTTTAATTGCTAATAACAGAGGCGGGTACATTCTGGGGTCCTGAGATCTGGACCACCATCCTTTTCGTAGCAAAAAACATGTCATTTCGCACTTTACAGGTGCAAACGCCTATACTTAACAACTTGCCTAGGGTACAGCGAGTATAACATTCGGGGTGGATTTACTCTGGTGGAGGCCAGGGAGGCCGCTGTGCAGAATGGTGGTGGAGGCTCCTCTGCTCTCTTGAAGCGTGTGGTCCGGGAGGTCACGCCCGGAAAATATTTGAAACTCTGCATTGCCGCAGATGTCTTCCAAATCACTTAATAATTCAAAAAAGTCAGGCCTAGCCCAGAAGCGTCATTGCGGAAATGATTGTGCCCCCAAGAACTTTCTGCAAATTATTCTTTGAAGATATAGCTTTAGGTATGAAATGAGCTTGAGCAGTTTAATGATTTTGTTAAGGCTTTCAAGAACGAAAATGCTGAAGATGTCTCTAGAGATACTTTCATGTATCAGCTGATACACGAAGCAAGTTCAGAAATCCTATCTTAATGTGGAGGTAGCTCCAGTGGCGTAGCTAGGGGGGGAGCAGGGGGAGCGGCCGCTCCCCCTGAGACCATTTTCCAAAAAGTGGGGCCTTTTTGGCCTTCTCAAGAATTAAAATAAATATTTTATTAAATTTAGGGCTGTCAAAAATCTGTTAAAATCCCAACCGGGTATGTTGATTAATTATCAGCAAATAAGCAGTAACAGATTTTCTATCATACATGACTGTATTGTGTGACTCTACAGTCTTGTGTTACTCAACAGCAATCTCAGATCAGATGCTGATGTCATGCATGCATGCAACCGTAGGCTCTAGGCTAGACAGCTGCACTGGGATTACATTAAATAGGCCAAAATTATATTTAAGCATGGAGCTCTGTATTAGTATAATAGTGCGACATCTTCAGGTCGCTGGGCTGAAACTTTGCAGCAAACTTCCATATAGCATTATTATAGATATATCCTATGATCCTCCCTCAAAATAAATAGCACAACTAAAAGATTTGAACATTTTCAAAATGTTGCTTCCAAATTTAGTTGTTTAGATCCGAAGCATTTTAGCAATGACGATAATGTGACAAGATTAGAATCTTTAGCAGACATGTACTCAGATGTCATCGAAAGTCGAGATGAAATTGTGCAAGAGTTTTTTTCATTTAAAGACATGTACAAGGAATTATTAGGTATAATCAAGAAGGAAAAAATTTTAGTGTCGAAGAAATGACCATCAACAATGTGCTCAAATTCATGATCGCCAATGACATGTGCTCCATTTTTCCTGGCCTTTTTACAATGTACCGTATTTTTCTGACCTTGCCAATAAACAGCGCTGGTGCGGAACGTTCCTTCAGCCGACTGAAACTCATAAAATCGTACGTGCGTTCTACAATTGGTGAGGACAGGTTGTCAGGTTTAGCCTTGATTACGATCGAAAGACAGTTTGCTAGTGAAGTGGATTATAACGAAGTAATCGATAACTTTGCAAGAATGAAGCCCAGACGAAAAAAACTGTTGTAATTAGTTTACACTGAGTAAGTATATAAACTGTATAATATACTATAATTGTTACTAAACAATACATAATATTGTTTTTCTACCTTTTGGGTGTTCCAGTATTTCTCTTTGAAATACGAAAATAAATACGTATGTAATAAATGCAATGTATTTAATTGAAATTCTTTATTTTGGTAGGTGGGCCTTTTATATGTGCTCACCGCTCCCCCTGGTGCTAAAACCTGGCTACGCCACTGGGTAGCTCTCCGCATCTATATGGTGCTAATAACAACTGCTGATGAAACTGATAAAGAACAGACTTCCCACATCAATATGCACTGATCGGCTGTCTCATCTGGAACGCCATTGGGGGTTAGGGAGGGCCATTGCTTTTCCTGACTTTTGAGTTGACCCCCTGACGTAGTTTTGGGTCCCCAAAAAGTAAACGTGGTTTCCCCAAATGCCCCCATGAGTGTATCAATCAATCGATCGGAATTTATATAGCGCTATTTCAGTGGCGTTCAATAGCGCTCGGTCAGGAACTTATTAAACAGATGTTTAAGTCCACGACGGAAAGCTGTAAGAGAAGTAGAGTTAGTAAGAGAAGCAGGAAGAGAGTTCCAGAGATAGGGACCAGTGTAAAGTGGAAATATTTTAGATTTGAGTTGGCTTCTTCTATGGTGAAGTGGGCTCCCTACGACGGTGAAGTGGGCTCCCTACGACGGTGAAGTGGGCTCCCTACGACGGTGAAGTGGGCCCCTGTGATGTTTTAGTTGGCCCGTGAAGTGTTTTATAAACAAAAAGGAAATTTTTTGGGAAACGTACCTGCGACTGCCGCATCTATAAAAAGAGGATTTCAATGAAAAAAAGTTTCAAAAAAATTAGTAGACCATTAGAACAAGTTTTCCACATTCCCAAGGTTTTGTTGAAGTGACGTCCTTGGGTACTATCTCTAGTCTAATGCCAAAAGTACCTCCTGCTAATTTTGTTGAAATGCAATTTGCGCTAAATACATCGATATTATTAAGTCTTCATTTTGATAGCGATACGAATATATATATATATATATATATATATATATATATATATATATATATATATATATATATATATAGAAATTGCGAGTTCAAATTGTCATAGACTTTGTTTTCTAGGCTTGGGTGTTTAAAGGTTTTTCTCGGAGTAGGTTGATTATGAGACCTCATCGTTGCAAAATGTCTGACATACATCTAGAAACATTAATGTTTTTAAAATGTAATAATTAAAAACTGATCTATCTGTTTCAGCTTTCTGTATTTAAATTTTATTCTACAAGAAATAACATTTTTTCATTAATAAACTCGATGACGAGACACTGACTTTACAGATCGAGACAAGACAATTGCTTTTTCTCCAAGATCAAGACAAGACGAGAAATCACATTTTTTAATGCCGCCATTTGCCGTGAAATACCGCATTTACCGACTTGTCGGCCTTGCCGAGGGTTTCGGCAACACTCCTCTTTTTTGCCGACATGTTGACGAAGTCAGCAAACAATGGCAAAAATAGCACGGCAATCCACGGCGACCCTGGGAAATTTTTGACAACGTTGGTGTTGTCTCGATTTTTTGCTCATTCATTGTTTTATTTTGCGTATTATGAGTCAAATAAGCTCTATGTTTATGAAAAATAAACTGTTTTTCTTTATCAACAATCTTATACTAGTTTAACTTGCTTAGTATTAGTATTTGCTACTACTTTTACTATATTTTTTCAATTTTTACAATACGCAAAATAATTTTTGACGTTTAATAATGCGCCACGCGTAAAATATACACTAGCATATTGCATGATTTAGTATTTCAATTAATTTTTTTTAAAATAGCCTATCCCTAATAATTTTTTCCAAAAAAATCTTGAAACTAGTCGATCTAAAGTATTCCGGATTTTAATCATCTACTGGACGTGTTTTTTTAACTTTTAGAAAAAAATGTCTCAACAAACTGACACTGGTTCAGAACTTTACAACGTCGTTAGTAGCGATGAAGATGAGCCTCAACCATCAACATCTAAATTCTAAAGCTATTCATAACTTTAAGGTTACTGGTGAAAGTTGTAGCATTTTATTACATACGCAAGTTTATTTTCATTAGACGTCGGTTGCCGTCCGTTGCCGGCGTAGTCGACACTCACAGCCGACACTTCGGTAAATAACAGTCGGCAAGACCATGCAGCTCGGTAATCTCGGCAAGGTCGGCAAGCGTAAAAAAGTCGGTAACACAGACCCTTGCTGTAAAGTCAATGTCTAGTCTTGTCTCGGTATTGTTTTGGTATCTAGTCAATGTCTCGGACTTGTAAAAATGTCTTAGTAACGTAGTGAAAAGGTGGAAGAGAAGAGAGTTCCAGAGAAAAAAAACCAAAGTAAGAAAAAGAGTGTTTGGCAAAAGAGTGCTTAACAGAGAAAATAACAGAGTGATTAACAGTAGATCTTAAACCTAACTTATAGGTGGTTATAATATGATTTTTAAGCAGAATAAAACAAACTTTGAAATTCCTTTTATAACTAAAAGGTTGCCATGGCAGAAAAACAAATGAAAAAATATGAAAAAATCAAAAAGTGCTTGAAACTAGACGATCAGCAGAATTAAAGGTTTTAGTCTAATAAATGGAGAAATGGTTTTTTCGCGAAGATCACGATAGAGTGAGTTGTCAATTTTCGACAGAATAAGAGGCGATACCAAAAGTTGTGGAGAAAAATCATTTACATATCGAAAAAGTTTCTCTATACGACGTCTAAGAAAATAACAATCTCGGGAGACAGATTAAATTCAGGGCATTAAAACAAGTTAGAGTTAAAAAAAAGCAACGTATATGAGAGGATAAGGAAATATAAGGGGAAACTAAAGAAGGAAATAAGGTTAGACATTTAGAAGATTTATTAAAATAAAGTAATTCAAATTTTCCAAGATTGCCTGCAACTTCAATCGCGGGCTGATTTGTTTTGATCGAGGCGCAGCACTGAGTCCTCCTCAACGCAAGAAACAAAGATTTCCTGTGTCATAATTTTAAAGAAACTGGAGAACGACCGTGAACGGGAACGGGAGAGCAAGCGAGAAAGGAAACGAGAGCGAGAGAGAAAAACCTCTAAAACCCCCGGGCAACGCCGGGTACCTCGCTAGTTATCGAATCAACGTTGATTGCAAATTAATTTTGTCGGCCTAGTAAATAAATAATTTTAATACATAATTAAAGAGACAAAAAATTCTAACGTTAATGAAGAACACATGAATATATATTAACATTTAAAAAATCTTTTCTTCACATCAATTTTCTTTCAAGGTGTCAACTCTTTTTTCTCAGAATGAAGACAAATCATACTGACGTCTTAAAATGTCTGCACGTCGCTGGGAAGCAGCACAAAACAGTTTCCTCGTTCAGGGAGATTTATGAAGATGAAACATGTTGAAAAAGAAGATGTTGTACACACACACACACACACACACACACACACACACACACACACACACACACACACACACACACAACACACACACACCACACGGTGTCTGTATTTAATTTTCGTGTGTGTGTTCATATGTGTGTATGTGTTTAAAACGTCGCTTTCAATGATGATAATGATGATATATATGAATGCTGAGCAAAGGATTGTGGGCACTTGACAGAAACACATTAGTCTGTCGGTTGTGAAGAATTGAAGGATTCTGCTGGTACCCGTAGAATGCCACGGTATCAATTATTCACAGGAAGAAGCTTCAAGTAAAAAAACTGGTTTATGCATCGTGCGGTTTCGTGGATGATATGGAATATCTGCATTGTCGTGTTAGTTGTAATGAAACGACTTGTTTAATTCCTAGAAAATTATTGTTTTTTATTTTATTTTATGGGCTTTTTATATTTGATAAATTTGGTTGAAGCGCCTTTAATAATTCCTAAAATTTATTAAATTTCGAACAAATTATCAGATCTTTCGTTTTTTATCATAATTGGCCTGTTCATGACCCTGTTACAGTGCAGCAAGTTTTAAACAGAACTTCACTCCAAAAAGTCAATGAACTTAACTAACTATATCAACGTGCTAAAAACTGTAACATAAATTTAGGTTTAAATGACAAAACATCGACAAAGTATATGTTAAACCCCACAATTCTATCACAAAAATGAAAATAAATCATTTTCACCCCGTTAAGACCCCTCCCATTAACTAATCCGGTGTCAACCCCTGTCACCATCATCATCACCAATATCGTTTTAGCAAAACTTGATCATAATCATCATCATCATTTTAACCACCACTATAATTAGCATCACCATCATCATTTTAACTTTTTTAACCACCACTATGATAATCATCATCATCATTTTAACGACCACTATAACATCATCCGTATCATCATTTTCATCCTCACCCTAATTATCAGTAGTAGTACCAATGAATTACTCTTTAATAGAGTAAACATGTTTCTGGGAATATAAACAGACTGCTGTTTATGAATTGAGTCGAATCTGTATCTCTTTGGCAGATGATTCAAATCTACTCCATTTTACGATGAGAAACATAACATTTGCCCCGGAGAAATATCAACCCTTCCTATATTTTCAATTCTCTCTCTCTCTCTCTCTCTCTCTCTCTCTCTCTCTCTCTCTCTCTCTCTCTCTCTCTCTCTCTCTCTCTCTCTCTCTCTCTCTCTCTCTCTTTATTTTTTCTCATAAATAAAATTTCACATGACATTTTTTTGGAGAATTCCACAATATTGTGGCCAATCACACCGAGTCACATGACTACTACTATAATACTGATAAGTTTAATAAGCTAATTTTTAGCCACATCTGGATTACGTTCTAACAAATTAAGAAGTAAAATTTAGTGGTTTAATATTTAAACTTTTCTTATAATTAATTTGTAATTTAAGAAGTAAACTTTAGTGGTTTAATATTTAAACTTTTCTTATAATTAATATGTAATTTAAGTAGTAAAATTTAGTGGTTTAATATTTAAACTTTTCTTATAATTAATTTTTAATCTAGTTGATTTTTTACTATTTATTATTTTAATTAAAATTGATCTATATATTTTTATGAACAATTATTTTTATAAAACAAAATTTCTGAAAAATCTCCAAAAGGTTTCTTTTTTTCAAAAAGAAACCTTCAAAAGATTTGCCATCCATCATTGGATGAGCTGTGAAATTCAATATCCCTCCATCTCCTCTCTCTCTCCCCCTTTCTCTCTCTCTCTCTCTCTATATATATATATATATATATATATATATATATATATATATATATATATATATATATATATATATATATATATATATATATATATATATATATATATATATATATATATATACATATATACATATATATATATATACATATATATATATATATATATATATATATATATATATCTTCAGGTCCGGGGAGAATAAAGAGCCGGACTTTATTTTGTATCATTTAAAAAATATTAAAAGCAGAACTCATCGAAAACTCAAAACTTATATAGCTCAATTTTATGCTGCTCAAGCATTTAACAATTGAAAAAATTACTTAATCAATTCTTGCCGATCAAAAACATTAAAATTAAACAAAATAAAACAGTTCAGACCCGGGCTCTACAACAAGTGCGCGCTCCGGGAATTATCCACGTCTCTCCCCAATTGGCGGCCCTGACCACCACCACCACCATCATCATCATCATCATCATCATCATCGTGGTTGTGATAATCTCTTTTCTTTCTCACAATGATATCATTTTTGCATATAATAGCTTTAAGTCCTTTTCACATTGTGTTATTATGCTAGTACGTAAGAGGAATCACCAATAGCAGATCATATTTTGATCCTGTTTATTTTTTCTCTCCTCTTTTATTTCGCATTGGAACTGGCTCGCAGAAGAGAAGGAGTTTTTGTAATGATTATGATACTAGTCTAGTGAGTGTATTGGTAAAAGAAAAAATTACTTAGTGATAAAGAGGTAAAGGTATATATATATATATATATATATATATATATATATATATATATATATATATATATATATATATATATATATATATATATATATATATTGAAGTTTTGAAGTTGACTGTAATTCCGTTGTTAAAGGCTTTGCTAACTGATCTTAATTATTTAGTTACTAGCAGTGCCCGTAGCGGCTTCGCTCGCATGAAATTAGAAAATTTGAACCGTGCATACATAGTAGAGTACTGCACGGATCAATTTTTTAGGTCTCGGCTCGGCCCGTCGACAACTTGGCAGGCCGTTTCAAAAACCGACATTCCTGGCCCGGCACGGCCATCTAAGATGGGCCCAGTCCGTTTTTACAGGCCTAGAAGTTCTATATACTTGATGAAAAACTTCAGCCCGTCCCACCTTGACTTCAGGTTTAGCCGGACGGTCTGAACACCCTAAAATCACTAAAATGTCTCTATACTTGGTTAAAAATCTCGGCCCGTCCCACCTTGATTTAAGGCATGGGCAGGGCCGTATGAAGACCCTAAAATAACGGCATGGCCCGTCCGTCCGGTGATAAACTGAACTCATCTACTTTTAACCGGCACAAAACCTCAAAATACAAATTTTCACATCTGTAGCACTTACAGTTTTTGAGTAGCAGTTATTTTAAAATCAAATAACCCTTTTTTCACTTCACATTTGAGGTCCTGGAAACCAAATTTTCAAAAAATGGTGAAACATGTATATCATTATTTTTAGAGTAGAAACTAAATACTAATTTTACCTTTGTAGCATTTACAGTTTTTGAGTAGCAGTTACTTTAAAAACCAAGTAACCTTATTTTCCACCCCACATATGAAGTCCTGGAAGCCAAATTTTCAAAAAATGCTAAAACACGTATTTCATTATTTTTGGAGTAGAAACTAAATACTAATTTTTACTCCTGTTGCATTTACAGTTTTTGAGTAGCAGCTACTTTAAAAACCAAATAACCCAATTTTCCAACCTACATTTGAGGTCCGGGAAACCGAATTTTTAAAAAATGGTGAAACACGTATTTTTTTATTTTTCAAGAAGAATCCATGTAACAAATTTCAAAATCTGCTCATTTTTGGTTTTCGAGATAAACATTGTTTTATAAAAAAGTTTGTTTTCCAGTTTCTTCCCCTCAGGAGCAAAATTTTCAAAAATCCTTTCTTAGTGGATGCTTACGCAATAAAAGTAATATAAGTTCCAAATTTCACCTTCCTAGGATGAGGCATTTGAGCTCGGCGTTGATTATCAGTCAGTCAGTCAGTCAGTACATGTTCTTTTATATATAGATTACTGTTATTATTATAATTATTTTAATTTAAATATTTTTTATGTTGTTACATTTGTACTTAATGAATTTAAATTTTATTTAAATTGTATTTTAATTCCTTTTAATTAGTTGTACCTTTTACCATTTAGTCACTGCATTTTATTTTTAAAAAAGTTAAACGGCTCTGAAGATGGCAAAATTTGCCGAAATAGATCTATAAGCCTATAAGATTATGGAGTTTGTGTTTGATAATAAATTATTTTTAAACCGATTTAGACTATTGGAAAAAATTAAAAATAAAATCGATTCAGCCAAGTGCGCCACTTTTTTTAATCGAGTTTGCTTAAAAGAATATATATATATATATATATATATATATATATTATATATATATATATGTAGTATATATCGGCTGCCTGGTTCAACCATGTGTATCAAACTATCAATTCAGTGTCGTGGTTAGCCAACTCCGAGCCCCGAGCTTCAAGGGACACTCAAATTATGATGATTTGGTTTGTAATGAAGATAGGAACACTCACAATCCCTAGCCGATCATCAACTATTTTTACAGAAAAAGTTATTTCTTGTGCTAAAAGTAAAATACTTGAAAAACGTCTTTCGAAGTATTAGAGTTCGGTATTTTGTAATTGGCTGCAACACCGTTCTAGTTGATTATCGATATTGGTATGGTCAATACTTGACAATACTTGTTCGAATGCCTTATTGGATTGGTATTGTCAATACATTTTCCGGATATTGTTAACAACTTTTTATATTCATACATTTAACTTACCAATATTATAATAACTAAATAAAAAAACTATGATCCGCGACAGGAAGTAATTCATTGTTTCTTACATACAGATATTTAAGTATTAAAACACCTCATGTACACTGTTAAAAAAAATCAATTGTTTATCAATAATATAATTTCCAGTTCAAACAGACGTCGATTTATGTTCAAAGCTCTCCAGCCGAGAGAGTTCTCTGAGGATGTTGGAAATACGTTTATAAGTACTTGTGTACGCATTTCAAGTACCGCCTGAGACAAGTAGTACGCAGTACTGCAATGATGCTTAGATTTATGTTGAAAGTTTATAAACGCTGAAAGATGTTATTACAAAGAAAATAACGATATTTATTTGTATTAAATAAACTGGAGGCAAATAAGAAATGAATAAACAAATCAAAGTTGAATTACACCTGCTTGTCTTCCTGACAGTTCGATTTTTTTTCAATTAAAAACTAACACATCAACACATCAACAGAATAACAGAATATTGATTTTTCGTATTTCAGCCTAAAAAGCTTGTTACTCTGTGGCTTTTAGTTGATTTGGAAGGCATGCGGAATTCTCTATTCTATCCTGCTTCCATCATCGCGCAATTCGACGGGAAGTCAATTATCTCATCTCTGTTTTTAATGGAGGCTGTGTGGAAAGAGAGAGAAAGGTTTACAGTATTGTGGAATACTGGTTATTGTTTTAGAAGGCAGAAAATAAAAGAGAAAAAAATAGAGAGAGAGAGAGGAAGAGAGAGCAAATCAATTTATACTTTTTCATCATATTTCCAGTGCATATAAATCAAATGAGAACACGACAACCATACTGATTATATAGATTACTTCTTTACCTTTGCAGTCAATAAATTGGAACAGGTGTGAATTTCATTTACTTTAAACGTAGCGTCGTCGTCGTAGTAGTCATCATCATCATCATCATCATCATCATCATCATCATCATCATCATCATCATCATCATCATCATCATCATCATCATCATCATCATCATCGTCATCGTCATCGTCATCGTCATCGTCATCGCCATCGTCATCGCCTTCGCTTTCGCCACCATCACCATCATCATCATCATCCTCATCATCACCACTACCATTCTCACCATAGTGACCATAGTCATCATCATCGGCATCATCATCATCACTATAGTGACCATAGTCATCGTCATCATCATCGTCACAAATGGCTTTCAACACATTCACAATAACAAAAACACAATGCAATTTCATAGAGCGTCATAGGAAAGCCATAAAAGAAATAAATTTTCTATGAAGTTGTTATCATAACTTTCGCCCCGCTGGAGATGACGTAGATCCGGAAGATAGAAATACGACCGCAAAAGGAATTGATCTATTTCTGTATCCTTTCCTATCGGGTAGATTGGAATGCGTGGGTGGAGGTTGGTGATGTTTGATGTTAGAGATGATGAAGATGAAGATGATGATATGAAAGAAAAGAATGAAATGAATCAATCTATACTTTTTGTCAAATAGTCAAAGTAGCGAAGATGAATGTGCGGTACTGAAAAGGCGTCCTAGTTAGGTCCTCTATCTAAAAGGAGGTCATAGGGTCGACGTTCTGAAAGTTGGGCAGTTTTTATGTCGGCTGAAATTAATCAACGTTTGGGAAGGACTCAAGAACTTTAAGAATTTTAATTTAAAACAATTTTTTATAATACTTTTAATATAAAATCTCTAGGAGGCCTTTATAAAGAAATTCATTATGAATGGTGGCGGCCGTGGTAGCCATGGTAACGAACGTCAGCAAAGATTGATGACGCGTTACCATGGAGATGAGGTTCGTCCGCATACAACAAAGTCGAACAAGAAAAATTAATTAATTACTAAATTATTAACATAATTTTCAAATACAATTAATTTCATACTTTCCTCATTTGTGCACTTTCACGATCTACATTATCTACAATATTAGCATTCAGAGTTTTAGTCTAAGCGTGCTCATCTGCAGACACTTCTCAACAAATTTATCCACACTAGTGTCCTACTTACCCCACAACCTCAACACTAACTAACACACCCCTCCTCAACAGCTGGACCTAATTGTTTAACTGCTGATTATCGAAAGGAGAATTAAAACGCGCTCGATACAGAAAGTGAAGAACTTAAAAGGAAAACATAAATTAAATGTAATATAATTTTATGTAATGTAATTGTAATAACTGTTTCAAACTTGTACTTCACCGACCATTTTTTAAACTATTATGTTACAATGCGATTACATGCATATTGTATATTTAATTATAATAATTATATGGGGCCACCGTTGTGTAGCTGGTTGTTTCACTTTTATTAATTAAGTTCACACACACACATACATATATAATAATTATTTGTTAAATGTTAATATATATATATATATATATATATATATATATATATATATATATATATATATATATATATATATATATATATATATATATATATATATATATATATATAAGAACATGTCCTGACTGACTGATAACGCCAAGCTAAAACGCCTTATCCAAGGAACTTGAAATTTAAAACGTTTTTATTCCTACCACGCAAGCACCTACTAAGGAAGGATTTCTAACAAATTCCCAAAAAAGCATATCTCAAAAACCAGAAA
>OZ022238.1:15610891-15775891 GCA_963978895.1 Erpobdella octoculata | reverse complement strand
ATCATCATCATCATCACCACTATTATCATCATCACCACCACCACCACCATCATCATCGTCGTCACCAAACCGCAATAATTTTAAGGTTCGGGTTTTAAAATCAGTATCGAACAAAGTTGATAGTTCTTATCAACACAACGACAGCTATTTATAACACTTCACTTTGTTTTCTTTAGCTTCTCACTAGCATCATATATGATCATATATTGTAAGCGTTGCTATTGTCGTCATCATCATCAAAATCAGCGCTGATACCAACTTAATTCTTAGCCACACCCAACTCATCTCATACACACTAATATCCTGGAAACTCTAGCAATACAAAAAATAAAACAAAAAATAAAACAAATAGTAATAATAATAATAATAATAATAATAATAATAATAATAATAATAATAATAATAATAATAATAATAATAATAATAATAATAATAATAACTACTAATAATTATTATTATTATTATATATTATTATTATTATTATTATTATTATTATTATTATTATTATTATTATTATTATTATTATTATTATTATTATTATTTATTACTTCCATTAATAGAGTGTTCATATTATATACAGCGATAACATTTAATGTTGAATAATAAAGCAATGCACTGGTGTGATAATAATGATTAATATAGAACAATGCACACCAATGCACACAGGTGTGATAATAACGATTAGTATAAACAATGCACACCAATGCACAGGTATGTAAATAATGATTAGTATAAACAATGCAGACCAATTCACATGTATGTAAATAATGATTAGTATAAACAATGCACACCAATTCACAGGTATGTAAATAATGATTAGTATAAACAATACAGACCAATTCACACGTATGTAAATAATGATTAGTATAAACAATGCACACCAATTCACAGGTATGTAAATAATGATTAGTATAAACAATGCACACCAATTCACAGGTTTGTAAATAATGATTAGTATAAACATTGCACACCAATTCACAGGTATGTAAATAATGATTAGTATAAACAATGCACACCAATTCACAGGCATGTAAATAATGATTAGTAGAAGCAACTTCAACGCAACGTCAGCAGAAATTTTCACGACGGCACTCACAACAGCAAACAAATTCAAAACAACAATGGCATTTTTAGTTTTTTTTTTAAATTAAATTATTGATGTATTTATGTTATAAAACATAAATAAATTTTTTAATTTAATTTAAAGTGTGAGTGGATTAAATCATTTCGATTTATTTTCTACGACAATTATACATTATATGTGTGACTTAAGATGAACACAGGCTTCTTAGAAATGAATTTGACTTATATTGAAGAAAATACGGTTTATTACATGTAAAGACTTTACAAAGTCATCGTCATATCACTTACTTTATGTCTCAAAACTCGATGTCATGTCGTCATAAAAATCTCATTGCTTGAATAAATAATATATATGTAATATATGTAATATAGGTAATACACATATTCTTCTTGCTAGTTTATCGATGAGGGTTATGAACGTAGAACAAACGTGTTTTCCATTATTTTACATCAAAAAGATAAATTTTGCTTACGTTGACAATAATTACACGAAGAGGTGTACTTAATCTTAATGTTTCGAGTAGGGAGCTTATAAAAGTCTTCGAAGTGTGAAAGCTAGTAACGAAGTGTCCGTTATCTGGTTGTTATCTGTAACTTTCAGTTTTGCTGATAAAAAATAAAAAGTGATTTAAAATTATTTCGTTTTTGGAATTATGAAGATCCATTATAATTTTATTGAATTAAATTCATTTTGACTAAGCTGAATTAAAGTGACTGACTGTAATTACGCTACACCAGAAAAATATTTTATCAACTTTAAGGTAGGTCCTCGGGTAGGTCTGAGAAAAATTAGTGTGTTGGTTTTGTTTTTTTTTAAACAAAATGTATACATATTTGTATTTTCATTTCAATAAAATATTGATTTTTTGTAATATTGTAAAAGTCAAGAAATTCGTCTTCATTCATGCTTCATTCAAGCGAATTAATTGCTACATTTTATTTTAATTAAAAGACGTAATTTAAGGTACATAATATTTAATTGAACAAAAGTATATTTGTAAAATTATTTATTTTGATGAAAGGGATTGATTCGTTGAATAATTATCGAACCATAATTAAAGGCAGATCTGGTGAAAGCAAGTATTCTGGTTTGATGCGGTCTGTGATTAATACGCCGGCCAATTTCGATGTAATGTGCCGTGCATAAAACACTGACTAATTAAGCACCACGTTGCAGACGAAAGGCTTGGTGGATAGGGCTAGTAGGTTTGAAATAGTCGATGTGAGTGGGTATATGTGAGTGAGTGGATGAGTGAGGAAATGATTAATGATGAGCTGGTCTTTATTTGTTAATAAAATTTTTATAATTAAGAACTTAAGCTTACTTGATGGGTGAATTGTTCGAAGAGGAAGATACAAGTTGTGGGAATGAGTGGAGATATGAGTTCTTAGAAGATATGGCGAGTCTACATAGAATCTATTGAAAAATTTGCAATGACGTGGTTTGATACAAAGTTCATTTTATGACTAAATACATTTTTTTTCATGGTGAGCAAATTACTGAATTAATCAATATCTAATTAAGTTAACGTATTTTAAAAGAATATTTATTTATTAAATTATAAAGTTTATTATTAAGACCTCATGGTAAGTGTGTATTGAATTCTTTGAAGTGTTATTTTTTAGTCGCATAACATCCAGCTGCTCAGGTGCAAGCAATCATATTCATTCAACCAGCCAGATGACCAATCACTGGATTGATTGATCGATCGATGTTATGATTGATCAATCAATCAATCAACTACTACATAAATACACTACATTACAGCACAATTACTATGAATTATGAGTGGTTCACAGCCACAGTATAATTAATTTCTTATGTTGAACAAGCTGGAATTAGCAAGTCTAATTTTCACGGTTGAGGTGTTGCCAAAAATTACAGAGACAGAGAAGAGAGAGAGAGAGAGAGAAAGAGAGAGAGAGAGAGAGAGAGAGAGAGAGAGAGAGAGAGAGAGAGAGAGAGAGAGAGAGAGATCAGTACAGGATGTATTATACTGCCTCTTTTCCCGTTTCTTCTTTGATGCACTGAAATAAGATACATTGTTTTTGCTCTAACAAAACACGACATGCAGATACAGTTTTTTTTAAACTGTTGAAAGCAACTGCAAAAGCTTTCCAAACTCAAAAATGCCGACATCTTCTGGTGATTCTAAATGCAATATATATATATATATATATATATATATATATCTTTTTCTGTGTATGTCTTTCTCTGTACGCAAATCTTGCAATTAAAATTTAACCAGCTATTTGACTAGCTAGGAAGCTGAAACTTTTATCTTAGCTTTATATTCGATGACAATACATGATTCAATTAAAAAAAAAACGTTTTTGTTGACAAACTTGTTTTTCCTTTACTTGTTAACTTTAAATGTTAATCGCTGCTTGATACGTTTATAAAACAGTGAAATAGTAAATGAAACAACCTTATATGGTTCAAAGATAAAATGTCATCGGACAAAATATCGCGGACGAAATGTCGCGGACAAAATGTCGTGGACAAATTCTAGTGGAGAAATTTCGTGGGCAAAATGTTGCGAACAAAATATCGTAGACAAAATATCCTTAAAAAAATGTACTGAGGAAAAATTGTCGTAAGGGCAAAATGTGAGCAAAACGTAATGTTCAAAACTTCCCGGTGATTGGTACCAGTTTCTGATTTTTAAAAAACCTGTTAATCTTATCAAAATGTCATGGTAACATGTACCTATTATAAAGTTCCATGTACAAACAAAAATATTTGAAAAAGTCCTGTAACGTTTTAAACAAATAGAATCTTAGATCTTCAATTACGAGACAAAAGTGATGAAACCATATCGGAATCTATAAAACCGAAAAAACTCATGTTTTTTTAAAAAAATATACAAAACAATTTGTTTGGTCCACGATATTTTGTTCTCACGCCATTTTGTCCGCGACATTTTTTCCACGACATTTTATTCGATGACATTTTGTCCGGCCACTCGGGTTGCGCGGTTAAAGCAATTCATAGAGAACTTCGGCTATTTCAATTATTACCAGTTCTCTATTCTCTACTAATTTTCTTGTCACATCCAAAAAAAACAAAATTTCAAAAATAACGGCTGGGAGGAATGGCTGCCCCACTGCCCCGGGTCATACTAGACCGCTTATGTATGTATGTATGTATGTGTGTGTATGTATGTAGTATGTATGTATGTATGTATGTATGTATGTATGTATGTATGTATGTATGTATGTATGTATGTGTGTGTGTGTGTATGTATGTATGTATGTGTTGTGTTTGATTATATGTATATAAAGAATAAACGTACGGATGAGATACACACAAGTTTATTCAAACGAGTCAACGAAGCAACCACGAGATTAACCACTGAAAGGGAACAAGGCAGAAGTCCAACTATCTTCCAAGAACATAGAATGTTCAACATAGATATATCAAGAACATCGAATGTTCAACATAGATATGTCACACCTCCTCCCTAAGATTTTTTTTTAAAGTTCAACAAATCTGACTGGAGGTCTTGACAGCCTTCCTGATCTGGTAACATAACATCGAGACATGTCTTCACCTGGCTCTACATCTGCTTCCGTCTGGTGCTGATCTAAATTCAGTTGTGTCGCCTCATCTGGAGTTTCTTGACAGTCATCAGATGCTGGGATAACCTGAGTTGGACCAGGTTCTTTAGTTGAAATGAGATGTCGACGATTTCTTCTCAGTTCTCCACCAGCGTCCGTCTGCACCACATATGAACGAGAAGTGCCATGTTTAAACTTGACCTGACCTGTAATCCACTGGCCATGGTGATGGATTCTGACGGTTTCTTCAGGTTGCAATTTGGGTAAATTGTGAGCAGACCTGTCATAATACGATTTCTGCTTTCTTTGCAACTTTTGGAGTTGATTTTTTCCATGGATGACTCGGGGGAGCAGTTGAGACTCATGTTGAAGAACTTCATGTTGTTGCTGACTTCTGGATCTTTGTTCAGAATAACCTCTTGATCCTTTTCCAGAGTAACATCTTCCTCCTACTTTAGGTGTTCTCTGTGGTCGAGGACCCCACGCTTGTTGCTGTTGACGAGACTGTTGGATCTGCTCATATTGCTGCTGACGTGGTTGGTACTGCTGCTGCTGACGCGGCTGATACTGTTGCTGACGGAGCTGGTACTGTTGCTGACTTGGTTCATGATGCTGCAGGCGGTTGTCACGTTGCGGCTGACGGTTGTCTTGCTGCAACTGTCGGCCATACTTTGCTTGCTGCAACTGTCGGCCATACTTTGCTTGCTGCAACTGTCGGCCATACTTTGCTTGCTGCAACTTTTGGTTGCTCTGCTGCAATGGTTGGAGTTGCTGGTCCTTCTTCTGCCGGGAATATGACTGTTGCTGTTTTGAAGATCTGTTCTTCAGTTCTTTTCTAAACGGCTGCATTCCTCTGATGTATCGCGGTCCTGTCGTGGCCGACGTAGTTTTCCAAGTAGCTGGTGTTGCATGCCAAGCAGAGGATTTTCTGTCTTTGAACTCATTGAAGATGTTCTTTGATGAATGTGTCATCACTTGATCAACCCTTCTAATCAAGTTCAACTCCTGGCAGCTGGGAAGACCTAGAATAGGAGAAGCAGGATGGCTGACTAAAAAAATTGTGTTGGCACACATCTTTGACTGTGGACAACTGATAGAGTTACCACTCCAACCGGGTGTACACTGGCATTGCTGAACGATGTGAGTACTGCCTTGGTTTGACGAAGAGGTGGTCGACTTCTCATTTTATTCCAAACGGTTTTGGGCAATATGTTCACCTCCGCTCCAGTGTCTAGCTTGCATCGTACCTTTATTCCTCCAACAACAAGTTCTTTCCACCAAGCCTTTGTCGTCTGTAACGTTTGACATGGGTTGATGTAGAAGGCGTCCTGTAACTCGTGGACTACAGGGGATCCATGTGCTTTTTGACGTTCCGATCCGCGTTGATGAATTCGAGCTCCTCGACAGAATTTAGCATAGTGGTTATGCTTTCCACAGGAGAGGCACTGTTTGCCAAACGCCGGGCATTTCTTGGGAGGGTGAGTTCCACCGCAGTTTCCACATTGGTTTGACGAAGAGGTGGTCGACTTCTCATTTTATTCCAAACGGTTTTGGGCAATATGTTCACCTCCGCTCCAGTGTCTAGCTTGCATCGTACCTTTATTCCTCCAACAACAAGTTCTTTCCACCAAGCCTTTGTCGTCTGTAACGTTTGACATGGGTTGATGTAGAAGGCGTCCTGTAACTCGTGGACTACAGGGGATCCATGTGCTTTTTGACGTTCCGATCCGCGTTGATGAATTCGAGCTCCTCGACAGAATTTAGCATAGTGGTTATGCTTTCCACAGGAGAGGCACTGTTTGCCAAACGCCGGGCATTTCTTGGGAGGGTGAGTTCCACCGCAGTTTCCACATTGATACGTTGCCCCGCCTGGTTGCAGGGGTGTCATACTTTCTTTTCTGACTGCAAAGACCGCTGGTTCGTTTTTGCCATTGATGACTTTTACCTGGTTCTTTACACATTCCGCTGATCGGCAGATTTTTATCGCTTTTTCTAACGTAAGCTCGTCTTCTCGGAGAAATCTTTCTAGCAGAGTCCTATCGGCACATCCGAGTACTATTCTGTCTCTGATCATCGGTTCGAGCTGGTCGCCAAACTCACATGATCGGGCTTGGTTTCGGAGCTTCATTAGAAATACTTCTATTGACTCGTCTGAAGACTGCGTTAATTGCCAAAATGTCACGCGCTCAGAAATGACATTAGTCTTTGGTGTACAAAATTTTTCAAACCTCTTGACCACTGCTTCATAGGACTTTCTGTCCGATTCATCTAGGTCGAACGCGTTGAAGATCGGAAGAGAATCAGGTCCGAGGAAACTCAAAAGCATTGCTACTAAAATGTTGCCGGTCTTCTTGAGAGAGTCGGTTGCAATCAGGTGAATCTGAAACATTTGAATAAACCGTCGCCATTCGCTCGCTAGATTAGCGGCATCAAAGCGAAATACATAATCACCTTTAAAAATCGAGTAATTTGTCGACTGCGCCATGTTGTGTTTGATTATATGTATATAAAGAATAAACGTACGGATGAGATACACACAAGTTTATTCAAACGAGTCAACGAAGCAGCCACGAGATTAACCACTGAAAGGGAACAAGGCAGAAGTCCAACTATCTTCCAAGAACATAGAATGTTCAACATAGATATATCAAGAACATCGAATGTTCAACATAGATATGTCACATATGTATGTATGTATGTATGTATGTATGTATGTATGTATGTATGTATGTATGTATGTATGTATGTATGTATGTATGTATGTATGTATGTATGTATGTATGTATGTATGTATGTATGTATGTATGTATGTATGTATGTATGTATGTATGTATGTATGTATGTATGTATGTATGTATGTATGTATGTATGTATGTATGTATGTATGTATGTATGTATGTATGTATGTATGTATGTATGTATGTATGTATGTATGTATGTATGTATGTATGTATGTATGTATGTATGTATGTATGTATGTATGTATGTATGTATGTATGTATGTATGTATGTATGTATGTATGTATGTATGTATGTATGTATGTATGTATGTATGTATGTATGTATGTATGTATGTATGTATGTATGTATGTATGTATGTATGTATGTATGTATGTATGTATGTATGTATGTATGTATGTATGTATGTATGTATGTATGTATGTATGTATGTATGTATGTATGTATGTATGTATGTATGTATGTATGTATGTATGTATGTATGTATGTATGTATGTATGTATGTATGTATGTATGTATGTATGTATGTATGTATGTATGTATGTATGTATGTATGTATGTATGTATGTATGTATGTATGTATGTATGTATGTATGTATGTATGTATGTATGTATGTATGTATGTATGTATGTATGTATGTATGTATGTATGTATGTATGTATGTATGTATGTATGTATGTATGTATGTATGTATGTATGTATGTATGTATGTATGTATGTATGTATGTATGTATGTATGTATGTATGTATGTATGTATGTATGTATGTATGTATGTATGTATGTATGTATGTATGTATGTATGTATGTATGTATGTATGTATGTATGTATGTATGTATGTATGGATGTATGGATTTATGTATGTATGTATGTATGTATGTATGTATGTATGTATGTATGTATGTATGTATGTATGTATGTATGTATGTATGTATGTATGTATGTATGTATGTATGTATGTATGTATGTATGTATGTATGTATGTATGTATGTATGTATGTATGTATGTATGTATGTATGTATGTATGTATGTATGTATGTATGTATGTATGTATGTATGTATGTATGTATGTATGTATGTATGTATGTATGTATGTATGTATGTATGTATGTATGTATGTATGTATGTATGTATGTACGCATGAATGTGTATGTGTTTACAGCCTTTAATCTTGTTCATATTATATGTTCGTGTTTTCTGTATGTGTGTTTGCCTTCGTATCCTTGTGTGTGTCTGTCTCGTTAACAACAACAGAGGTGATTGAGATTTGTGCAATCATTTCTTGATGATAACATCGATGATAACAACCGGAAACTCTTGTGATTAACAAAATGCTTTTGGATTTTGTTATTATTTCAAGACAATAAAACTACCGAAGAATTTCGTTTAGTAAAAAATCACTTGGATTTTTTAAAGACAATTTTTATGCAAAATTATTTTACTTAAACTGGGTACTTCAGTTTATATCATCTTTCCAGCCATCATCCATAGCATAATCTTCATCATCCTCGTCATCATCGTCAGCATCATCACCATAATCGTTATCGTCATCATCATCATCATCACCACCACCACCATCATCATCATCACCATCATTATCATCACTAGGCCTGCTCTACTGCTCACAGGGACCATCACTCATTTTAAACAATTTCTTCTGTCTATCATGTGAATTTCCCAAACGTCAGAGGTCTTCTAATAACATTTGCTTGTGAAGTGAATGTGATGATGATGATGATGCTGACAATGATGACGGTGATAACAATGACGTTAACGACGACGAAGAAGATGACGATTTTAATGACGACGACGATAATGGTGGCAGGATGGCGGTCGGTATTGCTGTGTCTGTGATAATGATGATGGTGGTGATAACGATGATGGTGGTAGCGATAATGATGGTGGTGATGGTGGTGATAACGATGATGGTGGTGGTGATAATGATGATGGTAGTGGTGATAATGATGATGACGCCACGCTGAATCAAAACGGAAGTATATTGCATCCAGCCTGGCCCACAATTTTGCTGTTTTTGTAGCTTCGGTTGCAAATGTTGTGGATGGGAACATGGCAAGGAAAGAAAGTTTGATGTGTGGTTTTGATTTGAATAATGACATATAACTTAATAAATTTTTAAACAAACTAAAACTTTCTAAAAAGAAGATATTTTAAAAGTTTTTAGAGAGTTAGAGCTTAGAGAGAGAATAAACTCTGTAGTTAGAAAATTTGACAAACGTTATGTGAAAGAATCAGAAGAGTTGTTAGAATAAAGAGATTTCTACAACGTGCAATATTTAGATTGAGTCCATTGATAAAATTCTAAAGAAGTTGTAAGCCATAGTTATTATTCGAGAAATGTTGTCCTATAAATAACTTCCGACTGTAACGATACGAATCGCTAGTGAGCCAATTCAAAATTTTCTGCTTTGGGTTTTGAGCAAATATTCATGGTATTGTCAGAATTTCTAGGAAGTTTATGAATGAGATATTGTCTTTCAGAATCTTGAATGACCAGGAATTAAAAAGGGGTTCTGTGATGTTGAAACCCTATTAACCTCCTCCTCCTTCACGCTCAGCATATATACATCATAAAACCTAATGATATTACACAGTATTATCATAAACATTTAATGAAAAGAATTAAATGTAAAATTAATATAATTCGTGTTAAACGACGCACGTTTTCTTGTTTTCTTTTTACCACTTTTTTCCTAACTTACTTTTTTTGTTTCTTGTTTCTCTGTGTCTCTGTTTGTCTGGATTGGAAAGTGTAATCGAATTTTTAAACACTTCTTATAATCCAATTTTGCTGAAATTTGGTTTATAATAGTTTATATGATTGTCGTCATTTAGCATTAATTTTTCGTCATTAACATTACATTTTCAGATGCATTGGTGAAATTTTAAATAACATATAATTATTATAAAATATAATTAATTAAAATCCTAAATAACATTGAAACTAAAAAGAGTTCAATATTAATAATTTTAAAAAAACTGTTTAAAAACCAAGTTTTTCTTATGCACTACAAAGACAAAAATAATTCTCTAGTTATTTAAAATTTGTTAACATACATAAAGAGCTAACAGTAAATTCCCGAACATAACCTGGGTCGTATTGTTGTTTTATATTCTGGAATGAGACCTAGGTTTATGTGTTATAGAATTTTACTGTTAGCTCTTAGTATGTATATCTATGTTAACAGGTTTTATATAGCTAGAGAATTATTTTTGTCTTTTTAGTTCAGAAAAGAAACATGGTTTTAAAAAAAATTTCAAGTATTACTATTTCTATTCATCTTCAGCAGAAAGTTTTATTAAGTAAATAAGTAAATGAAATAATTACATTAACTTCTATGATGCATACAGTAAGTTATTACTGAAAAATAAATAATAATTCTTTTAGTTTTGACATTTAAATTTAATGAAATAATAAATAATGCAAAAATGATGCATAGTCATAACATTGGTTGGTATTAAATTTCGGTGCATTTCCGATTTATTTTTCTTCCTCTTGAAGATGTCTCTCGTAGCATTGCGTGCTTCAGAAGGAGAAAAAATGTTTATTGAATATTGAATTATAGAATTATTCTTATCTCTTACCTCCATTCTCTCTCTCTCTTTCTCTCTCTCTCTCTCTCTCTTTCTCTCTCTACGTTTCTTTCTCTTTTCTCTATTCTTCTCTCTCTTTCTCTTTTTCTCTGTCTTTCTCTCTCTCCGTCTTTCTTTATCTTCCTCTTCCTTTTTACCTCCTTCTCTCACGACTCAATTTGTATCTTCGGCAATTTTTTTCTTCATAATGTTTTTTATTGTTTTTTATCATAAAAATAGAAATATATATCTTCGTTTCTATCTATAAAACTTCTGTAATGCTATAATGGTGGATTAAGTCTGGCTGTACAGCTGGCGTTGTCTTATTTAGCTAGCAGATGAATGTTTCTGAAGCTGTTCCTTATTTCTACCTAATCCATCCTTCTATCTGACTTGATTGAACTCAATTTAAATATAAATCCAGCTAATAGATTCAACGAAAACTTTTTAAATTATTTCTTAAAATCACGAAGTTAAAATAAATTTTAAAAGCGTTTTTTCTATCAAACGCGATTTTAGTTTATATTCAATTATTATATTTAATTATTATATTCAATTATTATATTCAATTATTATATTCAATTATTATATTTAATTATTATATTCAATTATTATATTCAATTATTATATTCAATTATTATATTCAATTATTATATTCAATTATTATATTCAATTATTATATTCAATTATTATATTCAATTATTATATTTAATTATTCTTTTCAATTATTATATTTAATTATTCTTTTTAATTATTCTTTTCATTTATATTCACCCTTTTTAATATACTAAATACTAACTATGGTTTTCGTTTTCAACAAAAACATTTGAATAGTTGTTTATATTTTTCTCTTAGTTAATGTTAATCTTTTAATAATTAGTCTTTGTGTTATATCACCACATAGGCAAATACATTACAATCATACAGACAACAGAAATTGTGTATGTTGATGATATGGTCATCTTCTAATAAAGAAAACGTTTGATTTTTTTCTGCAGAAGCTGACAAGAAAGTTCAAGAAAGTCGTTCAAAATTACAAGACATTTTGCTTCTAGCCGAATTATTTTCTAATCTCCCTCGAAAATTCCAGAGTGATCATTCCAATTTTGCATTTTATTTTCTATTATTTCCAATTGCAAATTGTCTCATTTTTTTTGTATTCACATCCATCTTGCCACCACACGCCAACCCCTAGATTCTAGATAACCATGATCCGTCAGTGCAAGCCGGCAGAAATATTCGATCTCGAGGAGGTTGTGAGAAAATGGGCAATGCAAATGTTCGAGTATACCAAAACTAAAGAGCAGGGAAGGATACCACGGGAGAATCTCCAGTATAATGTCAATTGGCGGGGGGTCAAATTCATCCACAGGGAGCCAGAATTTGCCGAGCCTCCTAGCAAGTTGAGCATGCCAAAATCAAAAATTCTTTTCAGGACGAATTTCCGTAACATCACCGATCAAGATCAAGAATATACTTTCAGAACAGAGCGTACTACTTCCTCAGTCTGCGAGATCAGTTTAGAAAGGTTTGTATAATAGGAATAGACCTCTCTGACATTTTTCAATTTGTTTAGTCAGTAGGTTTCAGTGATTCGATTAAGTAATTTTAGCATTTGTACAGGTCGAAAACGTATTTACTTGAAATTGAACACCCACTATATCTGTGACTTGAAGGCTGTGACCCGATCAGAGACCTCAGTCACCTCATAAGGTTCATGTCTTGGTTTTCACCTCAGATCCGTCATCTGTGCAGTGTCTGAAACTGATAACCGAGCGTCTTGTTTGTGTTGCTATATTGTTTACATTATGTTTGGTTACATAAAACCTATTTGGCATATCGCAATAAATGTCAAAGAGAGTTGGAACCTGACTTGGTATTATTTACTATGGAGCTAAAAAGCTCTCACACTCGGCACCAGCCAAGTACCTCGCTAACATTGATATGCCACTGTCGCGATATTTGGCCGTAAGAGGGTTCAGAAAAAATGGTTGAAGTTGGATAATAAATTGCTTTGCTAGACGACAATTACTTTTATTGAAACGTTTCTAAACAGCAACTTATCAAACTGCTTGTTTACTGATTTGATTTGATAACTGTATAACCATGGATATCTTGATGTAACAACTGGTTAAACAACCTAATAAAAAAATACTCCAACAGTACAATCAACTACGTCATATTTTTTACCAAAACTTTCTTATTACTATATATAATAGCCCATGTCTGTGTAAGACGTCTGTGTAAGACGTATGTGTAAGACGTCTGTGTAATACGTCTGTGTAAGACGTCTGTGTAAGATGTCTGTGTAAGACGTTTTTGTGTGTCGGTCTGCTATCTATAGCAAATTAATTTATATATAACAAATAATTATATAAATACATTTTCTTATATATTTTTATATAATTAAATAAATTAAAAAATATTTACCTTACTTAAACTAATTCAAAATATAAGAAATTATTAATATTTTAATCTATTTTATTTCTTTTCATTTGTTTTGAAATGCATACGAACGATGATACAATTTTTTCATCGTAATGTTTTAAATAAATAAATAAATAAATAAATGAATGAATGAATGAATGAATGAATGAATGAATGAATGAATGAATGAATGGATGGATGGATGGATGGATGGATGGATGGATGGATGGATGGATGGATGGATGGATGGATGGATGGATGGATGGATGGATGGATGGATGGATGGATGGATGGATGGATGGATGGATGGATGGATGGATGGATGGATGGATGGATGGATGGATGGATGGATGGATGGATGGATGGATGGATGGATGGATGGATGGATGGATGGATGGATGGATGGATGGATGGATGGATGGATGGATGGATGGATGGATGGATGGATGGATGGATGGATGGATGGATGGATGGATGGATGGATGGATGGATGGATGGATGGATGGATGGATGGATGGATGGATGGATGGATGGATGGATGGATGGATGGATGGATGGATGGATGGATGGATGGATGGATGGATGGATGGATGGATGGATGGATGGATGGATGGATGGATGGATGGATGGATGGATGGATGGATGGATGGATGGATGGATGGATGGATGGATGGATGGATGGATGGATGGATGGATGGATGGATGGATGGATGGATGGATGGATGGATGGATGGATGGATGGATGGATGGATGGATGGATGGATGGATGGATGCATGAATGAATGAATGAATGAATGAATGAATGAATGAATGAATGAATGAATGAATGAATGAATGAATGAATGAATGAACGAATGAATGAATATATACATAAATAAATAAATACATGAATAAATAAATAGCAAAATAATAATTAAAGTTATTTTAATATAAAAAATGTATTCAAAGTTCATCGTAATTTTAAAACATCCGTCCTTGGGACGGGCAAAACCACGAGTTATGATATAACTACTGATGCTACAATATTTTGTTTCATCAATTCATTCATAATTAGTAATAATTACGATATAATCAGTAATACCACATGAGGCCTATTAGAGTATTTCTCATTAGGTCCAAGTATCCAGCCAGTTGTTATATCAATACATCCATGTAGTTTAACACTTGCTGAAGTCCATGTGTAGGTGAATTTTAACTCTATTTCATATTAAACAGGTACGTTACTTAATAGTACGTTATTAGTCAGCACACATAGTTTTCTATGTTTGTAGGTATGTATGTAGTTTATTAGGTCGTTATTTGATAGTATATTCTATAATATTCTTAATGTTTTAAAGATGTCTGACAATGGGTCAAGAGGTCAACCTCAGTATCAAAACTCCATGCGAGGTCTTCGAAGCAAATGCCGGCTTTAAAAGAGAACTTACGGTTTCAAAGGCTCAGGGACAATCTATTTCGGAAAGTTTGACGTGGGGCGCTGACAGCCTCATCAGGGTACCTGCACGTACTCAGACCATTGCCGAACTGGAAGTCAACGAAGACGAGCTAGCCGGAGAGTTCACTGTGGTGACAGAATTTGCTGGAAAGGTTGGTGGGTGGCTTGCCAGTAATCGTAAAGTGTTTTTGGGGTAAAAAAGCTAATTCTGTCAATTGGCAAATTATGTACAATTGAGGTAATCTACAAGGGCAAATGGTGTGGTTATCCTTGACAAATTATTACGCTAGGAAAGCTTCAGTCAATGGCCGATCATAATAATTTTGTGATTTGATCAAATGTTGTTCAGCTTCATCATTTTTTCTTGTTCCATTTGATAATCCTGCCTCAGGCGTGAATTAATTAGAATCTTTCATCGCGTGTCAGGATGATTGACTCGCTGCACGCGTGACTTGACTCAGCTATTTAAAGCACAAAAGAAGGCAACATTGTTTCTGTCAAACACATTCGGTTTTTTTTGCTAAAGTAAATAATTATAGTAAAAAACAAACTAAAATAACTAAATCTATTAATATAATTAAATTAAATTTAAATTATCTCGTCTAACAGGTGGTGGTGTCAGTGACAAACATAGGTGACAACAATTCTTTCGTGAAGTCAATAGAGGGAGACATTTCCGAAATCATAAAGCCAGATGCTGGAGGTTTGAGAGGCTTCAGCAAAGAGAACCGGGTGATCAGTTTTGTGACCAAGGGCTTCTGCCACTTTCAATTCGCCATTGAACAGCACGTTACCGTACGCCAAAATGAAATTTAATCGTCCGATCGAATATTAATATCTTTGTCATTACATGCTTTGTGGTCCAGAGGTTTTTTTTTATTTTGTTGTTGCATGCAGCGTATGAAGGAAACTTCTTCAGCTGAAGAAATCGGTCAGTTTCAATAGCTCCAGCCTTTTTTATTACTCTGCTTTTCTCTTCCCCTGAAGCGAGGCTACCATATTGATATGAAGAATTATTTCCAGAGATATTACGCAACACGGAATAATTATTTCTTTAAATGCCGCCATTTGCTATTTTACAAACCCATTCGTGGACTTGGTGTTATTTTCTCGTGTTTGTCATTTTGTTTTGTAAACTTTTCGCTTGAAACGATGGTAGCTAGTAGGACTACAGGTCCGTAGAAACGCATGTACGTTATGTGATCATTGATATGTAATATGTTGTCGTCTGCTATTATTTGATTAATAAATTTGTATAGCGCATATCCATTTATGCAAAAAAATCATACACACAATCAAGAAAACTTGTATCTTCTTCTCACTTCACTATTTACAGAACAAAAAAAACAGTTCAATGGAGTAAAATACACATGCAGAATAGCTCTGTCATGTGTTCTGACAAAATCAAGATAGCATTACTCTATTAATTATCAGTTGATCACATTATCAGTTGATCCATTTATGCAAAAAAATCATACACACAATCAAGAAAACTTGTATCTTCTTCTCACTTCACTATTTACAGAACAAAAAAAACAGTTCAATGGAGTAAAATACACATGCAGAATAGCTCTGTCATGTGTTCTGACAAAATCAAGATAGCATTACTCTATTAATTATCAGTTGATCACATGATATCCATCGTGACAATTATGAACACATCATTGTTACATATCAATACAATTATCAATTAACTTTAGATATTATCATCATAATTATCATTATCATAAATAACGCAATTATAACTCTCATAATTATCAATTATCACAACTAGCTGCGTCACTATCATCAGAAAAATTAATATTTAATTAACAACTTTTTTGAAAGATGGAACAACTTACTCAATGAAATTTAAGCTGAATGTCAGATAAAAATAAAAATTGGGGTAATTTGAAAAATCATTGCAAAAAACAGAGATGGAGTACAGATATCGTGAAAAAACTGTCGCAATTCTACTCAAGTTGAAATTATAATAATAATAGTCATACAATTACAGAATTAAATAAAAAAAACCGTTAAACTGAAGAAACATGCAGCAAACAACTGTACAAAATGATTTATGAAATGAACAATAACAATAGAGGCAAAAGCTTTTTCGTTCCAGAAATCAAACTAAGAAACGAATGAACGCACAGATGAGCATTCCTTAGAATAATGCTCACGTTGATCTTGAAACACCAAATGCACCTACTGTCTCAATCATTTACTGGAGACCAAAGGCAAAACTGAGAAAAACAGAACATAATGTACCACCGTACTCAACAAGGGCTCCTTACTTTCTCTATTCTACTCCAATGAACAAGAAACAAAGCTTCAAACTCAAGTTGCACTCATTGAACTCAGAATGTGGAAATCTTCAGACATTCGGATGCTACCGTTGAATAAAAAGTCAGAAAGAATTCACATAAACAATTACATTAATAATAATACTAAATAAATAAATATTTACAATAATAACATGAATACTATTTTTTATTCATCAGAGAGCAACATCCGATTGGTTCTTTATAAGTATGTCTGTGTCAATTTGTTTACAATTATATATATATATATATATATATATATATATATATATATATATATATATATATATATATATATATATATATATATATATATATATATATGTATGTGTGTGTGATTTGCAAGTAAATTGTTTATTAAGCAGGTAAACAATGTCTATGCACGGGTGATACACCACAATGAAAATTGTTTTTACTTCAGCTAGTAATAGTGCTGACCAATAATGATGATGGTGGACAAGAACATCCTTAATATACCACCCAACATGCACTTTGAATAAAAGTAGACTATCACAAGAGATGTTCACTAAAACTGACCCAGAAGCACTCAATTAAATCTCGTGATGTTATTATTAGACCACCTTTTTGGTCCTTGGTTGTAGTCGACTGTGGGTCTTCTGGGGCCAGAGAAACGCTGGGGACAGTCAAAGTTTCGACCTACGTCAGGCCTGCCTAAGATTCTCCGACTCTGGTCACCAGTCTCGGGTCTCAAATTTGGCCTCTGAATAAAGTCGTTTCTGGGATTCACTCGAATATTTCCGAAAAAATCACCAGCACCGAGGAGGGATGGTGGTGGTCCAAACCTCATACCCATGTTTTTGTTCTCAGCAGCCGCTGGGGGATTTGGAAAAAGAACATTCCTTATATTCACCATGCCCATTTGAGGTAGAGGGGGTGGCGGAAAATTCTTATTGAAGTCATTTGGAAGGCCTTGAGTTGATGGTGGTGGCTGATTAACAATCAGCTTACCTATGCCAGGAGGAGCCTGAGAAAGACTAATAGGTGGTGGGGGACCAAGAAGGCTATCGCCTGAACCACCCAAAGTCGTCCTTTGAGAAAAGCTTGGATTTCCGACATTCGGTATTGTTCCGGCACCACTTCTGTGTGGCAGTGTTTTTGAAAAATTGTCAAAAGTAACAGGAGAATTAAGCAGTTTTGAAAACTCCTGAGCAGTACCAATGGTGTGAGAAGGTCTCATATCCTGTATTGCGATAGGTGGTCTTTGGGGGGCTGGCATGAGTGCAGAGATGTCTTGAGAAACCATGGCCCCTCTGTTTGGCATTGGGAGAGCAGGTGGAGGAACACTGAACAAACCTGTTGGAACTGGTAACCTCTCAGAAACTTTAGATTCTTGGAAAACTGATTTTTGGAGAGAATTTTCAGATTTTTCAGCACTCTCGCCCTGAGATTGTTTTCCACTAGAAACCACAGACTCAATTTTGTAGATTGGTTCAGTACTTGTCTTCAAAGGTTTTGTTTTGTTATGCTCAGAATGAAGATCCTTATCAAAACTTGACTTATCAAAGCTGCTCACTGGACCCGGAGGAGTCTTTAATAAAGGATGGTAGTCGTTTCTGTTGTTCAAATTTTTTAAACAATCATCTTTCTTTGCTGAAGTGTCATTAACTTCTTGACTCCTCATCCGGTCAGGACCTCGAGCGACGCTTGAACCAAAATTTTGACCGTCTCGACCTTTATCACTGGAAGTTGCCCCTTGAGCATGGCATATGACTGGTATCTGAGATGCCGTACTACCAGGTTGTGGCAAGTCCAACAGTCCTCTTTCCTTTCCTGCATTTCTTTCTGTCCACCGAGGTTCACAGGTATCAAGAGCTAGATCAGCTACTGAAGACTGACTGGTTTTTGGATCTTGTGCATTAAGGAGATGTGGAAATTGATCAAATGGTTTGCAAGGACTTGGAAGCAATGGCTGCAAAGAAACCATGGCAATATTTCGGCAGTTAAGATCGTTTTGAGAGAACGGAGGTCTATGACCAGGAGGCAAAACAGGTCTGTTTGATTCCATATGCTGTGCTGCAGGAAAGCAAGGTATGGGTGGAGGTGCAGACACACTAATAGAGTGAGCACTTGTCAAAGTTTGATTCGAATTAGAAATCATTGGATTAGGAATAAGAATCCTAGGAAGATTTTGGAGCCAGACATTAGGCATCAACTTAGCTGAGATCTGAGTATTTGGTGGTGCAGCTCCGCTGGTTGATGGTTCCGCCAAAAGTGGTGGCCTCTTGGTGGTGGACTGAGAAACAGAGATGGATGACTGAGATGGAAGTTGAGAAGGAACAGTAAAAGAACTGGGCGCGTGTGTGACAGAAGGCCCAGCCAACATGGTGGAAGCATGCAAACCTGGCAAAGAAAAAGGACTAGATACTGGAACAGGAGTAATGGTTTTTAGAGGTGGAGGTGGTAAGTTCGTATTTGGGAGATGTTTTATGGAATCAGATGGAGCAAAAAATTGAGAACTGGGAAATCTAGCAGTGTGGGGTAAAATTGGTGGTGGCACAGTAAAAGATTGTACATGTCCAGAAATTTTAGATGTTGAAACATTGTTATGCATAGAAGCAAATGGAGATGTGATAGCAGCAGTTTGACTGTAAGGAACTGGCATGCTGGTTGGTCTCACCGATGTAGCAGTTTTCTGTAACTGCTCCTGTGGTTGTAAAAAAGAGGGTGGTAAAGGTGGAGGAGGAAGAGAAGAAATAAAAGGTTTGGTGTGAACCTGACTGAACCCGGCCGATGTGGTGACGGTGACCATATTCGGTTGCATCAGTCTGGGCATTTGAGCAATATTACCCAAAGATGGAGCCATCCCAGGAGCAGAGATTGATGGCATATTTTGAGGAGGCATTGAAAGACCTCTGAATGGAGGAGTATTCTGAGATAGAGGTGGTGGTTGAAACATGGGGACCATGAAATTGTTGACTAGCGAGGGAGATATTCCAGCCTGTGGCAAAGAAGTGAAGGGATAGATTGAAACTGACGGCCGAGGTCCGCACACAGGCATCGTCATTGACAATGATGAGCGAGTTGTCATTGCAGCAGAGAGCTGACTTTGGGTTATCGATGTCGAGACGAGTTTCAATGCCGGAGAATTGCACCCCGGATCTGAATCAACCTCAAATGGATCGTAAGCATCGCTCATATCTGATTGTTTTCTATCCTGTATTCCAGATTTGATGCCAACAGAGGTTGTGACCACCTTAGGTGAGGGAATCTTGATTGAACTTAAAAAATCTTCATCAAATGTAGCATTCACATTTGGATCATCAACAGAAGCAAATTGAGTCTTTGGCTTGGAGTTGATCCTTTCCATGAGTGACTCAAATAGATTCTTCGTGTCTTCTTTGGACTTCTCTTCAGCAGAAGCAGCAGCAGCTGCCACAGCCATTTTGTGTTTCATGGCCCAACCACTGAATGCACTTTTCACTCCAAACTTGATCTTCCCCTTCAGAATAACCTTTTCACTTTCAGACTTGGTGATCTTTCCAGATTTTAGAACCAGCTGTCCATTATTATCAATGATTTGTGAAAAGTCATCTGTAGGTTCAGTCTCCAATTGTTTATCAGATGAGGGAGCAACAGTGGAATCTGCTTCATTTTCAAGCTCCATGGTACTTATAAATGTACCAACTTCCACTTTCTCGGGATTGGCTGGTGCATCAATAGAAAAACTGAATTTGCCACCATTTACAGATTTGTTTGCCTCATCCTCTATGCATGAACTACTTTCTAAAATATTGATATTCTTTTCAGAAGCAGAACATTTTATCTCAACTGGATGTTTATCATCTCTTTCAACTTCAAAAGACTGCTGACCCCCAACAATGACTTCCACATCATCTTCATCAATACTCACAACCTCTCTGACGGTGTCACCGTCATCAGCAATGCAAACCACATGGGTAGGTTCGGAATCATAAAGTTTGATTGTGTCTGGTGGTGGTGGAGGTGGCGGAGGTATTGTGGCAATTATGAAAACTTCTTTATTAGAGCTGGTTCGTTCTCTGACGTGACCACGGTCTGAACTAGAACCATCGCTACCAAGGCTGGACTTTGATGACTTCTTTGTTGACTGATCATCTGTGATCCTTTTGCTACTTTGCGATGTTTGAAGCTCCAATTTAGCTTCAGTTTCCTCTGAAATTAAAAATTACGATTAATAGGATATAAAGATATATAATTTTTAGGAGCAATAAAACCTTGATTCAAAAATATTCAAATCCCAAAGCATGCTTCTCATAATTTTTGCGTACATTAGCAAATCATACTCTCGGAGCAACTCATGGTACATACGTAATATATAGATGGTCCATAACTTATCCAAGATATATTTCATAGGCCAAATTTCCAGGCATGGTCCGTTTTATAGGCCTAAAATCCCTACACTTGGCACAAAAATCTCAACTTAGCCCGGCTAGTCTTAAGGTCTGGCCTGTTTGAAAGCCCTAAAATCAAGGCCTGGCCATTGCAGTACTCTAATACATACACACATACATACATACAAACAAACAAACATGCACATAATTTCATTTTTGATCAACTAACTCAGTTTAACTTTAGACTTCTTTATGGATATATTTTCATCAACCATACTGTTATCAACTTCCATCACTTGACAGTCAGTAGAACTGGATGCTTCAGCAACTTGAGTATTCTCTGTAGAAGGATCTGTAGAATGTACAAAAAATAAAAGATTTATTTTTATTCAAATCTTTTTCTGATCACAAAATCAAGTTGTAACATAGGTAGAAACATCAGCAGCTGACCCCTGCATGTTGAGTACCAACTCTGAATATGCCAACCATATATATAGAATAAATATATCGGCCTGCCTGTCGTTTAGGAAGGCTTTTAGCTAGGCAGCCTAGTAGACCGGAGATCCAAAACAAAGAACTGAGAGTTACAACCGTATAGTAACTTAATCAAATATTTTTTAATAGAAAAAAAATAATTTTTTACGTACAAAATAAATTTTTAACTTTATAAAAATTAACAATTTTTTTTAATAAAACTTCAGTTGACATTGAATTTTATTTGCGTAGTCTCTAGTTCGATGGTCTATTTATGTCTATTTAACGTCGCCTGTGTTATCGGTAAATTAGAATTGTATATTTTTTATGTTGGATATCGCGTTAAATTAAAATAAAGCTCATATCAACTACTTTTAGCTATAAGAAATCGACGTTTCTGTTTCTTACAAACCGGAGTTTAGTCTCCGCTGTCGTACCAAAAATAGATTAATACAAATAATGAATATTCATGGAATCAAAAAGACTCTAAATTGTTTTACGGAGGCCATCTTGGCATCTCACTCAAAACCTGCTCATCTCTGATATACTCATTCCACAGGCCAAAGGTAAAAACTAGTATTCTGCGTCCTGTTATTTTATTTTTGAAACGATACGATACGATACGACTTCTGAAATTTGTCTCGAATAAAATGATACGATAAGAGACGCCTCGAACAATAACGAGACAAAACCGATACGAGACAATATCGAGATCTCGACTGAAATGTCAACTGTGGAAATTTTGTCTCTAATAAAACGAGATAACAAGAAATAACGAGACATTACGAGATAAATCCAGTCATTTCTTTTATTTTACAAAAATTTTAACTATTTGACGGTTTTATCTCGTTATTGTTCGAGGCGTCTCGTATCGTATCGTTTTATTGAAGATAAAATTCATAAGTCGTATCGTATTCTGTCATTAGGTAGATAAATTAATCAATGTTGATGAATCAATTGCAAATATTCACAGTTGTAACAATCGTTAAATGTGTATGACTTTCGCTATTTATTGAAAAATAAATTTTTTAAAATCTCGGAATTTGTTTCAAGACTTTGATACGACAACAAAATTTAAGTTTCATTATTTTATTTCGATGGGATACTCCCCCGCTGGCTGTATCGTTTCAATAACAATACGGGATCTCCCGTACCGTTTTGAAATCCAGGTTGATATCGAGATAACGATTACGGGACGCAGATGCTTAGGAAAAATATATATAACGAGAAGTTGGTGTTTTTGAGTGGTATAGGGTCCCAACGTATGACTCAAGCAATCAAGCAAACATGGTGAAGTTAATATAAAAGATATAAAAAATATGAACCATCAGTATCAACTTAATCTCTAGAATTTAAAGTTAAAACAAATTTCTCCCGAAGAAAAATGTGGTAAAAGAGGTATAAAGCATCAATCTGAATATTTAAAGTAAAGTTAAAACAGATTTCTCTGATACTTTATGGCCTAGATTGTTAGAATAGATGACTAAATGAAAAACATCCAATACAAGCTCAGCATGGAATAGTGGTTAGCAAAAATCCTGATGATTAATATTCAAAATAACCCTTGTTATTGGAAGAGGTTGGCTGTTCAGGAATGCTGGTAGTGTACAATATGCCACCCTGAGAAATGGCTTCCATGTTGTAGGGAAGTTTGTCCCATGGAATATAAGTGGCACCAATGTCTACATCCCATCTGTCCATGAACTTGGATTGCTTGATCCCACTCCCAGGTGCCCAAGTAACCTGTTCAAAAAAAGCATAAATGGTGTAAACGTGGACGAATAGGCTTTCTAACGATTCGTAACGTTTAAAGCTTGAAGTTATTTATAGCACAATATTTCTCGAATTATAATTCCGACTAGTACTTCTTTCGCGCTGACTCAATCTAACTAATTATATCTCACGTTTCAGAAATCTCTTGATTCTGACAACTCTTGATTCATTCTATTAGATAACTTTTGTCAACATTGAAAAAGAACGCAAGTTAGTTCGAAAGCTCAGACATAATAAATCATTTTTGTTTAAACTCAAGATTATAATATAAAGGATTTAATTTACAGCAAAGGTATTATACATTTACTTTTATATATATATATATATATATATATATATATATATATATATATATATATATATATATATATATATATATATATATCTATATATATATATATATATATATATATATCTATATATATATATATATATATATATATATATATATATATATATATATATATATATATATATATATATATATATATATATATATAGAGAGAGGTTACAGAAAAGAAAAAGAATTGACATATATATATATATACGCCGACCAATTCGAAAACAAAGGTATATATACAAAGACCAATCAGGATACACGTATATATACACAGACCAATCAGGATACATATACAAGCGACGCACATACATAATACACTAATTAACATAATAAAAGACAATAAAATAAGCTATTTACACAAATATACGTAAGATGTGACTTCTACATCTTACAAATGGGTTTTATGAATCAACTTATTACAAATAACGTTGAAATAGAATACAATACAATAGAATTAAATATTAATAAAAATTTAAATCCATCATAAACAAATTACTATCTTAAACCAATATTCCCAACATCAACATCATAACACCACATAACCAACATAAACATCATAACACTACATCACCAACAAAAACATCATAACACAACATACCAAACATCAACATCTTAACACCACATTTCATCACAAACCTTGACAGTTTTTCCACACAGCTCTTTGTTGTTGAAGGCTTCCATCAGATCAGCAGCCTCCTTTCTTGTTTCAAATGCCACAAAGACGCATGACTGTTTCGTCACCAACTGAAATTTTTAATTATATATATGAATATAATTAAGCTGTAAATTAAACATTGAAATAATTAAGCTGTAAATTCAACATTGAAATAATTAACTTAATTAACCCATAAGATATCAATAATCAGCATTATTTATTATAATTTTATAAAAAAAAAACACTAGCGGTGTTACCCGGCGTTGCCAGAGGTTTTTCTAACTTTTTCCCTCTCTCTACTGTTTCCATCCCCGCTTGCTCTCCCGTTTCCATCTTCACTTGCTCTCCCTTCTTCACTCCCACTCACTTTCCCAATCCCAATCCCTTTCTTTCTTCATCTCCATAACTTTTTTTGCCCATAAAACAAAAATTAGATTTGGTAAACGTTGCTTGAAACCTTCTTTAAACTTTGTTACGCAATAACCTTTGATGTTCGTATATAGGACTTTTGGCCTAGGAAGTTTGTTGCTCATAAAAAATGAAATAATGAGCCAATTCTTTTAAAAAATAGATAAAAACCTTCTCGTTAATGAAGGAGAATGTTGCGTCAAAATTGGGTAACATTTGATCCAGCCGTTCTCGAGTTTAGCGCTTAGCAACACATCTAGCGACTTATTTTTATTTATATAGATTAATGCAACTTATAAGAAGTCAAATCTGATACTCACATCAATAAGTGTTGGCTTGCAGAATTTGTGCAATTCCTTCCTCAGATCTTCCTTCTTTGTGTGTCTGCTTACTGGACCGATCCATAGTGTAGTACTTGATACTGAATAGGTTACAAGAGTAATGTAAATAGACAAACAAACTCAACATAAGCAAACCATGCAACTTCACACTTAGAAGGAAATCAAACATAAAATATAAACTTATGATATACTAGAAATAGGTAGTCATAAGGCAAATAAGGTGCATGTTAAATTTAAATTATTATTTTCTACTTTTTAGTTTTTTTTTTAAACTGCCATCTAGCAAATGTAATGAAAGACTATGCACCTGTGAAAATAAAATTGTTTTTATCAATATATTATAGGCAAGTTTAGTTGTAAGGCTACTAAGGGGTGCCTTAAATTAAAATTAAATTATTTATTTTATCCTTTTTTGGTTTTTCGCTAGATGGCAAACCTCAGCTCATTACATTTAAAATAATATTTAATACTTTTTAGTTTTTACAACTGCCATCTAGTGAATGTAGGAAAAACCTCAACCAGCGAAGTATGCAATCTATCGTCCCATTATAATAGACCAAATCACAAACATAAACACTTAAGTTTAATGCAATTACAAATTCCAGAACCTACACCCACACACACACACAAATATACAAACTGCAAGCATGTTTCTCTTTCTGAGGAGGTAGATTGAGCTTTTCCTTCCTCGAAAAATCCGTTGAAGAAGAACAAGCGTCTTTTTGAACTGTCGATGGTGACTGTGAATTCTTGTTTCGTTTGCTTTTTTTCGTTCTTAAAATGATTAACAATAAATGCATCTCCGTTTAGATTTTTAATTGGTCAGTCTATTAGAACAGCTTTATTTATCTATAGCTTTAAATTAAAAATTATCATTACTATTCAACAACCTTTTTTATTAAGATTAAATTAAAAAACAAGTGGAAAAAACAATTCTAATAACAAACAATATACCATCAATTCTCTATCAATTACAAAAGTCTGCATGAAAAAAAAATAGTTCAACTAACTTTGACTTATCTCGATGTTCAATTTCAGTTTCGCTATTTTTAGAATGACTCGACTTGGTTTTGATCTCTTTAATTTCTTTATTATTGTTAATAACGTTGATAGATGTTGATTGGTCTTTCGACTTTGATGGGCTACGTTTTGACTTTTTACTTCCTCCTCCATCTTTTCTACTTTTCCTCTTTTCTCCTGACCTTGATCTCTTTTCTCCCGACCTCGAACTCTTGTCGGCAGATGGCGTAGAGACAGGTTCCGCTGAGACGGATTTAGTCCTGTAGATTCTATTTTTGGCAACGGTTTTATCTGGTTTCAATGACTCGTGGACATCTCCTTTGGAATGCGACCTCTTGTGACCTCCTGATCTTGAATCATTCCTTGGAGACTTCTTTCGGGGGGATTTTGACCTTTGATTTTTCAACGACCTTGAAGAAGAGTCAATGTTGGAATAGTGAGACGGTCCATTAGAAGTTGCTGGGTTTGACTGAACTTTTTCGACAAGTGAGGACATACTTTTGTCCCTTGGTAAAAAAAAACTTAAAGATATTAAACAGAAGAATTAAAAATTTTTTGAAGAAATTCTTTAAAATACAATGAAACCCTAAGAATAGAATTACTCTCCAATGATCATTATATAATTTGTATCTTGATTCTTTGAGGTTGCCAGAAAACTTGGTGATTGATTAAGTTCTTCTGGATGGGTTCTGAGAAGGGAATCCTGGCGGCAGATAGGTGGGTTGAGAAAGTGTTGGAGGTCAAGTGTGTGAGTGAGAGATTGTTAATGCTTCGTGTATTTTTGGGTAAATCGGTGCTGAACTCGAGGTCTGTATACGCTCCGCAAGCAGGACGGCTGATGAAGGACAAGGAGGGATGTCATGGGATGCTGCTTAATGTTGTGTCTGATCTAAATGTTGATGAAAATTTGTTGATCTTTGGGGGACTTTAATGGGCATGTAGGAACAGGGATTGATGGCTTTGAAGGTGTTTATAAAGGTTGTGGGTTTGGTAAGCCAAATGCAGAAGGTGAGATGATAATAGAATTGTCTAATTCATTGGAACTTGCAGTTTCCAACACTTGGTACAAAAAGATAATATGGTGGTAACATATGAGTTTGGTGAATGTAGGACTGTTGTTGATTATATCTTGGTCAGAAAGTCTGAAATAAAATTGATTAGGGACATAAAGATTTGTGGATGGCCTTTGTTGATCTTGAAAAGGCAGTTGATAGAGTACCACATAAGATATTGTGGTGGGCACCGAGATGTCTAGGTGTAGATGAATTGTTAGTTTCAGTGATAAGAACTATGCAGTGACAGTGGTGAGAAAAATGGGAAAAAGCGATGCTTTCAGCATTAAGGTTGGAGTGCATCAGGGTTCGGTTTTCAGCGCATTGCTATTTATAATTGTTTTAAAGGCCTTATCAAGCGAGCTCAAAGTAGACTTGCCAATGGAACCACTCTATGCTGATGATAACGTTTTATTAGCTAAGACAGAAGATTCTCTGTAGGAAAGTTAAGGATCTGGAAAATTGACAAGGAAGCAAAAGGTCTCAAAGTGAATGCAAGTAAGATGAATATTATGAGGCGTCGGGCCGGAATAGGACAGTTGGAGAAATCGGGTAAATGGCCATGCAGTGTATGCAGAAAAGATGTTGATTCCAACTTCATTAGCTGTGGGGAATGTAAGAGATGTTTGGCTGGCAGTTCTGCTCAGAAAGAGTTGTTGGGTGACTTAGAGCCGTGCATAAAGGTAGAGTGTGTGACCATGTTCTGTTATTTGGGTGACACAATAGGTGCAGGAGAAGATGTAGAACAAGCAGTCAGAGCCAGAGTGTGTCCAAAGTGTGCTTGTTTATGGCACAGAAACATAGCCAGTAAAAGCTTAGAAAGGGCCAAGAGTATAATGGTTAGATGACTGTGTGGTGTGTTGTTGTACAGCCTTCAGTGGTTCATGTGGTGAGACGTGGCAGACTGTGGTGGTTCAGACATTTAGAATGAAAAACTCAGATGATTGGGTTTTGGCAATAAGATGTAAATAATTTAAGACAAACAGGCAACGAATGCCAAATAAAAGCATTTGAAAAGTTATAATTTAAATACGTCGATTTCTGAACTGAAATTAAGTACAAGCAGGGATTGCTAAATTGATAGTGCCAGCAATACTTGAAACCTGTCCAAAAAATTTAAAGCATCAGCTGAATACCACCAAACCTGCTAGTTATTGTAATAAACAATTTTAAAAAACTTCCTATCTTTCACCTTCCAAATTTTTTTTCGAAATAAATTGTTACAAGCTCAACACACAGACATGAAAAAAAAGTAATATATATGCCATTAGAGTACACCATTTGCATTCACACTTTGTATACAATATCTGGTGTAGAACTACAAGCTACTGTAAGAAAAAGTCGATATGCCACCAGACATAATGGAATGACCCATCTACCATAAGAACCTTATGTTTATTTGTATAAATTTTTTCTAACCTTGTTATGCTCTCAACTTTGCCTCTCACAATGGACAGAGCTAAATAAGGATATAAAGACAGAGGCACGAAATATGCAAACTTACAAAAATAACCTTTTAGAGTGAGGATGTTCCTTTGAATGTCTCCTTCTTTTTTTATCCTTCACTCCATCATCATCATGATCTGACTTGTAATCACTTCTACTTCTCTTCTCTACTGTCCTCTCTTCAATCTGCCCACATTCCAGTTTATCTCTTTCTTCTCTACCACTACCACCACTCCTGCCCCTAAACACTTCTCTTCTGGACATATGAACCTTTGAAAAAACCATTACTGGACTAGGAGATCTCTTCCGTTTCAACTCTCTTTCTTTCTCTACATTGGTAACCATTTTGTCTGATATTTCATCAAGAACAACATAATACCGCCTGGGTTTGCTATCTGGAGCAGCCACTTGCCTTGCTGTACCTCCATCGATCATAATATTTGAGCTGCTTTGATGATGAAGACTTTTACTGCAGAGAACAAGTTTACTAGCACTGTCATGTCTTTCTTTATTCTTTTTCTTTTTTTTCTTACTTGAGTCTCTCTTTTTTTGAAACAGCTCTACTTCTTTGCCAGTTCCTGGAAGCGTCTCTATCTCGGTGGGAATGTCTGGCACGACATCTCTCTCGGACGACATCAACCCCTTCATTTTCTCTTTCCTGTCTCTGCTACGCCGTGACTTCTTTCTCTTGTGTCTTCCACCACAGCTACTGTTGACTGAACCTGCTACTGCAACATCATCCTCTATCTCATTTGCCACTATTTCGCCTTCTTCGGGGGTTTGGTTAAGTAGAGACTTTGATGGATCAGCACAATCCAGAGAAGTAATCCCAAGAGATTCCCGTTTCGTGCCAGATAAAGATGCCTTAAATCAAAAAGCACAAAACTAACAACCAAAAAAAGAACAAAAGAACTTGTTGACAAAAACTAAACAACAAACCTCACGACAAAAGGAAGATGTCCTCTTTCTTGAATGCTTTTCAACCTTTCCAGCACAACAACCACTGTTTTCTTCCTCATCCATCATTGTCTCTGGTTCATAAGCAATCTTTGGACTTGGCATCTCATCAAGGACCGGAGTTCCAGAATCTTCTGACGGGGAGTTTGGAACCGAATTGATCGGCGACACTGGAGAAAAAAGAGTGTAATCGTTTTTTTGAGTACTCCTTGAAGGTGTGATGCTAGAGTCTTGAGAAGCTTTTCCATATTGGTCTTGCTGTTGTCTGTCATGAGAGAACAAGTCAGAGTTTGAAGTCATCATTGGAGATAGTGGTAGAGAGGTGCTGGCAATGCCAGAAATGCCTGATGCAAGGTGGTGTCCCGCCAGGTGGGTGTCGGCATGGTCGGTAGACGGCGAATATACCTGACAAGATGCCATACCACCGTCCATATTTTCACTCTGGTTGATTCTGATCGACGTAAATGAAAAAGGACAAAATGAATTGACACAAATTTTATGCAAAACAGAAAAAATATTTTGTTATATATAATTAAGCTTAATATATTTTTTTAGTCTTTTAGTACAAAACAAGTTAATACATTATCAATAAGTTAAGGAAAAATGTAATCAAGCATGAAAAGTTCAAAAGGTAACAAAACGTGATGTTGATAGTGACAACAATAATAAAAAAATATTAAGACATACGCAGGAGTGGAAATGGAACTGATGCTCATTTGATCTGCAGCTTTGTCATCTTCAGTGTCCGTTAGTATATCGCTCATACCTGCTTTCTGCTCAAATAAAATGAAAACCATATTCAGTCCAGTTTTACACTTAAGAAAAACTTACACATCACAAATTGCAATGATTAATCTGTTGCAGTAACATTGGATAATAATTGGATGCATTCTGTAAAAAGGCAAAATTGCATAGTTTCCACAGCCAAAGCTGATTTAAAATAGAAATTTTCAAGTTTGGCTTTGAAAACAGCTATAGATCCAGGGTTCCTGATGTCAAATGGTAGCACATTCCAAATGCTTGGTGATGATTGCCCTAAAGGACCTTGCAGCAATATTGTTATTGGCTTTCAACTGTGCGAGTTTTGGGGCGATGGATGAATGGAGTGGTCTTCCAATGATCCTGGTGTGAACGAGTTTATGAAGGTATGAACGCGAAAAAAAAAATTGTACGTAATCAGAGCAATTTTGTACAAAATTCAAAAGTGTACTGGCACCAGGTAGGTATGGAGAGACAGAATGACAACGACAATGATGACAAAGATGATGATTCCAAGGGGTAGTCGAGACTCCATAGGAGCTTGTCAGCAAAACCATTTAGAGTACCAGGAGGGCAATATACAATAATAATATTCAAAGGATGTTTTACATTGGTGATCTGAACAACAAACTGTTCGAAAGTAGTGGCGGTGGAAGATGTTAATGTGTTACAATGACTGTGATCGTATTGGGCGAGAGCGAGACCGCCGCCTCTAGTGGCATTTGATGATATGCGATGTTGATGAATGACTGAGAAACTTGGTGGTGCAATGCTTTGCGTGATAGCGTCGGGATCATCCAGTTTTGTCCAAGTTTCTGTGTGACACAACAAACTCGAGTCAAATTTGTCCACACCGTTGTGGATGAGCACTGCTTTAACTGCGGATTGAGTGTTAAGAAGGCTCATGTTGCATTTGTTATATGGTTAATGTTTATTCAACACAGGAGTTCGGTGATGCTCTCTTGGTTTCCGTGACGAAAAAGGTTGTTTCTCACAGATCAGTTTAATTTGATGACAGGCGACTGAGCAAGTATGAAGAGATAGTTCAAAGTGTAAACAATTCTTTCGATAGACATCCGTGATGGTGAGCGTAACAAAAAACGTGACCGATTGATTAAACTATAGCTTATGTTAGAAAATTTCATTAACAAAACAATCCAGTAAAACAAGATAAAGTACAGTATAAACTACAATAAACACAGTTAAAGTCAATCAGTAGGATAAAAACGTGCACAATCTATGTTGACATGAGACATACAAATCAACAAGATTATTAAATACAATTGTTGTCCAAAAATGAAAACATAACATTCATATTTGATGTACGTATAAATAATTGATGAAAACAAACACATTTCTGTAAAGGTTAAGACTAGACTACAACTTAGTTCTGCTGTTCTTATTCAAATTTTCATCTAATATATCATTAAATTTGATTTTAATGATACAAACAATTTTTTTTAATATTCAATCAAACTAAGAAGCTATTAGCAAAAAAACTGGCTATGTATAAAATGAAAATAGAAAGCAAGCAAAAGTGAAATAGGCACTCATAGAAATACTTCTGCAGCTTAAGGTACATAAACACAAACAGTGGTCAAGTCACGAACTATACTCTAACCCTCAAACCCCATTCTTATATTAAAATGTATTCTTATTTAATGTGATAATTGCAATACTATTTTGTTTACTTTTGCAAAATTGCAGCTGCTATGTGGAACTTCTTCACTAGTGGCTTTTCGGGACAACAGTATTGAAAATGGTTTAGATCAATAATTTTGTATTTTAACTATCTTTCTATTAATAATTCTGACAACAGTATTGAAAATGGTTTAGATCAATAATTTTGTATTTTAACTATCTTTCTATTAATAAGACAAATATAAGATGCAGAAATAATTTATTATCCTAATCTCCACTTTAACCTAAGTTTCAATAGTGACAACCCGTTTAAGCACTGCTGTGTGAATAAATATTAAAAATGAATTAATATACCTTGTTGCTAAAAACAGGGGAAGTCCCATCTCCATGGAAGTCTGATGACTGAAGAGAGTCATTTGTCGTGTCCAGTGCTGAAGTTCCAGCAGCAGTTGTCGTGGTAACAGTAGCTTGCTGATTTTGTTGCTGTTGCGGACCTCCTATTCTGGCTACCAGTGCAGCTGTGAGTGCATGAAGCTGTGCCAACAAGTTACTATCTATCTGAGGTGCAAAAGACTGCTGTTGCTGCATGTCGGGAATTAGACTGCTAGAAGCAGCTTGTTGTAGAAGAAGTTGCTGCTGAAGTAGCTGGACATACAGCTGAGGATTGGTGAATGGTAAAAGAAGCTGTCCGAATAAAAAAATAATATCTTATAAAAAACATGCAAGATTGCTTTTGTTACCCTAAATACATTTCATCAGATGCTTGAATTTAAAACTACATTAAAGACAAAAAAATCAATGAATAAAAAATATTTGTGTGACCCAGCAAGTCACAGCAGGTTAGTAATCCGAATATAAATCACATCAAAGCACTTTGACTGAATCATGAGGTAAAAAGTCAAATAAAACAAATCCCTTGCAATATATTATTTATTTTACATTAAGTTATTCAAAAAACATTATCATTATTGCAGATTAAAACTTTGCACTAAAGCCCATTAGGCCATATCTATTTGAGAGTGACACGGTAACACTGGCCACGGCTTTTCCGGAGTAACGGGTTTATTTTTATAATTATTTTACCATCCCCGAAACGATAATGGGGAAATTATTACGGGGGATCCTGCAATGAGAAATTTAATTTTTGTAATACCTTTATAACAGTAAAAAATTGCAAGATAAATATTTATTTTTAGATTTTTAGTTGTTTTGTACTTATATTTATTTATTGTTTTTGGTTTTCTGTTTACACACAAAATAAATATCTGTGGGTTTTCCCATCAAATATCCCATAAGACAATGTTTTGTCTTTTTCCCTACCAGTTTAGTTCCAAGTTGCATTGCAATTTTTTTTCAGTTGGTATCCCTTTTTATCAGATAGATAGAAAAATGTTCAATGTGATGATCACTCATGTAACAAGTGGTTAATGTTTTCCTGAAAGTTTTCATTCATGGTGAATGTTCAATGACAAAAATTCAAATTATGTGAAACCCTGTGACAGTAATAGTGACTAGTAGCTTGAAAGTGTGTATTAATTCGTAAAAAAAAGTAAATTGTAGACAAGCCAACTAAAAGTTAACAGATATGGAATGATCTTCTTCAACTGACAAAACTATCTTTACTTAGGAATTGACCTGGAATGTGCTCCAAAGGTATTTGGTAAAAACTTTATGTATGATTTTCTTAATCTGTTCTATTGTCAAATTGTAAATATTTTGCAGTCCTATATTTCCATTGTGATAATTCCAAGTGATGCAACAAACCATGCTGAATCATCAAGAATGTTGTGAAGAAATTGTTAAAAGACTTTGGTGTTTCTCATCTTAACTACAATTTTTGAGTGAAAATTATCATCAAAAGCAGTTATTTGGCCTTGCCCATAATATTAATTTTGTCATAACTCTACAGCTGACTGAGCTCTAGAACACATTGACAATGTACATAGCTTACTTTTTTCATGAAATAAAACCTTAATAATTTAAATATTGTCTATAACAGAAAAACATTGACCAGTTTTCTAGATACACAAAATGAGAAGTATGTGGAAATGAAAAATATGAGAAACTTTTGAATCTATTGTATTTCTCTCTCTCTCTTGCCTTTTCACTCTATTTCTTTTTTCTTCCTCTCCCTATCTCACTCCCGTTTCCTTCCCCGCTGCTCTCCCACTCCTGCTCCTTGTCGCTCTCTCGCTTCCTCACCCTTTCCAGATCTCACTCGCTTTCCCAATCCTGCTCGGTTTCCTGCTCTTTTTCTTTCTTCATCTCCCTCCTAACTTCTTTTTGCCCATAAAACGTCAAATAGATTTGCTAAAAGTTGCTTGAAGCCTTCAAACTTTGTTAAGTAAACGAAATTCGAATGTATGTATGAATGTGTGTGTGTATGTATGTAAGTAGGGTTGTTACAGTTACTGAATCTAAAACTGAAACATTCAGTTAACTGAATCTTTTTAGATTCAGTAACTTCAACTGAAACTGAAACTGAATCTTTTTTAAAAACTGTAACTGAAACTGAATCTATTGAGAAAACTGAATATAACTGAATCTTTTAGAATGAATATTTTTTATCATTTTATTATATTATTTTTATGTTTGCGGTTAAATGTTTTGATTCTATGGCACGGACGATAACTTCGGTCGAAGTTAGGAATAGTTCTTTTTTTTTGTTTCGTGTTAGTGTTCTGTTGCTTGCGTTGTTTTTCGAATATTTTCAAGTTTTTAGAATTACCAGAATGGAAGATACTTGTGTTAGTAATAACATTGTGATGGACGAATCTACCGAGGAAGAAGTATCGTTTATTCAACAAAATCAGTCGGAATCTGCTTTAGGACCTCCAACGAAAAAAGCTAGATTCAACAAAACAAGACCTATACTAACCCGGTACATAAAAGGTTTACAGGAGTTGGAGCCGATATTAAGTGCAATATTTGTTCTGTAATTTTGAAGGGTAAAAATGTCAAAAATTTAGAGTCTCACTTGAGGAAGCATGAAATAGAATACGCAGAGTATTTAGAGGAAAAAAATAGCTATGATATCAAAAACACAAAGTAAGTCTCTTAAACGACCCTTTTCACATTTGAAAAACCAGGCAACAATTGAAAACTGTTCTGTTGTTAAAGAACTCAAAAATGACATTAAAAAAGGCTCCAATGCCTATAATAAGGCTGCCCATGCTATCGCCTCAGCATTTGCTGCAAACAGTTTGCCATTTCTTTTGATCGAAGAACCTTCTATTAAAAATATGTTTGCAGTTGTGTCGGAAGGTCGTTTACTAACCTTGCCGAACCGACACGATATATCCACAAAAGTGTCCGAATTAGTAAAAGAATTAAAACGATCTGTTGAATTGAGATTTATCATTGAATTCAGCTAAGAATGTGTCAATCACAACAGATGGTCTCGGCCATGTTATTCATCGGTAAGGATGGGAATAACTTGCTATTATTTTGATCGAAACATCAATAAAATAAGAAGAGCTCTTCTGACTTGTAGAACAATTACGCAACCCATTACAGGCTTTGCTCTTAGCAGATGTCAGCATAATTTGGGTGACGACAAGCTGGAAGCTGAAGTCTTTTATAAATTCAAGAAAGAATTTTTAAGCTAAATAAATTTTTTAAACATGTCTGTGTTGCAAAGTGTTTTTATAGTAAATTTCTTCTTGGTAGTTTACCTAAAAAAATTGAAAAAAAAAACTGAATCTAACTGTAACTGAAACTGAAACTGAATCTTTAAAGATTCAGTTTACTGAAACTGAATCTTTTTAAAGTTTCAGTTACTTCAACTGAAACTGAAACTGAATCTTTTTTCAAAACTGTAACAACCCTATATGTAAGTGAAGTGTGTGTAATCTTCTTACTTGACTGGAGATGGCCTTTAAGAGATCAGCAGGCTGAGAAGTCAAAGGATCACAACTTGGAAGTTCAGTTGCAGCAGGAGTGTCCAGAAAAGAAGAGAGACCTGGTCTCAACTGAACTTGATGCTGTGGTCCAGAAGATGGTGGAATGCCAGTCACTTGTTGAATTGATTTTTGAGCTGTGTTTGTTAATATAAAATTAAAAAAGTTACATTATATTCATTTTTGAGTGCTACTTACAGAACAGATCAGTGGCCACTTTAAAATACTGGCAGCTCACAGATAAGTATGTGGTGTTTAACAGCACCATTGGCAGCCACACATATTACTCGCTATCTCCACAAGCTGGTACTCATTTATCGACCATTAAAGGATGAAACGCTGAGTTGACATGAGCACATGTGAGTTAGTTTCTTGTTCAAGGAAATTACGTTCCCGAACCTAGAATAAAACCTGGGTACTCCGGATATCCAAGCCGAAATCTGAACCACTAGACCAACACTTCTCACAATATATGCATGTTTTATGTTTATTTATAAAATTACAAATTGCTTTAAAGAGTCTAAAACCCAATTTATAAATAAATAAACAGTAAACATTAACTGCAAAATGATGAAAACAGTTTATATCTAGAAATAAAATAAAATCAATTGAAACAAGAAGTCTTTAAAAAAACTATAACACCAAACAAATAAAGAAATATTGGACAAGGATGTTTAAAGATTCCATAAGATGGCATAAATCCAATAGCAGACATCAAGACCACAGAAAAATAAGCTTTATTGATTCCTTGAACTTGAACTACAGAGGTAGAAAGAAGAAATTTTTTCAAAAATTTCAGGCCACTAACACTAGATTATCTCTCCAGACTGTTTACTACAATGGGTAACTTAATATAAGATTGACAACTTGAAACACACCACTTTCTGTTTAAATATATTAATTATTGCTGATTGAACACAAAACCATACAAAATTAAATCCTACCATTCAAATAAACCTCGAGACTTGTGGGGGTGGCTGCCATGTCAAGAAGAGGCTGAATGATATGAGGAGAGAACATGCTGTTCTTTTGCCAGAGGTTTAAAACCCTAACTATCTTGCACTGCAAATAAGTAACTGAATAAAAATATGTTATATATGATTATTTAATGGTGGAATAAATAAACAAACTCTTAGTAATGGTTGTTCAACAAAAATTAGTCCAGTGATGACAAAAAATTAACTTTAGCCAGATATATAAACTTGCTAATGGCAATTTGAAATCTATGAAACTTTGCCAAATTGAATAATATAAGAAAAAATCTCACTCAAAATCAATGATTTAATTAAAATATAAGTATAACTTATAAATAAATAAGCAACAAAAATTTAAAAGCACAAGCTATGAACTCCAAACTCACAATTTCTTGAGTCGGACATGAGAAAAGGTCGTGAAAAGTGACTGCAATGTTTCTAGAGAAGCGAGCAACAAAAGGATCTTTTTCTATTCCGAACTGGTGCCGTGACTGCCTAACAATCGAATCAATAACATATAGTCCAGGGAGTTTATATTCCGGTTGACACTGTGAAAAATTGTCAAAAAATATTAATTACATGATATTTATTACTTTTAATAATACATAAAAAATATCTTGTGTGTCGCGGTGAACTGAAACGGGTTGATAAACTCATTATAAAAGAAAAATGTGCATAATATAAAAAAATAAGAATTATACAGCGTTGAAAATATAAAACCATTAATATTGTAAAATCTCGAAACATTTGAATCCTTTGAAATCTCTAGCTAATAAGCTAATAAGTCTAACAATCCTTTCTAACTTGATTCAGATAAAAAATTGAAACAAATTGCAAATAATCCGAAACATGGAAACATACTTTATGTATAAACTTTTCAATGCTCTGCACAATGTGTTTGTAATGTTTCAATGACTTGAGAGCCAGGCGAGTAATGCTATTCATTTTTGCTTTTGAAATCGGTGGCTTTACAGAGTACAATGAACTGAGCTGAAAGATTTTTCAGAAGTAATGATAACAATATTTTTCTTAACATTTATTCATTTTTGTCATTACAAAAAAATCAAGTACAAATTATTTGTATTATAATTATAAACATCATTTTAAACAAGCTGCACACACATCTTACAAAAAATATAGATAATCATATTAAAAGTTTCCATTCAATAAAATTACCTAGTGTCTACAAGAAAAAAAAAACATTAAAAAAAGTTAAAAAGCTAGCTAGCGATTCAGTCGCGATTTTTTTGACCGATGTGCAGGTGATCGCTAAGAGAACACAAAAAAATTGCACCCACCTCATTGTTGAACTCTTTAACGTCATCCATTTTTAAATGTAATTAATTCATCAGCAGAAATTAAAAGCAAATAATGAAACGACGCCGTACCGCAACAATCGTAATAATTTAAACAAATATGGCGATAGCAGAGAGTGCAGCTGCTGCAACTAAAATTGAAGATAACTTTACAACTATTTTAATTTTAATTTGTATTTTGAAATTTAAAATAAAATTTAAAAATAATTTAATTTAAAATTTAAAATTTTTTTTCCAAAGCTTTAAGTTCATGATCAAGTGCAAAGTATCAATCAATCAATCAATTCGTATTTATATAGCGCTATTCCGCGGTGTTCAATAGCGCTCGGTCATGAACTTACTAAACAGATGTGTTTTAAGTCCACACCGGAAAGCTGTGAGAGAAGTAGAGTTAGTAAGAGAAGAAGGAAGAGAGTTCCAGAGATAGGGACCAGAGTAGGAGAAAGAGCGTTTAGCAAAAGAATGCTTAATAGTGAAGACGCGTAAGTGACTAAGAAAAGAAGAACGAAGACCAGACTTAGGAGGGATATGTATTAAATTAGTTAAGTAGAAAGGAGAAAAACAATTTTTTATTTTATACATTATTAAACAGATTTTAAAAATCACTTTATATCTGAGAGGAAGCCAATGGCCAATGGAGAACTAAGAGATGGAGAGATGTGAGAGAAGTAGGAGGTGCGAGAAACTAAGCGCGCAGCCGAGTTGAAGGCTTTAGAGAGAGGATAAAGGGTAGTGTCGGGAAGACCATAATATCTATGGGAATTGCCATAGATATCTAGATAGGCTATATAGGCTTAATCAATTCGAGACAGAACAAGAGAAGAGACTAGAAGTTGTAGAGAAGGGTCATCCAGAAGTGGACGAAGCTGCTTAATTCGGCAAATATGGAAGTAACAAGATTTAGTAACAGATGTAATTTGAGGGGTTAGAAATAAGTTGGAGTCAAAGAGAAAACCTAAGCTACGAATCAAAGGAGAAGGAGAAATGGAAAGAGAAGATGGTGGAGGCAAAACCAAAAGAAGAAGATTTAGAGATTTAAAGGACTTATTGAAATAGATTAGTTCAAATTTGTCATGATTAAGTTTGAGACACATAGAAGAACTCCAGGATATAATAGATTGAAGGCAAGCAGTTATTTGATTAAGAACAGACTCAAGAGAAGAGTTAGAGAAAGTAGAATAGACATAAGAGTCATCAGCATACATTTGACTATTGAGAGAGTGAGAAGATATAATATGAGGAAGTTCAGAAGTATAGAGAATAAACAGTAAAGGACCAAGAATAGACCCTTGAGGCACACCATAGCTCAAAGATACAGGAGTAGATTTAGAAGATTCAATAGAAACATAGGAATATCTACCAGATAGATAAGATTTAACCCACCGGAGAGCTTCACTATTAAAAGATTTATCAAGTACATCCAACAACAGTGAGTGATTAACTGTATCAAATGCAGATGAAAAATCAAGACAAAGAAGAAAAGTAGAGCAGTGGCGTACCTAGGGTCTTCTGCGCCCGGGGACAAAACACAAAATCTGCGCCCCCCTACATAAAATCTGTCGAACTACATAAAATATAATAACTGTCGTACTCAGTATTTGCATGTAGACTACAGTCTCTGGCGCCTATATACATGCATTTCAGGGTATTTAAATTTCTATATGCATATTGAGCTGAGTTTTAAACAAAATTTATTTTTCTTGCTTTTACTGCAGCAAACTGGTTAATTATATCATCAAAATCAATCTGTTCAAGAACTTCCCTCTCCACACTCATTAGGGCCAGATCGCTAAGTCTATCTTGTCCCATGGATGCTCGAAGGTAGGAAAGAATTATTTTTAATTTACTGAAGGATCGCTCACAGCTGGCAATCGAGACAGCTATGGTAAGAAGGATTTGTAGAGCAACACGCAAATTTGGAAAAACATCTTCTCCGTAACTAATAATAAACGACAAGAGTTCTGTAGGAGTCTTTGGTGCAGTATCCTGGCGGGTCTCAAGGAGCATTCTGCAGTCACATACTTCATTTAATAACTCAATTCCTTCAACATCCGAGTCATAAAAATTTCCAAATTCAATACAATGATGACGGAGACTGTCAAGATCTTTGTCATTCAAAAGTTTGTCTACATCAAGTAAGAATCCGAATTTGAAGTTCAGATCTTTGAGACGAGTAAACCTTGTTGTCATCTCCTGTGGAAGTCGATCTAAAATGCTCTTCATGATCCGAACAATTTCTTCTTCTGCCGAAAGTCCTGCATCTCGGGCAAGTTCTCCAGGCATCCTTCTCCGTCGCCTGATTCTACTTTCTACAGCAACACCCCATAGCTCACATCTTTCCTTTGCTTTTAGCACTGAATCATGGCATATGTCTTCACGGATTCTTGTAATATCCATGTGCAGAGATTCAATATCCAAAGACGCTTCGTGAAAATTCATTGTTGGATCTTGAAGTCTTTTCTGAACACGGTCGATATTTTTGAGTATGTCATGCCAGAAAGGAAGGAAAACTAAGAAGTTGAAACTCAGAATATTTTGTAACAGAATTACAGCATCGCCTCTAGTTTCTTGTGTTTCAGTTGTATCTTCAGACATTTTTTCCAGTAGACTAACTATATTATCAAGTCCATCATGGATTGATTTAACACATTCTGCTCTAGCACTCCATCGTGTTTCTGATTCACGCTTGACTGTGATGGTAACTGCTTCTTTAAGTTTGTGAACTTCTAAAAAGATCCTCAACAAATTTAAATTTTTTTTTAATTATTTAAAAAATTTGGTCACTGATATTGCGCCCCCTCCAGCCCTGCGCCCGGGGACAACTGTCCCCCCTGTTCCCCCCCTCGGTACGCCACTGAAGTAGAGAGGCCAGAGTCAGAAGAAACAATTAATGCGGTCATTATGAAGCCTAAGTAGAGCAGTTTCAGTAGATTGGCCAGGTCTGAAGCCAGATTGAGAAGAGGGAAGAAGTGAGAAAGCAGTTAGATAAGCACTTATTGCTCATTCACAACTCTTTCCATAATTTTAGAAATAAAGGATAGGTTAGAATATAAGTTTTATTTAGTTAATTTATAGAACAAAATTACCAAAATTTAAACTTAAACGTTTTCGTAAAATCTATTGCTTCAGCGTTGGCCGTGGTAATGACTTGTCCATAGATATATGGACTTGTCTATATCTATGGACTTGTCAGTGAGGTCATAAAATGCTCCATAACTCTGGCACACGGTAAGCCTAATCTGGTATCAATAAAAGTTGTATTCTACCACACTACCTATAGTATGATTTTTATTATATTGCTATTGCAGAAGCACGTACTTGTATATAGTCAGTGTCTGAGGTCAGAAAATGCTCTGTAACTCTGGCACACGGTAAACCTAAATTGCTATCAATAAAAGTTTTATCCTATCACACGATAGTATTAGTTTTATTATAAAACTTATACTATCGTGTGGTAGAGCGTCCACGAAAGCCAACTTAGTTTCTATTTCTCTATTTTTGTGTGATCATCTGGATCATTATTCTCCTTCCAGCCAGTGACGTAGGTAGTTTTCCTCTATTGTTTTCTGCATACCCCACTATCTCTAGCTTTTTCTTAGGTTATTTTAGTCACTGATTTTGGTGGTTCAGGAAAATATTCATAAAAAGCTTATACTAAAACAACCGCCGGGGCAATAGCGATTTTACCGCTTGTTGCCACGGCGGACCGGCGAAGCGATAGGACCTATTGCACAACAAGGAAATCCCATATCAAGCCGGGTGACTTTTTTTTATAAGTAGCACAGTACAGGTGTAGAAGTGGGGGTGTTTCTAAGTTCTGCTAGCTTTCGTGATGCAGCATTTATATTTGCATTTTTAGTTATCACACGGATTTAACGATTTAACAATGGGAGTTTTTACAGGACTTATAATCGCCTTGGACGTGGCTTCTTCTACAGAGACCAAGAAAAAGCAAGAAATAAAAAAATTAATTCTGAACAATGACGGAGTGATTTCTTATGCTGTGACCAAGCAGGTGAAACAATTAAATTTTTCAGTTGTAATATGATGAAACCGAAAAAACCCACAAATATAATTATTCATTAAAGCTGCTTGCTAAGAGGGAAAGTGCAAGTCATTGAGGTTCACATTTCTCAGATTTATCTATAAATTTGAGAATGCTGAAAAACTCCAGAAATTTGATGTCAGTTGTCAAATGACAAACTGGATGTAGTAAACTAAGGGTAATCTCCTAGTATATCGTTGTGGATCGGTTTCTATGAAAAACACGGTTTAAAAAACGGTTTAATAGATCAAGAACAGAACATTATTAGAACATTTTACAAACATTTTTTGATAGAAAACCTTACTAAAAAGCGACTTTAAGCAAAAATATCCAAAGGCATTGTTGATACGCGGAATAATACAATTCAGGGAAAGAAAAGTAAGGAAGAGTTAATATCAAAATAAAATAATAAAATTACAAGTAAATTTAAAAATGTTAGAATTATTGAATATGCAAATAAATTAAATATGTAATTATTTAGTTTAAACAAAATCTGAGCGTTGAGCGGAAATTTATCTATGATATGAATTTTTTCATTAATTCAATAGCCAAAATACAGAAATAAAGTAGCCAAAATACAAAAATAAAGTAAATAATAAATAAAAAATAACATCAAATCATTACAATAAAGATAAATTTCTTTGACTCGCTGTGGTGGTGGAGGTCGCTGAAGTCTATCGCGGTCTTGTTTATTCATAACTAGCGCGGTACCCAGGGTTTTTAGAGGTTTTTATATCGTTTTTCTCTCTCCTGTTTCTTTCTCCATTTGCTCTCAGGCTACTGGTCGCTTTCCCGTTCCCGCTTGCTCTCCCGTTTCTGGTCAATTTCGCGCTTCCAGTTGCTTTCCCTCTCCCGATCCTGGTCGCTTTCCCGATTCCGGACGGTTTCCCGCTCCCAAGTTCTTGGTGTTCTGCTGCTTATTTATTGTTTCTAATGTTTTTTTTATTTGTCTTAAGGCATATTGAAAAAAACCGCGCATTTAAAGAAACTGTTTCAGACATGGAGCTATTATTTCTCAATTTTTAATTTCCATAATTTAATTTTTTTATTTCTTTTACTAAATTGTCTATTTCTATTTGAAATGTTTTAATTTTTATTTTCTTTATTCAAACTGTTAACTTCTATCGCTATTGACAAATAGATCTTAACTGGGAACTATGTTAGCTTCGGGAGCAATTTGTAAACGTTCTAAAGTGCTATAATTTTTAGTTTTTTTAATTATATATGTTGTAATTAGTCTTTACTCATGTTTTAAACATCACGTTAACAAACCGGTAATTTCTCATCGAAATCGATCCATGACGCTATACTAAGAGATTATCAGATAAAGAAGATAAAGAAGTGGAAAACAGGTTTGGAAGAGAAAGGACTGAGAGTTAATCTGGGCCAAACTAAAGCCATGAGATGTAGGGATGCTGCTTTGGATCAACCGGCTAAGTCAGGAAAGTACCTGTGTGGGGTGTGTTGTAAAGGAGTAGGTTCAAATTCCATCAAATGCACCTCATGCCACGCATGGGTCCACAAGAAGTTCAGCAAGATTAAGGGCAGACTGAGAGAAATTAGTGACTTCTGCTGTGCAAATTTTTGACTAGCGAGGAACCCGGCATTGCCCGGAGTTTTTAGAGGCCGTTTTTCTCGCTCTCGTTTCCATCCCTGTTTGCACTCCCGGTCGCTCTCCCACTTCCTCTCCCTTTCCCGCTCGCTTTCCCATTCCCGCTCATTCTCCAGTTCCCGTTTCTGCTCGCCCTCCTGCTCCGCTCACTTTGTGACCGATCTCAATTTTTTTTTACAAAAACCTTCCTCTATTGACTTTCAATGTTGTGTGAAAATTTCATTATGATCGGATGAATGGTGTAGCATTGCATAGAGGACATTCATACAGACAGAGATAAAGTTTTTTTTATATCTATATATAGAATAGGGCTGTGCTGGTATGGTTTTTTTTACCGGTACTGGTATTTCCAGGCCAAAAACCGGTTCTCCTGGTACCGGTATAATGTCGAAAGCCTAAAAATGGCTAGAAAAAGTGTCTGAAATAGAGAGCTGCACGGTAATGGGGATTGCGGGAATACCGCGGTAACGGCGGGGAATCCGCGGTAATGCGGACGATCGTGGCAGTAATACCGCGGGGATGGTGTTAGATATTGCGGTAATTCCGCGGGGATGGCGATATTGAGGTAATCCCGCGATGTTGACTAGTCTATTAGGCCCATATATATAGAATAAGTATATCGGACATAAAGGGCAATAAAGGTATTATTGATACGGATGCAAAGATGGCCTCCAAACCGATTTAGAGCTGGACGTACGGTTGACGAGCGACGTACCCAGCTAAGTGGTAACAGTGTTGATGGACTTTTATTTATTCATGGACTCTTTTGAAATCTTTTTAGTTTTGGTTTTGATTACTTTTTATTATGACTGGTGTAAATACTGTTTAATTCTGTTTTGAGACTGTTTAATAAAATGGCAAGTGCATTCAAAATGGATTAGTTTGTGCCATAGTTGTAATACACTTAATAAACTGGATAAACTAAATAATATAATAATTTTTGGTGCGGGGATGGGGATGGGGACCATTAGCAACGGGGATGGTTGGGAATGGGGATGATACTTCACGGGGATGGTTGGGGATGAAGTGTTTCGGGGACGGTTGGGGATGGGGATGAAGTGTTCCAGGGACGGTTAGGGATGGAGTTGTAACTTGCGGGTATGGTTGTGGATGGGGATAATAGTTCGTCCCCGCGCAGCCCTCTAGTCTGAAAGTGTATTAGTGTTACCGTCCTCGGTCGGTCAGTCAGCTTGAATGAATGTTTGTTTTTTAAATCCTTTATATTATTTTCGATTGTCTGTCTGTCTGTCTTCCTGTCACAAACTTTGAGTCTCAAAATTAACTCACTTCCCGTTATCCGATCGAGCTGAAATTTGGCACATCGATTTGGGCTGCGAGACAATTGAATCTATCAAAATTTCAGTCAAAACGGCCCCCGTCAAAACGGTCCCTGTCAAAACGGTACCCGTCAAAACGGTACCCGTCAAAACGGTCACCGTCAAAACGGTCCCCGTCAAAACGGTCCCAGTCAAAACGGTCCCCGTCAAAACGGTCCCCGTCAAAACGGTCCCCGTCAAAACGGTCCCCGTCAAAACGGTCCCCGTCAAAACGGTCCCCGTCAGAACGGTCCCCGTCAAAACGGTCCCCGTCAAAACGGCCCCCGTCAAAACGGTCCCGTCAAAAGGGTCCATATTTTTGAATTTGAATTTAATTTTTGAATTTGGCTCTGGGCTTAAAAATAAAAATCTAGGAACGTATATAAAGGATTTATAATAAAAACTTTGTTTTTATGGGTTAGTTTTTTATTAAACTAAACTACAATTAGTCATGGTTCAGTTAACAAAGCGGAACGGTTCTAGACCATTAATGCTATGCTATTGGTAAGAACCATTGTTCGTAATTGAAGTGTGGTAAACAATGGGCATACATGTAAATTGCACTGCCCATCCTGCTGTTGTAGGTCTTTTACTCTTTTGTCTTTTATGGGTGATGTGCTGAATACCGATTGTTCAGTGCCGGTTCCGGTACCCTTCATACTCGCAGAACCAGTATTTGCCGAAAACCTGCCGGTATACCGGCATACCGGCACAGCCCTAATATAGATAGTATGATTTTTTGTTTCTTTTGATAAATCTTTACTTTGATCCTTGTACTATTTTTTTAGTGTCATTTTCTTGTGACAAATGTGCCAGAAAAGGTAGCTGACTCGTTCAAATGTCGTATAGCAACAAAGTACAGCATCCCCGTCGTCTCACTTGAGTATTTATATAAGTGCTCGCAGGAACAGTCGATCGTTGATCTCAAGCAGTACCAAGTTGGTGCAGACAACTTGAGTCTTCAACTCCAGAAAGGTGTTATTTCATCTCAATCAGGTAATTTGTTTATATATACAATATAATCCAGCTATAATATTAAATAGAATATTAATAATTGAATAGAGTGTTTGGCGTGCAGCCATAAAAGAAAAAAGGTTTATGGTTAGGGTTAGCAGTAGGGTGTTCCAAATGTTCAAAGTTATGGCTAGGGTTAGGGTTAGCATTCAAACTAGTTACTTCGTTAGGGTTAGGGTTTGGGTTAGCATCCCACTAGCTACTTCGTTCACCGGCAGGTAAGCCGGGGCATTCAACATTCCGCAAAAATGCTTTACGCGATTTTTCTCTTTATAAGCTTTTGACAGCCCCAGCCCTGCACCTTAACATGGAATGAAACTCTTGCAAAACCACAAATTCATGCTATTACATTATTTTATTTATTTTCATCTGTCAGAGAAAATGTCATATCAAGGAAGAAAAATCTTACAACAGGGGGGGAAATGTCCTAGCATAGGCGTCGCAACCGGGAGGGACAGGGGACATGTCCCCTCCACTATTGTTGAGTTGGGGGACAACAATGTATTTGTCCCCCCCACTTTTACAATGTCGTGGTTTTTTTGCTTTAGGCCATATAATTCGCGACCCCAGTTGAGCAGTTTCTTTAATGTAATCTTGTGTATAACAAGATGTGCTCATGGAGAATGAGATCAGAAACTTCAAACTTCATGCAATTACTTAAACTTCGTTCTGAATATGACGACACCTTAGCTGAAAGGCTGCGTCGATCCGATCCAAACCTCTCACCCATCCAGAAATTCAAAATGAGATATTATCTCTCATGGCTGATCAATTGCACCATAATCTTTTGGATGAGATGAGTTGTCGAAATATGGCTAATAGCCTAATACCCCTTAATTGTTGATGGTTAAGCTTCTGCGTCCCGTTATTTTTTTCGAACGATACGATACGATTTCTGAAATTTGCCTCGAATTAAACGATACGATACGAGACGCTTCGAACAATAACGATACGATATCGATACGATACGATACGATTTCGGGATCTCGACTGAAGCGGAAATTTTGCCTAGAGATAACATAGAATGATGAACTATACGCGACAGACAATATTAATAACTACATTAAAGAAATTCATTGAAAAAAAATATATAAATATTAAAAAATTTCAAAATTTATAAAAATTTACCAAATTTAATTTTTTTTACAACTTGAAATAAGTTTCATTTGTTTAGTTTTAGTACATCTATTTGTCTAAATTTAGACTCTAAATAAAACGCTACCGCCGATAGAAAGTATTTATTTACTTTATTTAGTGACGCGGCATGATAATGATGACAAACACGAGAAAGTGCCTCTCTGCAAGAATTAAAAAAGTGAAAAAACCCAGCGTGTTTATTTATAGGCGATGGCGAATGCGGTTAGCAATAGCAAGAAAGAAGCTGAGAAAGTTTCGAATTCCAGCTGCAGACGATACGGGCTACGGCACTGTCGTGCACACTACAGGTGGCACACACATACTCACACACAACCAAGAATATCATCGAGATTATAAAGATATATCTTAGATGAGCTACTATTACGGTCAATTACGGATATCGAAACACTAAAATAATCATTCCAATTCTATGTAACAAATTTGAAAAAATAAGTTTATCAAACAGACTAAAGCAAAACATAAACATAGAATGATCATTACTATTACATTACTCATTATTCTCATTAATAATAATAGTCATCGATGTCAGCGAGTACGATTGCCTGTAGGGCTTGTAGTATCAGTAGTATGCAGAGCTCGACTAGCAGCCTAAGAGGAGCGTGGCTTTTTTGCTGCCGGTTCCCAGACTAAAAATAGTAAATAATGGGGCTACAGGCTGTCTGGAAAACCGAATTTAAAGTGGGTATGATAATAGTTATAAACTTCTGTCAATAGGTAGATTAATTAATCAATGTTGATGAATCAATTGCAAATATTCACAGTTGTGACAATCGTTAATTAAATATGTATGACTTTCGTTATTTATTGGAAAATATTTTTAAAAAATCCCGATATTTTTCGGGATTTTAATCGAGAATGAAATTTTAAGTATCGCCAATTAATATCGATACGAGACTTCTTCCGCAGGCTGTATCGTTTCAATGGTGATACGGGAATCCCGTATCGTTTTGAAATCTCGATTGAATTCGAGATAACGATATCGGGACGCAGATGCTTATTGATGGTACAACTGATACCACCGGGACGGATCAGTTGTCCATCTGCACCAGGTTTGTAAATGAGAATTTAATACTTTCTAGAGCTCTACGCTGCTCCATCTTCTTTTATTGCAATGACAGCTGGTCTTATAAGAATTATTTACTGCGTTTCAATCTATCTTATCTGGGAATCCAAGGACAATGCCATGATAGAGCCGCTAATGTGAAGGAAACCTTTTCAGGAGGGCAGGCTTGTTTTCATGAAAAGGAACCGCGGATGACTTTCGATCACTGCAGCAACCACTGCGTGAAGCTGGCCACGCAAAAATGCTGTAAGCAAGTTCTTCTTCGTGACACTCTACAATAATCTACTATATACCCACGAGTGTGCCGTTTTCTTCTTTTAACTTTACCTTAACCCTACTATTAGCAGATATAAAAAATTTATGGGTGTCTTGCTATGCTCCCCTGCCACAGCAAAAGGAAGCAAATCCACTTTTGGCCTAAAATTAGATTAATTATCTGTTTAAATGTAGAAAACAAGACCTACGGTATCTATATATATAAAGATAAATGTTTGTGGGTTTGTTTGTCTTTTATAGAAATCTGAACCGCTGGAGCGATCTTGATGAAATTTGGCAAGGAGGTAGTTCTCAAACAGGGGAAAAAGTTAAGAAGGTTTGGACACCCTACTCCAATCCCCTGGCTCAGTGGGGAGGGCCAAAAACCCTTTCCAGGCCAAAAGTGCCTATGTACGACCATCAAAGGTATTTGTGTAATAAAATTCAAATTTAGTTTACGTAACAATGTTTAAAGGCTTCAAGCAACTTTTATTAGATCTATTTTACGTTTTATGGGCTAAAAGAGGTTAGGAAAAAGTGGAAAAGAGAAAATGAGCGTGAGTGGGAACGGAAAAGCGACCGGAAGCGGAAGAGCAAGCGGGGAAGGAAATGGGAGCAAGATAGAAAAACGATAAAAAAAATCTTTGAAAACCCCGAGCAACGCTGGGTAACCCTGCTAGTGGTATATACGAATTGGATTTACTATGCCTAGTTTTTGTGTATAACCCATGGCAATAGGAATCATGTCCCAACACTACTGGTAAAACCTAGATTAGTTTTACGTTTATTACGAAATCACGTTTTGGTGAATTGCTTCCTTTCTGCTTTAACGGGGCAGTATGTTCCTCAAACTTTAATTTGTACCATATGTTTGTGAGCCACCCTAACAGACACATTAGGTTTTCTTATAGCTTTCAGTGTTTGGTAATATCAATGTAACAGATGACAAGTCAAAAACATGTAAAAAAAATTAGTACAATTTTTTATAAATTTTAGATTTTTAAAGAAATAATTCGGTTTCACTGAAGTGTTAATAAAATTTAGCTGAATAGCATGCTTAATGAGAAAGAAAGAGTCTGCTGAACAATTTTATAAACTTAAAAGCAGTCTGCCCACATAGAACAAATATGTTTGAACACTGTGATTATGATCTTTGTTTTATTTTCTTTTTGACTTTGTTTCCTGCATTTCTACTATATATTATTTTGTTGAAAATCTTTTTATGGAAAATGTGCCTCAAAGTGTGAAAAAAATAGGTTTGTTAATAAATCTTTGTAAAAAAAAATCTTTTATAAACTTTTTATATTTAAAACGTCCTCTAAAAAAATTTCCTGTGCCAAAATGGTGGTTCCAAAATACTCTGCTTTAAAATTTCATGTGCTAAAATGGTGGTGCCAAAGTGCTCTAATCTAAAACTTCCTGCGCTAAAACCTCCTATAGCAAAATAGTCCCACAGAGATGGCCCTACGAAAATGTCTTGTTTTAAATTTTAATGTTTCAGTTATTTTCTTGTCGGCAGATAGTAGCAACAAGCAGAAGAATTATGTTCCATCTGCTGTTACAAGTGGCAGCCTGAAGACATGGAGACTTGGTGAAGCTAATATTCCTTATTTTGATGAAGAAAATTATGAACTCGTGGATTTTGCTATCTTCTCTGTTAGTCAATTTAGTCTGTTTAATAATTTAATTTTACTGTTTACTGTTTTTAAACTTAAAATTAAACAAGTGAAGCGTTACATAAAACGTATCTTAGTAGAAATCGTTGTTTGTTACGAGTCGGGGTTTGAGAGTAGATAATGGGAAATAAATTCAAACGTAGTTATAAATAAATTGTGTTAATGATGTTTCTAAAACTTTTCTTTACTGTTATTTTTATCTTAGCAACAGGTTGATGATTATTCTATCAAGAAACCATCAAAATCGTCTTTCCACGTGGTCGAAATTCACGTTGGAGTTCCAACTAAGGCTGAAGAAAATAACAGGAACTCGAGTAGCGTTTTTCTAAGTAAAACCACCCAATCTTCTTTTTATCGGATCTTTACACAATCAGGTTTCATCAGTAATGGCAAGGTAGAATTTTAAAATATCTTACGACACTTCTAATTAGATTCTTATTAGAATTCTTCTGCAATTCACATCGAGAACTTATTGTGTTGCTGAGTAGATGTTCTAATTATCTTAACTGAAGAGTTAATGATATGTTCTAGTCACATTTTTATTAAGTAGAAATGTATTTTTTTTTATAAAATAATGAAAAATGTTTTTCAAGTTTGACCAATCATGTGACAAGAAAGAAATGAGATTCACCGACAATGTTGATGTTGCACTGTCAGTCTTTTCCAAGTTATGTCAACAACATTTGACCAGTTCACTGGAACTTCTCCAAAACTGTTCTTCTGATCTCTTGAATGCTGGGATCGGATCAACAAAATTACAGCTGGTTTGCAGCAATTTTTCTTAAATTATTTTATTGTTATTTTCATGATTGGTTAGATTTTAATTTTTATCTTCATTTATGAGTAATCGATTTGTTTTTTGAGCTAATTAAATAAAAAAATGTGTCTTAATTAATTTTAATTGTTCATATATTATGTATAAATGAATAAATAATATGAAAACAATGAATTAAATGTTATATAATGTAGGAGGTTGAATGTTTTTATTATTATGTGACCAAATTAATTATTTCATTTTTGCATACATTTTAAATACAAATATCAACATAAAATATGACTAACAAAACTTATAATTTGTATTAAATTGCCACATTTTTTTTTATTACATTGTGGTAGAAACTTGAGAAACAAAGATTGTTGAAAGAACCTGATGAAGAGGTTGTGAGGTTTGTTGAAGAAATATGGCACGAATCACTCGGATGTCTCGAAGAAATTCTTTCCGTACCTTTCTCGTCCATCAAAATCAACCAGGTTTGAATTTATTCTCTGGTGTTATTACTAATCATCTTAGTGATATGCTATTAGTATGTGGGTTTTCCTTTGTTTATGTTATGATGATTTTTTATTCCTCGAATCTGCTTCTGATTATAATAACAATTAATATTTACACCAAAATTGAAATTTTGGTTGAAGTGTTTGGTACATGCTTTTGTGCTCTGAAAAACTTCAAGACTGCAGATTATTTCCATGTATCAACTATCTTGCAAAAATTATGTTCAGTTTACAGGAATTACATGCATCGGCTCAAATATAATGTTTAGTGTATAAAAATTATATACTTTATACATCTTAAGATTGAAAAGAGGATTCATAAAAATAACATATTACATATTTCTTTAGATCGAAAAAGGATTTATAAAAATTATATATTTTCTATTTCTTTAGATCGAAAAAAGGATTCATAAAAATTTTGTATTTCATATTTTTTAGATTTATAAAAATTATATATTTCATATTTCTTTAGATTGAAAAAGCAGAGTCGAACCTGGTTCATATGAGGCAAAGGTTTAATGAAAGACGAGATGCTAAAGATTTAGAGGAAGAATTCTATAAACTGATACCACACAAAACTATTGTAGAAATTAATAATAAACAACTGGTGGCTAAGAAACTGGAGCTATGCCAGGTAGGTATTTTGTTGAAACAAAACATTGTTCTTAATTTTTTTATTGATAAATAAAATATAAATTGAAATAAAAGTTATTGGAAGTTTAAATTAAGTTTTTAAGTAAATAATATAATGCAGTTCTCAAGCTCTTCCCGCATCCTGATTATTGTGGAAACCATATGACCTTTTGCCGATATCATTATGCTGCTTTTGCGACTGGTTCAGTGATACCTATATGGTTTTTTTTATTAGACATTTAAGTAAGGATGTTGTGGTTGTAGCTTAGAAATGTATGTTTCAATAAATTTATCATTTTGAAATGTTTATTTTAAATGTAATTATATTTTATCTTTGATCCATGTACGAATTTCATAAAGCCTTGCGACACAGTGATTTAGGCATACCCTGTCAATCTGTAAAAATTGGCCAACAAAATTATTTGATTTCTATTACTTTTTAGCACATGCTCCAACTTATTTACTCTATGTTTCAGTTGTTAAAGTCTATAAATTAAAATTCTACAAAAATTGGAATTTCACTATTGTTTTTATCTAGCTTTATTTTTAACACTAATTTTCTTGTGCTTAAAAATGCCCAATTTATTTAATGTTATACTGCTCATTTATTAATTATTTTGTTACTTTGATTTACAACTTTTTATAAAATGTTTTCAACTATAGCTTATTAGAGACCTCATATCTGTAAGTGAGAGTTCCAGAGGGAGTCCACTGAATCCTTCACTATCCAAGTACAAGTCCCTCAGGTGTGCCATGAGAACATTGAACGGAAAAGAATTTGATGATGTTCAGAATCTTGTCATGTCGTCACTTTTGAAAGATATGCCAGGGAGAAAAAAGTTGTTAAAATTGAATTAATTAATTTATTTATTTATATGTTTAAGAAATAGTTTTTGTTTTATCATTTAAAATATTGTTTAATTGGAAGTTTGCATATTTGTTAGTTCATTAATTGAATACTTAAAATTTTTTGATTATTTTGTTCAAGTGTAACTCTTTTGTTTCTTATGGTTGAGTATTTTAATTATTTTTAAAAGTTAATTTTTTGTTTTCAATACTTATTGGAGGTATGTTTTACTTGTTTTCAATGAGATTTTAATAGAAAAGTTTCTAAATATTTGTTTGTTTTTTTTCATATTACAGATATCCTGGGTTGAATATTGAGAAAATATTAAAAGTAAACCGATTGGCAGAACTTCAAGATTTCTCTTCAAATGTTGGCAATGTAAAATTGATGTTTCACTCTACGAAACCTGAACACGTAGTTGGAATTTTATCGAGGTTAGTTTGTTTTTTGGAAGCTCGCAATGATGGTGTTGCTGATGATGAAGGTTTTATATATTGTATTATATTATATTAGTTTATTAGGCACAGGAATAAAGCCTCTTGTCTTTAGAAAAATGCTTGCCACATCCGATGTCATATGTACTTGAAGGTGTTATATATGTACTTGAAGGTTTTATATATGTACTTGAAGGTTTTATATATGTACTTGAAGGTATTATATAATGTACTTGATTTTTATATCAGTTCTTTTATTTTCTTTACTTTTTACTTTAAATCCGAGTTTATTTTCTATTGAAATATTGGTTTCCAGACCTTACTAGAACATCAATGTGTCTGCCATAAAAACAGATGTACACACAAGATCACACATACAATAATAGTGATATTTCTGTTTTAAGATGAGTTCAATTATCCGAACATGTATTACGTTTTTGAGCGTGTACACAGCAGTTTAAAATAAACAAAACAGTTTATGAATAAATAATAATATTAAATTATAATTACTTACAGAGGTCTCCTTTTACCCAAAACAGTGGTTGAAGAACTGGGAGGTGTGCTAACTGATGTCGGAAGGCTTGGAGGAGGCATCTACTTTGCTGAATCGGCCAGGTAACTAAAATTAAAGATCGATTTGATGTTCAGTTTTGTTTTTTTTGTTTTTTACATTCAGTTTTGCCACTTTTTTATGTTGTGTTTTACAGATCGCTGTGTTTTTAGATTGATTTAATTTAAAATTGAGTTTTTATGAAAATTGTAAGCTTAAATAATCTGTATTACAATAATAAACAACATAAGTACTACAGTAAGTACTTATTGTTGTTCAATCTTTTCTATAATTTTATTTTATTTTTCTTGAATTCTTTTTAAATGCGGATCTTTTTTTCTGAAATTGGTCTAGCATTACATTAGAGTTAGAGCATCACGTTCTTATCATAACGAATTCTGTAACTATAACATAAAATAAACGATTTTTAAGTGCCCTCAAATTGTTTATTTGAACTTTAAAAAAATAGACAAAACTATACTTAAAGGATGCTTTCTTAAAAAATTAGATCCAGTCATTAAAACGTATAAAACTATATTAAAATATTGTTGTAAAAGGTGAAAAGGTAAAGGTCATGACACTTAGGGCATCACTACATAAAATATATAGAACTCAGCACTCATTTATCAACCAGTTAAGAATGAAAGACTGAGTAGACATGACCAAATTTAAGTTAGAAAACTACATGCCTGAACCTGGAATCAAACCCGGGTACTACGAATATCCAAGCCGGTGGGTAAACCACTAGACCAACGCGTCTCACAAAAGTAGTTGTTGTTTGTGTCATAACTCTTTTTAAGGATTGGTAATATATGTATTTATGTGCAAAATAATTTTCAGTTCAGGAAGATCTGCTCCAGTGATAGACAAAATAATCTAACTTTTCTGACCTTGGTGATCATAAGTAAACACTATTTATCTGCCCATTAACCAGGGTTCTATCTAAGCAACTGTTCAGAGGCGCTACTCATATATTGAACCATACTGCAGAAAGAATGTTGTTCATAAAACTAAAATGCCTGAAAATGATTTTTAATACTAGATTTCATTAGATGTACCAAGTTTTGAAAATTCCAGGATTGTGTTTAAATATTTCAAAGCTCGGGGTTCGGGTTTCTCATTTTCAAAATTTCGGGTTTCAAATTTAAAAAGTTTGGTTTCACGTTTTAAAAAATTTGGGTTCGGGCATCCAAAAAAGACCGGGTAGTACCGAACTTCGGGCACGGGTCAGGTTCCTGTGACATCCCCAGAAATCAGTATCTGTTAACTTGGTTTTTGTATAAAAATGTGGTCTATAACACAAACAATATTTGTATTTCTCTGTGATTGTACAAGATGTCACACACTTATTTTATAGTATGTTTATTAGAATCTGGTGTTGCATTTGAAGAAAAAATATTTTTCTTCAGAATTACCACGGCATAAATTTGAATATTTTAAATCCTTAAAGCATCTCAAGCAAGTATTCAAGACAGTCAAAAACTAGCGGCGCGAGGGTTATGTTCGTCAACTCAGTGGCGCTCGGATCAACGAAAGAAGTATTTGAAGAACAAGTTGGTGCTACGGAAGCTCCGAAAGGTTTCAACAGCCTTATCGGGGTGGCGAAATGGAGAGATTCACAATCTGTTTTTGAGGTTGTTCTTTAAAAATGCAGTAGTTTGTATTTTTGTCTATATTGTTGTGTTTGCTGAAGTTTCATACAAATAGATTTTTATTATAGAACTGGTAAAGTTTATTAAATTTATTCTTCAAAGATATGAAAATTATTGTTTGAAGGAAGTAGGTTGTATGAAATTTATATAAAAATTTACCAATAAAGATTTATAGTATCTTAAAAATGACATAAAAAATTGATTAGCTATAATTTAGAAAAAATATTAGCTATAATTTAGAATAATACTAGCTATAATTTAGAAAAAATATTAGCTATAATTTAGAAAAAATATTAGCTATAATTTAGAAAAAATATTAGCTATAATTTAAAAAAAATATTAGCTATAATTTAGAAAAAATATTAGCTATAATTTAGAAAAAATGAGAATTAACAATGGTTTCTGATTATTTCTTCAGTTAAATAGATGATTGTCAGAACAGTTTGGCTTTGTTCTACCATCTACTTAAATCTACTAGCTACTTGAAGTTATTTTGCAATGCTTCTTACCAGGACGATGAGTATGTGGTTTATTCGACCAACCAACAGAAACTTGAATATGTGATTGAGTATCAGATTGAGGGAGATGTCAAGCCTCATTCATTGGGTGGTTTTTGCGATGCAGAGACAGGTTTTCTCGTAGATGCTGATGGCATCTCAAAAGAAATATCAGAATGTTAGTTGCAACTGTTTTATTACACATTGATTAAAATCATTTATTTTTGATCAATAATGATACAATTTAAAAGCGTGAACCTGTCAAAATGTATGTAGGCCTGGTAAGTGTCCTTGATATTACAAATTATCCAAAGAACTATAAATAATGTATTTGTCAGATTATTCAAAGATAATGGCTAACTTTGACAGAGTTAAATCTCTGGTTAATCATTACTTTTTTTTTATTAAATATGCTTTGTGGTTCGGGCCGATAGAATAGAACCACCGTGTATCCTCCTATGCGTGTCGTAAAAGGCGACTAAAGGGAGGTTCGCAGGAAGGGCATCCGGGTAAAACTTTGCTCCAAATTCCATATGGGTAACAAAACAAAGAATTTCCTGCCGGCTCGGACGTCGCCTGATCAAACAAGGTCGACAAGGTCCGCGCTTCCTTTTCTCGGCCTAGACGGAAGTGAAAAGTTAGCTATGGGCTTGAAGAAGAATTTATGAACTCGGCCTGAAGCGACTGTCTGCCCTGGATTGTGACTTGTGGAGGGGCCTGATATGGATAAAACGTCCAACCCTAGCATAGCGTGGAATAGGGACGTTTTAAAAATAAATGATGATGATGATGATGATGATGTTTAAATGGTAATTTTTGTTATTACCAATGCTTTTATTAACTCGTCGGCTCTGTTTCTCTGTCTGTTTCTCTGTCTGTTTCTCTGTCTGTTTCTCTGTCTGTTTCAAATCTTGCAATCAATTTTTGAGTCACTTCCTGATGGTAGATTTTTTTCAAATTTTGCATACATGCTCAAGATAGAAGACAAAGCAATATTCAATTATTAGTTTTACAATAAGTCAATTAATTTAGTTAATTTTCTTGAGGATTTTATCGAGGGGTTTCTTGAGGGTTTTCTTGAGGGTTTTCTTGAGGGTTTTCTTTAGGGTTTTCTTGACCACAAAACGCTAACCGACTGGCAGAATATTTTACCAAGTTTACACGAACCACACTCACTGACCGCGATTCTCAAGCGTGTACGAAATTTTTATGAAAATAGTTGAGATATTTAAATTTTATGCTTTTTGATGATATTTTTATTATTATTACCAATGTTTTTATTAACTCGTCGTCTCTGTTTCTCTGTCTGTCTGTTTGTTTCTCTGTCTGTTTCAAATCTTGCAATCAAGTTTTGAGTCACTTCCTGATGATAGATTTTTTCAAATTTTGCATACATGCTTAAAATAGAAGACAATGCAATATTCAATTATTAGTTTTACAATAAGTCAATTAATTTAGATAATTTTAATTAATTTCGTTATTTCGATATAATTAAGATATTTCGACTTTAACATAAAAGAAAAGAGTAATATAAGAAAAAATTGATTGCAAAATTTGTGTTTTAATTACATATAAGAGCATTGGTTTTAAAAATTCGTTTTTAATTTACTTGTTTTTCTAGTGAACATGAGTGATGTTACAAATGTCAAAGACCCAATGGAGAAAATGAAATCCGGTCTAATGTCAAGGTCATCCGAGGAGTTGTTACCGATGGGATCTGTAAATGTTTTTGTAAGGATGATCGACTTAGTGGCTGAAGTTAGTTTGGATTGATTGGTTGTGTTCGTTTTTATTATTATTATCACTTCATTGAATGACTCACCATTTGTCTAGTAATTAACATTTAAATTGAGAATTATTTTTTTATGTTTTTATGATGAAAACATAACATATTTTTGGCCTGTTAGGAATTTAGAGTTTGTGTTCATAAAATGATCGTCCCAGTTTCAGCAGGTAATAGCTACAATTATATAAAATTGGAAGTGTTCGATGTCAATTGGCGTGCTAATTGTGAAATAAAAGAATGTTAAAATAAATAAATAATGACGTTATTTAATGTGACCTTCAAAGCTACTGTTATTGGTGACAGGTAGAAAGTTTATAGAAAAATACCTGAGCAATTTATTTGCATCTTTCCATTGTTTTTGAGTTTTTTACTTTAGGAGGAAGTCTAGATCAGCTATATTGAAAGCTCTGTTACCATGTGACTTGGAATGGCAAGTACTCCTTTAATAGAAGTTCACAGTCTTTGGGGTTTTTTGAAGTTCACAAAGAAGACGAAAATTTCTGGATAGATACGTCAGATTTTTGTTTTTCAGTGCAAGCTTTAAGCTTTCAGCTTCCTGTTTGATAATGCAAACAATGAAGTTCTCCAAAAATTGGGTCACACAGTATTTTTTTCTTTGAAGATGACATAAGCAATAATTGCAAACTTGAACCAACGTAAATAGTAAGAAGGTTTCTCAGTCAAAGATTAAAGCCTGGGTGTGACCTAACTTCTAACTAGCATTTCTTTGGCAACAAATTAAAGACAAGTCAAAACACTCCAGACCTCTCATTGCATCGAAAATCCTTTTTTGAAGACAAATTAGAGTTGATAGAGTTGATGTAGATGTCAAAATCTTGAAGTTAAGAAGCAGGAAAAATATTATTTCTTTGTGTATTGATGTAGTTGGTTGCAGATTTGAGACAACATGCACCTGATGGCAGGTGATATTTCAGGCTTTAGTTGCAAGTGATTTTTTTTTACAAGCAGCTATATTACTAATAATAATGTTTGACAATATTTAGAGTGGCGTAAATCCTACAGGACTTCAAGGCCACTGAAGGGTTCTTTGCAGAGGCAGCCATTTATAGGCGCCTACCCCTTTAGCAATGCGAGTGAACTCCTTGCTTAAGGGCGTTACGCTGGTGACGCCGGTGAGACTTGAACTTCCGACCTAATGATCGACAGGCGAACGCTCTACCGCTCTGGCACCAGCGCCTCAACACATCAAATTCACTAATGCAAGCAGATAGTTTGTGCAGTGTTTTGAAGATTGGTTTTTAAAAATCTCCATAAATCTGGATTTCCTCTGCATACGGTTTGGATGGCAGATTGTGAAAAACACATGTTTCCCTTTCCCTTTCACTATAGTTTGTGTTTATGATGTTTGTGCTTTATATATATATATACATATATATATATATATATATATATATATATATATATATATATATATATATATATATATATATATATATATATATATATATATATCAATGAATATATATATATATATATATATATATATATATGTAAATTTTATTTGTATGCATTTCTTTTCTTAATTATAACAATAATAAATGTATTAATCTTGTCAACCCTCCAGGTTGTCATATTACAAGAATATACAAACTATTCTGATGAGGTGATCGAGGCCAAGTATGTTTTCCCACTGGATGAAAAAGCTGCTGTATGTGGTTTTGAGGCTTTCGTGAACAACAAACACATAATTGGAAAAGTCAAGGAGAAGCAGGAAGCTCATAGAGAATACAAGGAGGCCATCAGCAAGGGGCACGGGGCCTATCTTATGGATCAGGATGAAAAAGTACAGGTAGATCTTTTCACTTAACTTTCTAGCTGGAATTATCTCTGAAGTTTTATGATGAGCTGGTATCTCATAGATATCTGGTCTACATTAATGTAAGAGTCTCTTTAAATTCATAGAGACATCACAATATTATAGAGTCAATGAACCTGCATAGCTGAGCGTCTGCATTTTCTCCTTTCAATTATCTTACATGTTAAGATAAGGTCATATAGAAACCTATTTTTATTTAATAATTTGTTGTTAATTTCAGTAAATTGTTTAGTTAAGAAATAAATTGTTATTTTTTTATATTCTTGAGAATTTCTACCAAATACCATAACTTTTAATGATTGAGACATGGAGAACATTATCAACTAAAGTTTGATCGGCCCAAGCACCTGTCTTTTTTTAAATCTAGGCTACATGGCTATACAATAATCAAATAATAACACCAACTCTGTCTCTTTGAATCTACCCAATAATCAACATGTGAACTTCCACACACATATACATGTCTATTGTTTTCCCAATAACCAACAGGTAAGCTCCATACTGCATACAAACACTAAACACATTTTTATCTTTACACTAGCATCACCTGTGTGTCTTCAACTAAATAAAATCACAATTTTCAAACTTTCAGTTTTCAAAACATAGTTTTATTTTTTAAATATAAATTTTGCAAAACATAAGTTTATCAAAACAAAAATTTTTCCTAACATAATGTAATACTTATGCCTTAAACATCCTGGTCAAAAATTTTGGTGAAGACACAGTTTTTGATGTTTTGATCTTTTGAGACAACAATTACAGAATCCAATGATTATACTCTTGATAGACCAACATAGAGTTGTGTATGGCTGAAAACTGTTTTTGGTAGATATATGCGAATGTTGTCAAAAGTTTGACCTAAGATTTATTTATTGTTATAGAAAAGGAGAGATAGAAAAGGAGAGATGGAGAGGAAACTGTTTACATTTAGTTTGAATGGCAGGTTGGTGTCAGAAGGGGTAGGGTGTATTAGAACAGTTTCCATGTTAGCTGATTCTATTGCTCTTGCTTCAATTAGATTGTGCTGTAAGCGTGTGACTGTGTGACTGTGAATCGAGTTCCATTGCATAGACCTTTAGACGGTAATAAGTTCCTGGGTAACATGACAACAGTGCCAATCTTCAATTTGAGCTTGTGAGGTGGCATTCCAGTTGGAGTCAAAGTATTTAGAAATTCTTCTGGATAGGCTAGTTGTTCTTCAGCTTGATCACTTACAATGCAATCGACACTTTCATAAACTAATTCTTCTCCTGGCATGTGCTTCAATACATGGTTATTGAGTTCAAGTTTGTAACACTTAGAATCGCTCTTTCCTTTAGTTGATGCAGAATAACGTTTTTAAAGTCTATATTGCTATACAGCTGCTCAACTGGATCCTGCGTTGCTGGATAACACCGTTAAGGCAGTTTGATGGTAACTCCATGTTTAGCACTCCCATTTCTAAAAGCCATTTTGCAAATTCTTTTTCGCTATCAAGAGCTTGCATGTTACTATTCTGGGTGTATTTTTAGATAAGAAACTTACATTTTCTAACCACATCACATCTATCATCAAATCATGCAATCACCACCTTAAAGCTATACGTGACATTCAGGGCCGGATTAACACATATGAAGGCCCTGGCGCACTGAGAGAAATGAGGCCCCATTATAAAATTTACAAATTATGGCTTTAATGTTTCAATTCAAAGCCAAATGAAATGTATCATTAATTACACAGTTGAAATTTCTCAACTATAAACTATCAAGTAAGTACAACAAAAACATAGACCTACAGATTACAGAATAATGTACATTATGATTTACAATGATTTTTTCTACGTAGATTTAGCTTAACTGAATGCGTTAATAACTTTTGAAAATTCCAACTCCTGAAATACATCACTTTCAATGTTTAAGAGAGATAGGTTGTTTAGTCTCTCTTGAGTCTGTGTTGACCTCAGAGCAGATTTGATGCGTTTGAGGTCGCTGAAAGATCGCTCACCGGCACAGTTCGTCACAGGCAGTGTCAAGTAATGACGAAGAAGAATGTAGGTGTTCAGGAAGGCCTTACTGAAATCATTTTGCAGCACCAATTTCAGCATCTCGGGAGGTGAGCAGAAAGTAAGCTTGAGATTCTTGAGCAGTGATCTCCACTGGAACCATTCATTCTCAACTTGGCCCAGACTCTCCAAATCTCTTGAGTAGAAATCTACCACTCTATTGAGAGAAACTTATGCTCCCACATCAGTGTGCCGTGAGAACGAGAACAGCTTGTCCACTTTTGAGTAGGCTTTGATTCGCTTGTCCAGGTCGAGAAGAAGGGAGTCAATAATCAACAGGAAAGTGGATATTCTGAATTCTTCAGAGCAAAACCTTCAGCATTTAGATCATCTGCTGTTCGTCGGAAGTATTTTTTTCGTTTCTAAGTGAACTGTAAAATTCCAGATTGTTTCTTTCCTAGTTCAACAAACATAGCATTCTGACAAACTCATTCAGAGACTGGCGAAGACTCACAGAAGATCCCAGATTGGCTTTTTCAGACTAGCGAAGCTTACTTGTCATGTTTATTCTCTTCAGAACACAGCTCCAAAATGCTGTCAGAAAGCCTGTTTCCAGCTTCGCCAAAGCTTTAGTAATAAATTAAGCTTCAGCTTTGGTAGCCTTATTCTGCAAAGGATCTCCAGCAAACTGTTTAGCGCATCAGCACCTGCAGACCAACGAGTTTCACTCAGTCGCTTTAGAACAGTACATGATCCTTCAGTAGTTTTTAACTTGTCCGTTAGTACACGACACCATGAAGTAGAGGAAGATAGAAACACGTACAGTTTCTGCACAACTCCGAAGAAGGTAACGGCTTGGACACACATGACTCAGCTGTAGCATTTCCAGAAAGATTTAGAGAATGAGCCATGCAAGGGATAAAATGTGCCCTTGGGTTGTCATGGAGCACTCGGGCTGGACTCCATTGTAGACTCCGGACATGTTGGATGCGTTGTCGTATGTCTGACCTATGCAAAGACCACCAATAGACATAGTTGTGACACACTTTAACTAACGAACTTAGCAATCTTCGTTCAGAATGTAGTTTTTAGAATATTATGCTTGCATAATAATTTTTTATTGTAAAATTTTTGAGGCCCTTGCACAGGTGCGCCACCTGCGCCATGGTTAATCCGCCACTGGTGACATTAGACCTCTCTTCACTACTGAACTTGCTAGTATGCTCATATGCTGTCTTTTATTATCTAGAATAGACTACTGCAACTCAACTCTCTACAACATCTCAACTCACCAAACATCTCGTCTCCAAAGAATAATGAAGTGAGCAGCCAAAGTAGCTCTCAATATCTCTGATTCAGTTCGTCAACCTTCCATTAACCATTTTCTCAAACTACACTGGTTACCTATCCCCTATCGCAGTGGCGTGCAGAGGTTCTTTGATGCCCGGGGCCAACCCCTTGATTGGATGCCCCTATATTGTTTTTTCCCTAATTAATTCCCCCTCTCAATGCACTGTGCTGCCCCCTCTCCCTTTCCCCCAGGAAATTTCAGGGTTTTGTTATAGTTTTTCATTTTTTTTTGGGTTCCCCTGAGTCGGGGGATCGGAGTAGGGAGTCCAAACCTTAACTTTCTTCCCCTGTATGAGAACTACCTCTTTGCCAAATTTCATCAAGATCGCTCCATCGGTTTAGATTTGTATAAGAGACAGACAAACTCAGTCATTTTTATATATAAAGAAACACAAAAATTAAAAATGCATTAAACATCAATCATCATCGAGTTCAATGCATGTAGGTCCTTGACCCGATTCTTTGCACAACGTTGATGAACTTTCCTCTTCCTTGTCTTCTTCAGAAATATAATTCCAGTTAGGTACTTTAACTTTTCCCCAATTCTGTTGGACATAAAGAAGAGCCGAAGTTGTGCCTGGATTGAGGTTCATCCTTGAGGTGGAGACGATGTTGCCCGAAGCTGAGAACAATCTCTCACTAGAAGTAGATGAAAGTGGGACACAGAATATTCCTCTCGTTGCTGCTTCCACCATTGTAAAATGTCAACCTTCATAGGGAGATAACACAAACATTAGTATATTTATTTATATTTTAAATAAATCAGAATAATCACTAAAAGGTACCTTAGAACGTTCAAAAGGTTTTGGCAAAGTCAGGTACAGATCTAATTCTTTTTGAAGCTGGGAAACCTCTTCTAATCCCTCATCTTCTGACAACTCCAGAACCCTTCTTTCAGCCTCATCACCAGGTACAAAGGTGGGCCGTGACTGAGAATAGCTCGGGGTCTTTCTGAACTCTTTTGTGCTACCATGGTCTTCTATCAAATGTGTTACAGTTGAATCAAAACACTTTTCAGACTTGAGCAGAGCACCTTTGAAAAAGGGATGAAGGAGATGGGCAAACCTCAAGATGTCAACACATTTTTCATCATATGGCATTCTCGTTTTCAGCTGATCGAGCAACATGCAAGCAAAAACCTTGATTGGCTCCTCGAGGGTGTTTTTTTTTAATTTCGTTGGTCAAAAAATGTGAAATATTGAAATGATGAGCAACTGCGAGGTGAGAGGTGGGCTCGCTTTCAACCGAGCATTCTTCCGAAATTTTCTTCATCTGTGTCAGGATAGGCAATACCTGTTCCAAAAGGATGAAGTCGTATTGGCTAGGAATTACATGGCACACATCCTGGTTTTGTTTATTGTAGAGCTCATCAAATACCGATCTCATCCTCAAAATTGATTCGATCATCATTTGGTTTGAGTTCCATCTTGTTTTGACTGGAGTGATGATCTTCGCATAATCAACTGCAACAAATTTATAAAGTGTATTATAGAAAAACACCAAATATAATTGAAATGATACATAAACAATTGTTAACGATAAGTAGTCACCTTCTTGTTTGCGACACTCATTCTTTATTGCTTGAATAGCCTGGTGTGACCTGGATACCAAAGCTGTGGCCTGGTCGATGGCACGTGAGAGGTCGATGGAGGCTTTTACAGCATTAGCAAGTGAAGTATTAATTAATTTGATGATCGAAACAAATCATAAAGCTGGTTATTTGGTCAGATTTGGTACTGGCTAATTTCATGTTGCTTGCAGCATCATGAACAACGACTCTGTGGGAGGTTTTCTGCAGCCCTGGAATCTCCTTAATCATACGATCCAGCTCCCGAGCGATAGGAAGGCCTGTGTGTTTTCCTTCAAAGTTCACACACGCGAGAGCCCATCTGCAATTTTTTAATATTTGCTGAATGATAATGAATAAAAATCAATACAACTGAAAATTACCTTTTCAGAATGAACTCATTATTAATGTAGTGAAGCTTGAGGCTGAGGAAGGGATCATTTGAGCGAGACGTCCAGCAATCAGAAGTAAAGGAAATCATGTCACACTCATCCATGTCTTTCAAGATCTCTTTGTCGATAGCAGATTTTAAGTTATTGTGCAAAAGTGTTAATTTGGGCCTGAAAAATTAAGGTAATGCATTGATATAGCTAATAAAACACATCTCATTAAATCCGAAATATAACTTACCCAGCAATGGTTTTTGGACTTTTTACGTTTAACCTTGAGTTCATATAGGCTATGAACTCCTTGAATGCATCAGATTCAACAAGGCTAAATGGTAGAGATGCTCGGAGCAACAATTTTGGTCACCTCCATATCAAAAATCAGCTGTCGATGGTCTCAATGAATATTTTTCATAGTAGTCAGTGACTTTTGGAGTTGCAAACAGACGCCGTCTCTTTGAAGGCGGAGTCTTGTATGGTGTTTCGCCATCATTTACCTCATCTGTAGGATCTAAAATCGATAAATAAAGTAGGATGACATTTACCAACAAACGTATTTATACATAATTGAACCATACCTTCATGAACTTTTTCAAGTTGACGTTTGTCTACAGTTTCAGCTTTCTGTAGAGTACTAGCATCCATAGGATGACTAGCCTTGAGATGATGCCGAAGTGAAGATGTGGAAGCTTTTTTACACCCCAATATCTTCTCACACCTGTTACACTTAGCCTCTTCTTTACCATCCACTTTAGTGAAGTAGGTCCAAAGAAGGTGTGCCTGACGCGGCATTTCGTTCCATCGATGATAATCGGTTAAATGCTAGCTAAAGCTAAATGTGGCTAAGAAACAACGTTTTCAATATTTAGATATAACTAGATCGGCATGTCGTTCGATCAATGATAATCAATAAAAATCTTACCGTTAGAATGTTTAGTTTAGATATCAGATATCACTGATCAAGCAAATCAAAATCTAAGAACATCGGCAAACAAAACTATACGTATTGATCTGTTTCCATTATCGCAAACCGAAGGAAAAGGAAAGATATAACATAATTATTTAATTATAATATTTCATTGATCTAAAATGACGACCCGTGAAATTTATTAATTTTTTTTTTCGGAATTCCGAAAAAACCCGACATTTCCGAAAAATATTTCCGAACGTTCGGTTTTTTTGGGGTCGGAAATAATTTAATTCCGAACTTCCGACAACCGATAAAAACCGACTTTTCGGGGATGTTCGGAAGGGAACGGAAGAAATTTCCATGCTTATGAATAACGCAATGCACAGCAATCACCTGTGGAACTTTATTTTTTAAGTACGCCATGAAGCCTTTGTGACGTCCTATCATAGATGGAGCGCCATCTGTAGCAGCAGATATAATATTGTTAAAAGGAATTTGTTTTTCATAACAAAACTTTTCCAGTGTGTTAAATATAGTTTCTTCTTTTGTATCTGTTTCTAATTTTTTGGAAAATAATAGCTCTTGGCATATTTTCTCATCTTTAATAAACCTCACGTATGACAACAGCAGTGTTTCACAATTTGGTAAAGTGGACTCATCCAACTGAATTAAAAATTTATTAACCTTCAGATGACTGCACAAAGACTCTTCAATGTTTTCAGCCATCTCATCAATTCGCCTTTGCACAGAGCTGTTACTCAAAGGAATTTTTCGAATGATATCTGCCACTGGTTTATGAAGTACTGTGGTTATTACTTCTTTTATTGCTGGCAAAATTAACTCTTCTCCAATAGTGTGTGGCTTGCCTTTTTGAGCGATTAGTAGAGAGATGTTGTACGAAGCTCGAAGTCCATCATCGTCCTGTTTAGAAGCTGCTGAAAAAAGTCCTTATATGGTCGGATAACTTACGTACTTCTTTTCTAGCTCTTGAAAATAAGCTTCTGTTATGCGTGTGAAGTTAGCATCGAGGCTGGCAATGCTAATTAAAAAAATTGCTTGCACTGGGGCTATGCTATACATTGTTGGATGGGGTATAAAAAATGAAATCGAATGGTATATTTGGATTGTCTTCGGTTCAACAAATAAAAAAGTTATAAGCGAAAAACGACGATTTTCCGCCGAAAATTGCATAAAATCAACCTTGGCTCTTCTTTGAGAAAATCGATCTTTTTTTAAACTTCTGCACTGGGTATATCCGAGACGCTTGTTTTTAGATAATTCAATATCAAATCCAACAATATAACTTTCGCTTCTCAAAGTTAATAAATAAAAAAGTTATCGAATAAAACGTCGGACCGTATACCAAAGAAACCGAGAAAGCGAAACATAAACAGACGCTGCGATTGGACAATCGAGTCTAGCTCACTGTGGCTAATTATGCAAAATATTCAAATATGCAAAGTCGCTACTCGTTAACACGTTCAAATTTTATTTTTAAGAAACCTCTATTTAACTTAAATAATAAATATATATATATAAATATATAGTAGCCAAATTTTTTTTATTGTTTTTCTCGCTCCCGTTTCCTTCCCCGGTCGTTTTCACGATCCCGGTCGCTCTCACGATCCCGGTCGCTCTCACGATCCGGTCGCTCTCCCGTTCCCGGTCGCTTTCCCGATTTATTGCTATTGTATATGTTACCCCTTTGGACAAGTTACACGAACCCTAAAGGCCAACGTCTTTCCAATGCCCCCGTTGAAAATTGGTTCAACATTGTGAAAAATACTATTTTGGACAAAAAAAGAAATTTAAAAGCCGGGCGGTTCCTGGAAAAAATAAAGACGCGAATTTTTGCACATTGCAAAGAAACGGCACTGCAAATTCCAAAAGGAAAAAAAAGAAAGAAAATAGCAGACGAAGATTTATGCAAGAAGGAAGACAACATTATTGAAGAGGTTTCACTGAAAAAAAGGCCACCGATGAGAATGTCTACCTAATAGAAGAAGAATGGGACAAACATCCAAAAACTGATACATCTTATTTTAAACACTTGCAGGCCCAGAAGCAGGTGGCGCAAATAAGTGGCGGTAAACTGCCCAGAGTTGCAAATAATGGTTTAGTGCTGGAACCCTGTTATTATAAAGAAACATTGTTTAACAATAAGGTCAGAATTTGTAAAAAGGGAACGAATTCTATATTCATAGAGGATATAGTTTCTCTAAATCCCAAAGAATGGCTGTATAGCCATCTATTAGATTTTTATGTTAAAAACGTTTTAGATTTAAAATCCTGTAATTATTTTCCATTTGAAGTCGGCAATGTATGTTTGGAAGAACAAAAAAAAGAAAAAGAACACGAACAAAAAATTAAGGAAAAATCAATTCTGTGCCGAACTAACTACAAGGCAAAACGTTTTAACTTATTTCCTTATTTACTAAACGGTAATCATTTCTGCGTCCTAGTTCATGATAACCAGGACAATTCTATTTATTTTTATAATCCATATGGAGAAAAACCGGAAGATATACGATTTGTAATTAATTTTACTAAATTTGTATCTACTTTATATAAGATGAAAAATAATGCTTTTTTATAAATCCACGTTTAATCATTAAAAAGCCACCCGTGACTAAGTATCAAAAAGATGCCTATAATTGTGGTATTTTTGTGGGTGTTTTTATTAGAAGGCTTGATCGTGGAGAAGATCTGAGTGGTTCTTTTAATCCCGATAGTGAAAGGGAAGAGTGGCTAAAAGAAATCCTGCTGGCATCGGACAGCATGACAAATTATTGTTTGTATTGCGGGACCGGTGGAGAGGGTGCAGGTGGGGACTGGGTGGAGTGTGAAAAATGTAGAAGGTGGGTTCACCAAAAATGCACATTTTTAATGTATTCGAAGGAAGAGTTCAAAACGAAACACTTCACTTGCATGCTATGCTTAGATTTTATTAAATAGATATTTTTTTTACAAACATTTTCATTAATAAAAATTTTTAATCGTAAACTTCAATATATTTTCTTAAAAATCTGGAAAGCGACCGGGATCGTGAGAGCGACCGGGATCGTGAGAGCGACCGGGATCGTGAGAGCGACCGGGATCGTGAGCACTGATCTCTATAATATAACTGGATTGCGCATAGCCCATTATTGCAATAGAAATGTTGTCGCCAGTCTGCCGCCATTTTACCAATCCAATTACCAATGCAGCCGTCGTGTTTACGTCGATCGTCGCATGATATACGAACAATTAGGGGTTTTAATGAAATGACTGTTTTGCTCCCTTATATTGTCTATTAAAGCAATTACAAGCAGCGCAATTCGGCATTTTTAAACTTCTAAAAAGATTCCGTCAATAGCATCAGATAGGTAGGCGTGGATTTCCAAAATGGCGACCAGCGGCGACTCCCAGGCAGGTCTAAGCGCAATCCAGTTATATTATAGAGATCAGTGATCGTGAGAGTGACCGGGATCGTGAAAACGACCGGGATCGTGAAAACGACCGGGGAAGGAAACGGGAGCGAGAAAAACAATAAAAAAAATTTGGCTACTATATATTTATATATATATATTTATTATTTAAGTTAAATAGAGGTTTCTTAAAAATAAAATTTGAACGTGTTAACGAGTAGCGACTTTGCATATTTGAATATTTTGCATAATTAGCCACAGTGAGCTAGACTCGATTGTCCAATCGCAGCGTCTGTTTATGTTTCGCTTTCTCGGTTTCTTTGGTATACGGTCCGACGTTTTATTCGATAACTTTTTTATTTATTAACTTTGAGAAGCGAAAGTTATATTGTTGGATTTGATATTGAATTATCTAAAAACAAGCGTCTCGGATATACCCAGTGCAGAAGTTTAAAAAAAGATCGATTTTCTCAAAGAAGAGCCAAGGTTGATTTTATGCAATTTTCGGCGGAAAATCGTCGTTTTTCGCTTATAACTTTTTTATTTGTTGAACCGAAGACAATCCAAATATACCATTCGATTTCATTTTTTATACCCCATCCAACAACGTATAGCATAGCCCCAGTGCAAGCAATTTTTTTTTTTTTTAATTAGCATTGCCAGCCTCGAGGCTAACTTCACACACGTCTTCTGTTTTATTTTTCTTGTCAGAATGCATTTTATTTAAATGATCTTGCAACCTAGAAGGCTTCATTGTTTCATTTGAGAATGTTTTTTGACAAAGAAGACATAAAGGCAAAGATGGATTTGCAGGACTTTCAATAAATCCGTATTTAATATAATCCACGGCGTACTGCCGTTTCTTCTTCTTTGCTTCCGACATAGTTATGTTTTCAAAAAAACTTGAGTTAATAATTAACTTTAATACACTTGCCAACTATTGTGCACAATAACGAAAATAAAAGATCAAACAACAGAAACGGAATTAAATGAGAAAATAAACACGCGAATTCGCGAATATCTTAAAATTTTATTTTTAAAATAGTGATGTACGATTCAACAACATTATATATGCATAGAAATTTTTTTTGTAAACTGATCCAAAGATATGGTTTTTTTATAAAAAAAAATGTGTTTAATAATTTTAATTTTTTTATAATTCTTCCACCGCCCCCCTAGTAAGACCTCAGCGCCCACAAGGGGGCGTTATTGCCCACTTTGAGAACCACTGGTCTAAGTGGTCAGCCAGTCAGCCACATACCCACATTTATTAAGTTTGATTCCTCAAATTGGATCTCCTGTCATAAAACACCTGAACTACTTCACTTTTTACATCCCTGGTGATGAATTCCTGTTCAATACTGATTAAAACAAACAAGGTTACTCAGTCGTTCTTGTGACATGGAAGACCTGAGGTGTGTTTTTATCAATTTCAACTTTGAAAATGACCTTTAACAACTTGCAATTGAAGATGCTATGGTCAGTAGTAGTCTATATGCAACACACATCGTCAGGAACACATCCCTTCCAAACTGTAGTAACAACTCTAGAATATCCTTAGGATCAGGCTGAACTGATAGAGCATTACAAAATCTATTATTTTCTCATATAACTGAACTGCCTTCACGTCATTATCAAAGTCCGAACATTTCTTCTGTAATTTCTCTCCTTCTTTTTCATCTGTAATTGCGACTGCAACAGAATGTAAATTCAAAAGAATTGCAAATCCGTCTCTGAGTTCTTGAAGGCAAACAGTTCAGTCTTCAATTTCCGTTTTTAATCTTTTCATGATCTCTACCATTACTCTATTCATTTCATGCTGTGCCGTCAATCCACTATCTCGTGCTGATTCGCCAGCCATCATTCTTCTTCTCCTTCTCATGCAATTGCAATTCCCCATTTCTCACAATATTCGTCAGCTGAATGTATTGCATTGTAGATAATTTCGTAATTTTTCATACTCAAGATTTGCACAAGCCCCTTTAGATCACAAAAGCTTCATGGAAACCTATTTTCGGATCCTGCAAACGTTTTGTCACTTTCTCTATTGACGCTTACAATCCCATGTGATTGTTTTATCATCCACATTGATTACTTTTTCTGGTTGATGTTCATAGTACATTTTGGGTGCCTTAGCTCCAAAGTGTTTACACAACCTCCAGTGGATGTAATTCGCTACATTGTTGTGTCTTTTTGTGTACTCAGTTGGAGCTAGAATTGTGCATCCTGAAAAAATGTGACTAATGTGTTCTTCTGCCTTGTTGCATAGTCTGTACCGACTGTCAAATTCTTGCTTCAAAATGTGCTTTTGAAAGTATCTCGTCTTGAGTGCAGCTATTATGAGACTCCCTGTTTCACCTTTGAGACCCGAGCTCTTTAGCCATGTCATGGTTTGCTCCGTATCTGTTATTGGATTGTCAAGGTTTTTAAAAAATTGTCCATGAAGAGGTTTCATTTATAAATTACTAGCGGGGGTACCCGGCATTGCCCGGGTTTTTTAAGAGAATTAAGAGAATGAGTTTGGTATTCAAAGAAAATGATTTTGTTTTAATTCGGTTTATTAATTTTAAAAATGAATGGAGTTGTTAAAATTTAGCAATCAACAAACAATAACTTGCAGCAACTGTGTGAATATCTTTGTTATTGAAGTGCTCTTGGATAAACAATATTATTTGTTTTTCCGTCTGGTGCGTACACAAATAAATCAGAAGGTTTTCCGACGCGTGAGCAGGCCACATACAACTGTCCATGTAAGAAGCATGCATTCTCTAAATTTAGTCCACACACTTGTAGTGATTGTCCCTGTGCTTTGTTGATGGTCATAGCAAAAGCAAGTCGCACCGGGAACTGCAGATGTTTGAATTCAAATGGCATATCAGTTGGAATCATAGGGATTCGTGGCAACAGTACATCTTCACCTTTAAATTTTCCGTTTAAAATGGTAGTTTGGATTATATTGCTCATCATCATTTTCACTGAAAGCCTGGTACCGTTGCAAAGTCGTGGTGGATTTATGTTTCGGAGAAGAATAATAAGCGTGCCAATTTTCAATGTTAAAATGTGCGGCGGTATGCCTGGCAAATCAAGAGAATTCAAGAACTCAGTTGGATAATTGACAACTTCGTCTTGATTCATTAAAGTATCAATTGACTTATACGTTGTCGCTTCGCCTGGTATTTTGTTTTGAATGATGAAATTGATGTCATTGACATCGTTGTTCTTGGCTGCTAATATGGCACGTACACTAAGCCACTGAAGATTTTTGTAATTCAGTGCGATATCTGGATAAACTTTGTGAATCAATTCGTTTGTGCTTGTTGTCATTTTACAGAAGTTTGTTGGGAATGTGATACATTGTGTGGATCCATCGATTGCTAATGTTCCATTCCCTATATCCAACAATTGTTTTGCGAAACGTTCCGCGGAGGCATCATGTTGTAGCTGTACACGCATATTGGTCTTCAGAGTCAATTTCTGTACGTATTGCCATAAAAAGGATTGTTTCAGACACGCATTTAATTCATCAGCAGGTGTTGATCGTGCTATAACTGGTAGAGTTTGTCGAAAATCACCAGACAATAAAATAAGAGCACCACCAAAGATCTGTTCTTTTCCTCTCAAATCTTTTAGTGTAAAATGAAGCGCTTCCAATGCCTTTTTGTGTGCCATAGTACATTCGTCCCATATAATGAGTTGACAGGAATGAAGTACTTTACCCATTCCGGAATTTTTTTTATATTGCAAATTGGTGTCTCAGTGCTTTGCATGTTCAACGGCAATTTTAGTGCTGAATGTGCGGTTCGACCACCATCCAAAAGAGTTGCTGCAATTCCAGACGAAGCGATTGCCAGCGCAATATTTTTATGTGATCGTATGGTTGCTATAATAAGTGAAATCAGAAAAGTTTTGCCTGAGCCTCCGGGTGCATCTAGAAAATATAATCTGCCGCTTTGGGTTGTAATTGCACCGATAATTATGTCATATACTATACGTTGCTCTAGAAACAATTTCGGAAGATTGTTTTGAACAAATATACTCAATTCGTCGACATCAAAGTGTGTTTCTCGGTGCCAATCACGATCAAAGAGATCGTTTGCAGATCGATTCGGAGTAGTCATCCCTAATTGAACCAGTGCTTTGTTTGCGATTGCCAAACATATGTCCTCAATCATAACCAACGCCTCATTATATACGCTTGGTGTAAATGGAATATCAGGATTTTCATTTGTTGCACGCAAACGATGTAGGATGTCTTCACTCATGGAGTTTTTGTATTTTTCCTAAAGATCTTTTGGATTAGATGGGAAGCATGTTGTTAATATGATTGCAAATAATGTACGTATTTGCTGAGGTTTAGAGGTATGCGAAGCATCGGCGAGTGAAGTGTCCCAATGTGCATCGTTTTCTAGAAGTTTTAATTCTTGGCAAGCTTCACGATAAGTTGCACATATATGACCGTTTACTGTCTTTAAATATTGGAAAGATGTCGGTCCATGTACATTGATCAAAAGTAATCGCAAGTAAAAGCATTCTGCATTGTTTGGGTGAACAGTGTACAGACGGCCTAATGCGTCGGTAGAATATAAATTCGGATGTCCTTCAACTGCTTTACCTTGTTTGCGACGTTTAAATTCCTTCGCTGATGCATTTCATGTGTAGTATGTTGGGACCTCAGAGTAAAGTAACGACTTTGCAAAAATGTCTTTCCCGCACAATGAGAAAAACGCAGTTAAAGTAGTCAGCGGAGGTGACAATGATCTTGTGCGTGCATTTTGTGGTGTAAAATACACACGCTGTCCATTTTCAAGGTGCACTGCCAAATGAACAACTGTTGGATTTCGTTCGTGAATTGGAAACGATAAAATTCGCCATACTGCCTCGTTGCTACTAATGTAGCGTCCCAGTTGATATTGTGAAATTTCATCGATGGGTGCAGTTCCATTTCCAACTCCAAAAACTGCCATATCGCTTCCTTTGTTAACATATTTGCAGATGTACTTAATAGATTTCACCGAATTGCAATACTCAACATTAATATGTGCTTTGAACGTTTTTGAAAGTAATGGCGAATACGGTACTACCCAACGATTATCAACTTCAACATCGTTGCTTCTTACTTTTAAAGTGATAGATTTGCCGCCATTTTCAGTTGATCTACGACGATAAAGTGGATATCCGTCATTGCCAGTGATAGTCTCAGAAAGTATTTGTTTTGGAAATCGTTTTGTACATTTACCATCAGACATGCATGATGAATTGTTGTTGAATATACCACATGGACCATGAATCATGTTTTTGGTGACGATTTCAAATAAGTCCTTATCAATGTTAACATCTGGTATTTCAGCTGATATTACTTGATCAATTTGATTTGGTTTGATTTTGTCAATCAACCAAATCAAAATGTGTGCATGTGGCAGTCCTCTTTTTTGCCATTCAATAGAATACATCCAACAGCTTGTCTCTCCAAAAACATGATGCTTGACAATAAAATCCATTAAAGATTTCAATTTTTGCTTGAACACGCGCAGATATATCATGACGATCCGATGTTGACTGTCCAGGTAATAAAAGCTCTTCTATTTCATCCCATTTAGGATTGCAGGTGAAGGTAATAAATAAATCTGGGCGGCCATAAGCGCGAACATATGTCGTTGCATCATGTGCGTATTCATGCATGTGCCGTGGACTTCCTGTAAATGTGGCCGGCAGTATAACCATTTTCCCCAATTCATTGAAATTAACACTGCCGTCATTAATAACTGCATCACGTAAATGAATGTACTCTTCGGAATGCAATTTGGTTTGGTTTAATCGAATGTAGACGAGTCGTTCGGTTTCAATTTTCGCATACATATCGACAATGTATTGATGAAACAATTGTCGACATTTGAATATATGATTATCGCTATTTTCGCGAATCATTAATCGATATGAATAGTAGTTCATGGCACTGACTTTCTTATTTGTTTCGACATTTGTTTGAGGATTCCGCAATTTGATGTTGAAATGATACCCATCTTTTCCTTGCCAAAATAAAATCGGATATTGCAAGCCGTCGTATGAGCGATGAGTTTCTGAGACTCTTGGAAGATCACCACTTCTGCGATGAAGAATTATATCACGCGAATTAAATTCTTCGCCAACTATAACAATAGCCACTTCATCAATTGTTGGTGCGTTATACTGTCTTTCGTGTTGGCCGACAGGTGTTTTGTCTGCTCTAACTACAACTTTGTAATCGTCACTTGGCATTTGTTGAAGGGCAGTTTTGAACAATCGAATTAATTCATTATGTTGATCGAATAAAGTTTGTAATGCAGCTACAATTTATCGTTTGGTGCCCGTATTGAATTGACAACGTTGATCGGTTTGTTCATCAGTGTTTCCCATGAAATAAATTTGAAGAAATTGGTCACCTGCATCTGGCAGTGGTAGTAGTGATCCTGCACGATGATAAATTTGCCCTTGCACTTTAAATGTTGGCATGTAATTCTCCCTCACGATATTTGTTGCACCGAACGATGTCATTTGAAAACCCAAATTGTACTTGCGTATATATGTTAAAAAATGTTTCGATTGACTTGTGTCACCTGATACCAACGTTGATAATGGTTCTGGTGGTGAAAGTAATTCTGGCAATTTCACTTTTCCTCCTGCGCAGCACATTTCTGGTGTTTCATTCTTAAATTTGAAGCTACGACAATTCACGCACAATTTATCCATTTTTCCAATGACAACACCTGGATGAAGACTATAATCATGATTAGGATTGTAATGGAATGCAGCTAGATTTAAATCAGCATGTAGTGTTTGTCTGGATTGAGCAGTGCTTACTCTTATTGTTTCCAGTCTTGCTTCCCGTTGCTCAGCTGTTTCAGATGAACGGTATTGAGCAGCGTTTAATCGAAGGCTTTCCAGTCTTGCTTCCCGTTGCTCAGCTGTTTCAGATGAAAGGTATTGAGCAGCGTTTAATCGAAGGCTTTCCAGTCTTGCTTCCCGTTGTTCTTCTGTTTCTGAAGTTCGTAATGCCTTTTTTTTCTTGCTTGGAGCGTAAGTTGACCAATAGCTTTTCGTTTAGGTGGCATAATTAATTCGATAGAAAGATTTTATATTTGAAATTGTATTTTTTCAGCCAATTTAATATATGACGATGTCTTAAAGGAAATAGTATTGAACTGTAAGTTCGGAAGAGAATGAGCTCTATGAAATCAAAACAAAGGTATCCAGTCTTGCTTCCCGTTGCTCAGCTGTTTCAGATGAAAGGTATTGAGCAGCGTTTAATCGAAGGCTTTCCAGTCTTGCTTCCCGTTGTTCTTCTGTTTCTGAAGTTCGTAATGCCTTTTTTTTCTTGCTTGGAGCGTAAGTTGACCAATAGCTTTTCGTTTAGGTGGCATAATTAATTCGATAGAAAGATTTTATATTTGAAATTGTATTTTTTCAGCCAATTTAATATATGACGATGTCTTAAAGGAAATAGTATTGAACTGTAAGTTCGGAAGAGAATGAGCTCTATGAAATCAAAACAAAGGTATCCAGTCTTGCTTCCCGTTGCTCAGCTGTTTCAGATGAAAGGTATTGAGCAGCGTTTAATCGAAGGCTTTCCAGTCTTGCTTCCCGTTGTTCTTCTGTTTCTGAAGTTCGTAATGCCTTTTTTTTCTTGCTTGGAGCGTAAGTTGACCAATAGCTTTTCGTTTAGGTGGCATAATTAATTCGATAGAAAGATTTTATATTTGAAATTGTATTTTTTCAGCCAATTTAATATATGACGATGTCTTAAAGGAAATAGTATTGAACTGTAAGTTCGGAAGAGAATGAGCTCTATGAAATCAAAACAAAGGTATCCGGCGGCACCATAGATATCTATGGGCGGCACTAAACAACACACATATTTATTTTATTTAATATTTATATTTAAAATCTTTAAAACTTAAGAAAAAATTTTTTGTATAATTTAACTATAAATTAATTTATTTTTATTTTGTAGAAAAAAATTTACTTCACCTTACTACCACTGACCAAAACGTTTTTTGTCCATAAAACATCAACGAAAAAACAAATTTACATATATACATATATACATACATACATACATACAAACATTTATATATATATATATATATATATATATAGTTCCCGCTCGCTGACCCGCTCCGCTCATTTTGTGACGGACTTCAAAATTTTTTTCTTTATATTTGATTCCCCTTGACTCTCAAGGTTGTGTGAAAATTTCATTACGATCGGATGAATGGTGTAGCAATGCATAAAGGACATATATACATATATACAAACATTTATTTTTATATATATAGATTAGTTTTTTCGAGGTATAATTTGTTTTTTAGCTGGTTTTTTCAATAAATGTGGTGAATTCCTCCTATCGTTAAGAGCTTCCTCGTCTTTCTATTAATTTTCTCAATTTCATCTCTCAACCTGTTGATAATGCCAAAACTGTCCAGCTTAATGTTCTGGTTGGAGTTTATTTTACCATGCTTGATGGTGACTTTGGAGCATTTTCTAGACCAAATTCCATTTTTATGTCATCACTAAACATTTTTACCAAAGTTAATGCATCATTTAATTGTGATTCACTATATGAAAACAGTTTTAAGTCATCCATGTAGAAAAGATGGTTTATCATTGTTAGATTCACTTTAAAGCCTAAGTTGTGATTATTTAGTATGCTAGTTAATGGAATTAGTGTTAGGCAAAACAGAAGAGGAGATAAGGAATCACCTTGGAAAATTCCATGTTTTACTGCAATTTTTTAGTTTTCAAATGTCCTTCTTTAAAAAACAACTGCATTTCTGTCTGCCATTTTTTCATGGTGTTTACAACAAAATTAACAATAACAGGGTCAACTCTGTAAATTTTCATTGTCTCTAAAATCCAAGAATGAGGCACACTCTCAAAGGCTTTTCTGTAATCAATCCATGCCATACTCAAGTCTTTTTTCTGTTTTTTGGCTTGCCACACTATTAGTTTATTTATCAATAATTGATCTTTGCAACCTTTAGATTTTTTCTTGCATCTTTTTTGTTCACATGGGTAGATGTTATTGTAGATGAGATGTGAATACATTCTGTTTGTAATGGCAGCAGTCAATATTTTATACATTGTAGGTAGGCAGGTGATTGGTCTGTAATTTTTGGCTTCAGAATTGTGACTCCAGTTGTGAGCCATTCAGGAACTGTTTCTGGGTTTTTAATTACTTCATCGAATGATTTAGTCAAAGCTTGATGTGCTGCAGTAAAATGTTTCAGCCAGAAATTTTGCTGTTGATCTGGCCCAGGAGACTTCCAGTTGTGGATTTGCTTGATGATTTCTGAGTGTACAGTTCTTCCATGTAGTCAAACCCTACAAATAAATTCTCAAGTGTCCCTTATCATAGTTTCTGTTTAAATAAACAAAATGTAATTCCAGTTGATCCTAAATAATGCTGTAGCTTGATGTCCTTTTACTCTTACAATATGTAAAAGTGTATTGTAAAGAAAAGTTTTTCTGGTACTTGCTGGATCATTTAGGAAAAAGCATTTACTGTGTCCTTGAAATGTCCCATATATTGAATCAAGTACCATGTTAACCAGCACACCTTGTTCATTATCACCATTCAACGTTTCCTTATTTTTGCCATAGAATGATTTTCCAAGTAAAACTTTTTTGACAAGAGAAAACAATGACGTCAGAGCATTCAAACTTTCCGGGGGAGTGACGCCGATAGCTAATGGCAGAACTAAAAAAAATTAATACTGTATCAATTTCCAAGGCTGGTTTTTATTAAAGACCTCTAAGCTTTGTTGTATACCCTTAAAGAGATACTACACCCTATAAATAATTTCCAGATCATGAAATCCAAAGATATTTTGGTTTTCACACCTGGTAATAATTACTTTCTCTTCTCGAGTTATTTCAATTTGAATCATGACTCAAATTTCAATCTCAGGCCAATGTGTCAATGACATGACATTCTCTTGTATTTTCTAAGGTGTAGTATCTCTTTAATTTTATCTGGTAGTTAATTACCTCCAGCTTTGCTATGAGTCATAAACAGGAATATGCATAACCCGTCTCTGTCTAAACCTCCAGAACTGTCAAGAATTACTAACTCTCCAGCCTCTTGGATATGCTCATGAACTCGCTTCATAAATAGTGATACGATAGCTACTTGGCTACTGTTTTCATAATCATTTTGAACAATGCAGAGTTCACCAATTTCTCGATTTGTTGCATCTACAAAATCCTGTAATTTTAAATTATTGGCTGGATCATCATATTGCTTTCTGAATAGCTGTTGAAATATATCATAACAATGTTGATAGTCTGGGCAGATGGCCACGAGGGATAAGTTGGCTGCGCAGCTGGATCCCCGTACTCTGGTGCAAAACAAATTTCGTGCATTGGAGTTGTGCTATAGATCGTTGGAAAGGTATTTAAGAAAGAAATCTAATGGTGTAAAAATAAATTTAATATTGCAAAAAATAAAAAAGTTATAGGTGAAAAACCGTTGTCGTCCCCATGTAAATGTATGGAAAGGATTTTTCACTTGCCTTTGGGGCCATGTAGATTAAAATTTTCGACTGCATTGGGTTTGTAACTTAATGCATTAGAAAGACAAATATATTAGCTAAACATAGGAACTAATTTTTTGAAAATAGTTCAACAAATACAAAAGTTATGAAGCAAAATATAGATCAGGGTATGTTTTCCGTATCTAAATATATGGAGATAACCTTAGGTTCTATTTTTGGCAAATCTGGGCCATTTTTAAAAATTGAAACAAGTCTGATCCAATCCTATGTTAAAAACAAAATAGATTTATTATGTTTAAGTTAAAAGTTATACGAATTTTAAAAATCTAATTTTTAACGCACACGACACAGCATATGGTTACTTAATCGCACTGAGCTCCCTGCAGCTATTATGCAAATGAACTGCTCGTTAACGACTCACCGGATATTGTATCTACTGGGGCAATAAAAATGTATACTCAGTTTTAAAAATTAAAGTCTTTATTTGTGTCTAAATAATCCAAAAAAGTCTAAAAGAAATTTACGCAGAGCTCGCAAGTAAAGCTCTGCTTTTGAAATTCTTCTGTTGTTAACATTGATTTGGTACATTTATGATCAACCCATCTTTTGCACAATCCACATTCTACCCAGTTGCTTCCATCCTCAGGCTCATGCACTCCACAATACAAACAATAACTGGTCATATCGTCTAAAGAAAGAAGGATTTCACTAATCCACTCCTTTCTTTTTTCGTCAGGATCAAAGGGTTCATTTAAATTCGCCCCCCGTGCAAACCTGGCGATAAATATTCCTGCATGAATACCGCAGTTGTCGGCATGGTTCTGGTAGGGAGTGGTTGGTGGTGAGGATTTCTTGAAAATTGGATTAATCCTTCTATCGGCATAAGGGTGCTCAAAATTGAAGTTTTCGACAAAATTACAAAAAATCTTCTCCATTGCCAGTTGTTCTTTTTCTTCTGGTCCAATAGGATTATAAAAATAAAATGTTTGTTTGATGTTGTCGTGAACCAAAAGACAGTAGTGATTGTTGTTTTTAAGATACAAAAAGATATTGTATCGTTTTGATCTAAATTCAATGTCGAAAACATTTGGATTTTCTTTAAACGTGTTATCGAAACATGCGCGAGTCAAGTCGCAAGTCACATAATTAATATTATCCGGATTGATTATACTTGCTACATAATAGTCAATCAATCTTGCTGATAACCATTCCCTGTCATACAAAGTGACAAAATCATCTAAATAAAAATTTTGATTGCCACTCTTGCATCTCACTTTTGCCTGCAACGGTAAAACTGGAGTTTTAAAAACTGCTGTGTCATCTGCAAGTACTTTACTTTTCATGGCAGTGGCAGGAAGACTAGACATCGAACAGTCGCTGTTTTGTTTAATGCTACAGATTGATTCAGTATCTGATGCATTACGCATAACCTTGTAACCTGTAAAAGATTCGGAGTCATTAACATTTACAACAGACAACTCAATTGCAACACTGAAGTCGGTTGTTACATTGTTTTCATTGTTGGTTGTTGTTACATCATCTCTGTGACACCTCATTCGATGCATGCGAAGAGCTGCTTTCTTCGAAGACAGTGGCCACTTGCAATCTTGCTCAGTACAATAGAACATCTTGACATTCTTAAGTGGAGTGATAGCACAAGCTATGCACTTTTCGCTCATTGCTCGCTGTCGAGACTTAACAGAACCGCTTGCACAGCTTTTGGTACTGCGCCTTGAAGCAACAGAATACTCACTATCTGATGATGGTTCCACACTAGAGATCAAACTACACATTGAGACGTTATCAAGACTGTATAGCGATTCTTTATCTGATGGAAGACACAGCTGCTGTCTTTGCACACTTGATTGCTCAGAATCATAGACAAAATCGATTCAGTGTAAACATTCGATACAGATTCTTGGAAGCTATCATCAATGACTGACTCTACAGCTTTATTACAAGCCTCCATGCAAGACACAACATCTGCCTCGTCATGAAAATGAGAGCACCCTTCGGAAATCTGATGCACAGATTTGACTGGAGCAGGTGGTAACACTGCTAAGTTATGTACTTGAATCTCTGGTCTTCCATTCGCCCACTTCCAAACACGTGAGAAATTGTATCTTTGTCTATTGAAATGAACTTCATTCCAATTACAGCCACTCTGTTTGGACCTACTATCAAAACTTCGCGAGGCACCCGTGGTGTAAACGAGTCCAATCCAATAAGCACATCATAATGGTCACCAGTATACAACAAACAGCAATAACCTTCTTGTCCCTGATCATTATAAACCAGCCATTTATGAAGCCTCATATTATACACAAAGATAGTTATGTCGTACATGAGCGAGTATGCAATAGCATGACCAGCATCGAGCCACAAAGGTTCTGGTACATTCTGTCTCAATTCATACACATCTTCGATCGCTAATTTCATCATCTGCTTATAATCACAGAGGCTCATCTGACTGGCGACTTCAACATGTTCTACAAACACTGACTGATTCATATCAAAAGCTGAAATCACGTCATGAATCACATCCAAATATTGTTCACCATTTCCAGTGAGACAATAACCTAAAGACGAATACCCGCAAAGCCCATTCGACATTTGAAAAACTCTGCGATACTGAACGCTGTGGCAATCGATAAACGGTCTAACACTCATTTTGTTTGATTCAATTAAATAATCAATTGTAGTTGTTACGTTCAAATGATAAAGTACACAATAGCTTTGTTTTCAGGACTCCCTTTCAATAAATTACTTTTTGGTGATCAAAGTTTTCTATTGTTTCTCTCGTGTTTTCGTAATGTGTTACCTCACGTTGTATTCTCACTCAGCACAGCTGAACTGATAATCAAAATTGTTTTCACACAGCCAAGAGACAGGAAATCTTATTTGCAATCTCACAGCTCGAAAGCAGGAATCTCACACCACAAAGGGGGTTTGCTCACAGCACTATGGCCGGTTTTTTGAAATCCTCACGGTTAGGCGTCAGCTAACTGGTTCCTGCAAAAAAACACAAGAAAATAAAATGTAAGCCACCACTTTTGATAAAATAAAAATAAAAAGTGATACATTACCACAACAGATTTACTTTATGGCAAAAATTACACTAGTGAATCCTTTGAAAATAACATTACTTTTCTACAAGATTAACAAAACCGTGGTTTCGGTTCAGTTCGAATTTAATTTTTCAATTCTCAAACTTGAAATTATTTGACATTGGCAGTTTCACCACACTGCGCTAACACGAAAAAAACATGTTTCACGTATTTATAACGTCACCGTATGACGAAGTGCACGCCCAACATGCAGAATTACAGCGTGCTGTGTTAACGAGCTAAGATATCATTCAATAGTTGAGCTCTATACTGACTCGACTCGTGTACAATAATCAACTCAGATTTTATGTTGTCACTAACCAATAGTCAAACCCCATTGTCACAAAATTGTATACAGTTAAAGTGAGCGATGGTTAGAATTGTAAACCCTTAAATGTCACAACACCCGCTTAGTTATACCATGCAATCCACCTCTGTTTTCGCTGTATTCTATGACACTCATTCCATCGTGCTAACTCAGATATCGCATTTTTTGAAAGTTATTCGTAAATCACAAAATTTATTACATTTTTACACCAGTTAAATCACACGTAAATCTCATCGTTTGTGTTTTTTATTAGAAGTTGGCAATTCACTTTATCACATTTGAGGCATACATAATAAATTGCCTACTCTACTACATTCTTACCCATATATGAGACATAAATTGCTCCTCATGTTTCACGTGCATTTCTTACAAGGATTTTTTTGCTTATTTTGGGAAAAATTACGACTCTGAATCGGCATCCCTAACTCGGCAGAAACCTGAATGCACAAGATCAAGGATTTCTTGTCTATTTATTTATTATGTTGTCAACACAAGTTAAATAACTCCTTGTTGAATTAAAAAAAAAACCGCACGAACAGAAAAAAGCACAACACGACCCCACAAATGAAACGGAAACAAAGAAAAATGTCAACCCCACCAATGAATCAATTCAAAAGTAATCAGAAAACATATCCAAAACCAGCACGACATCACAAGAAAACAGAAAACATAATGTCAATTAAACAGAAAACATATCTAAAACTCAACAGGAACTCACAAGCGAACCAAAATCATAGCAAAATGTCACACAATTAGAGGCAGATCAAAAACTAAACATAAAACACATCTAAAACACCCGTCTTCACAACTCATAAACCTTTTCACCCCAAAAAACATCTAATAATATCCTAAAAGTATATTTATCTCCAGCTGACACGACCGACTGTGGCAATCTATTCCACTCCTGAATAACTCTTATTACCTAAGAAATACTTCCTGCAGTCTTTGTGTGCACCTGATGTCACCAGCTTTCTATTGTGGCCTCTGGTTTTTTCATACGTACAGAAAGTTAGGGACGGACAAACCAAGCTCCTTAGATCTCCAGCTAACAAATCAAATATAAAATCAAATCCGCTCTGATTCTTCTATATTTCAATGTCGGAAGTTTTAATTTTCTCAGTCTCATTTCGTATGGCATTCCCACACAGGATGGCCGCAGTTTAGTCGCCCTTCTCTGCACCCTTTCTACAGCATCGATCAATCCTTGCCTATATGGGTTCCACTCCATATTCTAGCTGGGACCTCACCAAGGCTTTTATAAAGTAATAAAGGCTTCATCTGACAATTTTCTAAAATTTCTTGCTATTATGCCCAACATCATGTTGGCCTTCTTGACCCGAGATAAAATGTGTTCTTTAAATTGCAGTTTTGAATCCATAATAATACCGAGATCTGAGACTGATTCAAGTGTTGGTATCTCACACGTGGTGCCATGCAAATCTATCAAATGATATTTGTTATAGGAAATGCTTCCCCCCATCATGGAGAAGACAGCATTTTCAATATTTACCTTAATATGGTGGTGTATTTGCCTCGCATTATTTGAACTATTCCTCTCAAGGGCGATCCTGCAACATGACCAAGAAAAATAATAAAATTGTTCAAACACATTTTGGAAATCTTGTAATTGTTTGATCCAGGGGAAGCCAACCAGGTCACTATTTTCAGTTACATAACAAAAACCATGTCCTCAGTGAAATTCCCCTGTAATATCATTAATGTAAAAATCTGCTTCGTCCGCGGCCATGGTGGTCTTAATCAGCAGTTAATAAAATTAGTTCACCCGTGCACGTAATAAATCAGGGATGTAATTACACAATTGTACAATGCGTTAAATATTATATGAGATTTTTAAAAAGTCTGTTATTTTTGATGGGCTATCTCTAGTTTAAATATAATTTAAAGCTGTTAGTGTTTAAAATTAATAGCATAAATTTGTAAGTACCGGTAGCTTTATTTTCTGCCGCATCCAATTCTCGTATCAACTCTTCCTTCCTTGTTCATTAAAATTGAAAATTAAAAAAATTGATGATTAAAATGACTCCACCTTGCAAAATATAGATAACATTTTCACCAGTAACGAAAATTAAATAAGAGTCTATTATAATAAAATAGGTAACGGTCTATCACTTCCCCAGTCACCAGACATTTTTTTTAATTGACTTATTGGGAGCAATGCACAAAAAAGTATATTCCAACCACAAGATCAAGGATTTCTTGCCTAAAGGGTGGTGTATTCGCCTCTGTCAGCCCTGCTATTTGAACTATTTCTCTCAAGAATGATGCCTGCAACATGACCAAGAAAAATACACATTTTGGAAATCTTGTAGTTGTTTGATCCAGGGGAAGCCAGCCAGGTCACTATTTTCAGTTACATAACAAATACCATGTCCTCTGTGAATTTTCCCTGTAATATCATTAATTGAAAAATCTGCTTCTAAGAAACCATTCATTTTGAATGGTTGTCCGCTTGCGGCTTTAAAGCATCATTCTGTAGGTTTTAACTTTGGGCAACCAAGCACCATCTATGTTAGACGTGAAATAACTTTAATAAAAGCTCGGGTATCGAGTTGAAGTCGTGTCTGAACTTCATTGATGCAAATGTTTATTAGTCGGTGCGAATCGCCATCAATGCTGGACACTGACCCTTGGTTATATTGCTTATAAGGACATTCAAAATTGTCCGTTGCAGATAATTCCACCCTAATTATGTCATATCATTTATGGACAAACCCTTAACCTTAAATGTTAAAACTTCCTTGGTTTTGATGTTCTTTCACTATTGGCTATATATAGACAAGAATAGACTTTCAAAGAGTTGATCTTTTTCTGCCTCTTTAGCTACCAATGTTCCCTTAAGTCCTGCTCTTTCTTTATACATCAGGTTCATTCTTTTAATTTTTCTGGTTATCTGCATATGATCATTCGCTTGACTTATTACTTACGCATGTGTAATAAAAGTTATTACACAATTTTACAATGCGTAAACAATATATTAATTTGTAGAAACTTTCAGCTTGACGTTCTGCTAATTCCAATTTCTGCTTGTGTCAGTGTTCCAGACTGAGCCAGTGAATGAGGCTGGGAGATTATATAAGTAGATTCACAAATCTTCTGAATCCCTTGGATGTTCTTGTTGTTGTGAAGTTACAGGGAATGTCTCCATCGCTTGTCTTTTTTCAATGTCATTATCTTCGTCTTTGATGAAAGAAGATGAAGCTCTTTCTGAAAAAGTTGTAGCTCATATTGGTTTTAAATTCTGTTAGTTAACTGCCGATTTTTCTTTGCAAATTTTGGAATACTAATTTACTAATTCAGCGTTTACGAGCTTTCTCATCATCTTTTCCTGTGGGCCGCTTTTTGAACTGCCAGCTCATACTGATGGTCCTCCTGGAGGATTATACAAAAGAAGATGATGGCTCATTTGTAACTGTTTTTGAATTCTTATTCAACCAAATTTATTGCGTTTATTTCTTTGATTGAGTTTATTAGTCTTGTTTTTTCAAGACTGAGATTAAAAACTTCACATGTTTGCCAAATATAACCAATTAAAATTTTTTTAATCAATTTTTGATGTTGTGTGGCTTTCTATCTTCAATACAGTTGCTTTTACAGTTTTCCTGATGCGTGACATTTCTTTGGGCTAGTGTTCTACTAAAATACCCCTTTTCTTCTAAGTTTTTGTTTGAAATAATTTAAATTTAAATTGTAAAAGAAAATATTGTTTAAATGAAAATGGAATGAGTAATAAAAAAATACAAGTTTGACTTGAGTCCAATGAAATTTGTGTAGAAACTAACAATCATCATCCTTTTCAGTAGTTTCCATAAAACTTGAAATTATTGAAATATTTTAATAATCTGTGTTCCAACACAGGACTTGTTCACAATCAGTGTTGGGAACCTTCCAGCCAGGTGTAATGCCGTGATCAAGATCACCTATGTGACAGAACTGACAGTGGAAGATGAAAGTGTTACATTCAGATTGCCTGCCTCTGTTGCACCATGGAAATTAGAGGAAGCATACGAATCCACCGTTCAAGTAGCTTTTTGTTTCTATTATTCTCATGACATAAATTGGTCAATGCTAGGATCTGTGTAGACCATGGACTGCCGGAAAATGTTGATTACTTTATAAAAATATTTGTATAAACAATTTTCACTTATAGTTATGTTGTTATGACTTTTTATGTATGACTTGTTACTGTAGCTTGTAACTGGAAAGTTGGGGGATCATTTGGAAGATGCAAAACCAATCAAAACAAGAGTTCAAGTCAGCATTGAGATGCCATTTGACATTAAGTCTATAACTTCTCCTTCTCATACCATCAGGATCAAGGTTTGTCAAGGGAAACAATCTACATACATAATTTTCTATGTATGTATGTATGTCATGTAGAACGGGTAGTGATGCTACATTGCCAGACGAGTTTGACTGGTTCGAGTTGTCAAAGGTTTTTGTAAAGTTTGGGACAAAAAATTAAGTTAGCTGTAGTGCATTAATTGAATCAAGTATCAGGGATGGGTGTACAAATAAAGAGGTTTATTGTCTTTATTTGTGCATTTGTAGAAAACCGATACAAAGGCCATGGTAGAGATGGCACAATCAGAGTCTCTGGATGAAGGTTTTATTTTGTTGGTGTCTCTTGCCCAAATTCACGTTCCTCGGATGTGGGTTGAGAAGCATCCCAGCCTGAAGGACAGCAGGGTAGGTTGAAAATACAAAATCAGCCAAATTTGTTCAGACCTGACCTGCTTTAAATTGCAAACATTTATGTGTATTTCTCTGTTAAATTATTTTTGAAATCTAGGCCTGCATGCTGACTTTTTATCCTGAATTTGATTCTCTGAACCTCAACAACTCTGAAGTAGTCTTCCTTCTTGATCAATCACGTTCAATGTTTGAATCTTCAGCCATTATTTCAGCAAGGAAAGTACTGCTGTTGATTTTGCAGCTTCTGCCTAGCAGCTGTTCATTTAACGTGATTATTTTCGGAACAGGTCGGACATTTCCTGTATTTTGTTTCCTAATTTTATTTTCAGTAAATAAATGATTTAATGTAGAAAATACAACCACAAATGGAATATTTTTCATTTGTTCACGTCTTCTCATCAGAATACGTTTGTTATTATAATTAATTATAAGTATTAAATTCTTATAAATATTTTTCATTTATGTTGTCAACTTTTCCATATTTTTGAAAAAATGCTTCGTTTTCTTTTTAGTCCAAAACTTCCTGCTCGTTAATTTACAATGACGTTGAGTCCTAGAAAATAATCATGCAATTTAAAAAAGACATTGAGAGGCAAAGTGGTATAGTCGTTGAGTCTTTGTCTTTTATGCTGGGCTGCCAGGTTCAATTTCTGCAGTGGCAAAAAAGTTTTTACACACTTTTACTTAACTTGACTTCTCTGTCTGTCTATCTGTCTGTCGTCAAATTTTGCAATCGATTTTAAACTAACTTCCCGATGAGCTAGAGACTTCAAAATTTAAACATACCTCCGAACTAATTAATAATGCATTCTATCAAATTTTCGGATCAATTGGACAAAATTTAATTAAATAATTATTTTTTATATTTTCGTCGAATTATTTATTGTCTATGCTAATACACTCGTTGTTTATGTAGTAAAAATATAAAAGTGTGTTTTTAAAAAGCTTTGTTTTTGCTTCACTTGTTAAGGAATGAGTTAACTTCTAGCTTGCTCAGGTCAACTTTCACCCATCTGTGGTCATCAATTGAACACATATCTTTTCATCAATTGAACACCTATCTTTTCATCAATTGAGCACCTATCTTTTCATCAATTGAACACCTATCTTTTCATCAATTGAACACCTATCTTTTCATCAATTGAACACTTATCTTTTCATCAATTGAACACCTATCTTTTCATCAATTGAACACTTATCTTTTCATCAATTGATTTTTATCAATTTCTTCCATGTTTCTGTTTAATTATATTTAAGTTAGCTAAAAACCAGTTAAATAAATATTTATTAATAATCATTTATCTTTGAGACAGAATTCACCAAGTTGTTTGTTTCATGCAAACCCAAATCCGAAGAAGCTCTTAAAGATTCTGAGACATTTTTAAAGGTTTCACTTTCTGCCTCAATTAATCTAATAAATTACATGTAATGACAAAAATTGTAAAATTATTTTATTATAATTTGTACAAAAAACTTGTAATAATTATATTTAAATTGCATTAAAGAAACACACATTAACCATGGGGAACAGTGAGATTCATTCCCTGCTTCACTGTTACCACCTCTTGAGTTCACCGATGGTAACCCGTAATATCGTTGTCATAACCGACGGTTACCTTGACAACGAGTCTGGAATACTCAAGGTTGTTGGAAGTTTTCCTGAAAAAACACGACTTTTTGCTCTCAGTGCCGGGTTTGTGATACTTTAAATTTGTGATTCTTTAAATTTAAGGAGAGATAGTAAAGAAAATAATAATGATTATGTGCATTTGCCTTTGTTTCGAGAAACAAAATAATATATAATAATAAATAATAATATTACATTTATAAAGCGCTATAATAAAAAAAACAATAATAAAATATATACAGTATAATGCCGCTATAACGTACTTCAAGAGACCCAAGAAATAGGTACGTTATTTCCTAAGTCAGTTGATTTTATAGTTATTAATAAATAACTAATATGAATTCAAAGAAATCGACTTTTATTAGATTTCTAAAATATTAAAAAAAGAGCCATTAATGCAAAGTGCACATATATCTTTAACGGAGTTTGTCTAATAGAACAGATTCTGCCGCATTATAATAGGAATATGTGTATATATATATATATATATATATATATATATATATATATATATATATATATATATATATATATATATATATATATATATATATATATATATATATATATATATAAGGTAAGTGAAAGGAGTTAGTTAACCATTTGAGACACTCAACCTGAGCAATGAGAGTAAACTCCTTGCTTAAGGGTGCTTCTAGGGCACATCTTGAATAACTGGAGGCAAATGTGTAAGGTGCCTGTCTCCACACACCCCACCCTCCACCCTCCACGGATGCTGGTGACACCGGTGAGATTAAAACCTCAGGCGGACAGGCAAATGCTTTAGCACATTACCACCAGCGCCAAAATAATATAATTATATATATAGTTTATATATATGAAGCAGTGTTTGCTTCAGGAAGCAGTAGCTGTGTGTGGGGTTACAAAAGGTATTAGTAGGCATAAGGAAACATGGTGGTGGAATGAAGAGGTTGCTGCCCTTGTAAAAGAGAAACGTCGGCTATTTAACTTGTTGAAGTGCCAGCAACATGGGAAAAATCTAGCAACCAAGGAGAGCTACAACCAGGCCAAACGCAAGGCTAAGAAAGCTATCTTTAATGCTAAGAACGCTGTACGAAAGACTTTTTGCGAAGATTTGGATAGGGAGGACAGGAAAGGAAATGTGTTTAGGGTAGCCAAGCAGCTAATGCGTAAAAACCGGGATGTAGTGGGGGCCAACTGCGTGAAAGACCATGAAGGTAAGGTTGTGGCTGAGGATAGTAGGTTGTTGGAGGTATGGAGAGCGCATTATGATAGAATTTCTAATGAGGAGTTCACTTGGGATGCAAATGGACTAACTCATGTAAGTCCTGTTTGTGGACCTAGTGAAAAGTTAACTACTCTGGAAGTTAGTAATGCAATCCATAAGATGAAACGTAACAAGGCAGCAGGACCTTCAGGAGTGGTGGCAGACATGTTGAAAGCTGCTGGAGCTGTTGGTATAGTGTGGATGACTGAAGTGTGCAATGCAGTAGTGAAGGATGGTAAAACCCCTGTAGACTGGAATAAGAGCTGGATGGTGAATGTCTACAAGGGAAAAGGTGATGCATTAGCGTGTGGCTCATACAGGGGCATTAAACTATTAGAACATGCAATGAAAGTTTTAGAGAGGGTGATTGAAAAAAGAGTAAGGAAGATTGTGAAAATTGATGGTATGCAGTTTGGTTTCATGATGGGGAAAGGTACTACCGATGCTATTTTCATAGTTCGTCAGCTGCAGGAAAAGTATCTTGCAAAGAACAAAGATCTGTGGATGGCCTTTGTTGATCTTGAAAAGGCATTTGATAGAGTACCTCGTGAGATAGTGTGGTGGGCTCTGAGATGTCTAGGTGTGGATGAATGGTTAGTTTCCGTGATAAGAACTATGTATGATGATGCAGCGACAGTGGTGAGAGTGAATGGGAAGGAGAGTGATGCTTTCAGCGTTAAGGTTGGAGTGCATCAGGGTTCAGTTCTCAGCCCATTGTTGTTTATCATTGTTTTAGAGGCCTTATCACGGGAGCTCAGGGTAGGCTTGCCAATGGAACTGCTCTATGCTGATGATCTTGTTTTATTAGCTGAGACAGAAGATTCTCTCCTGGAAAAGTTAAGGATATGGAAAATTGGCATGGAAGCGAAAGGCCTTAGAGTGAATGCGAGTAAGACAAAAATCATGAAGTGTCGGGCCGGAATGGGACAGGTGAAGAAGTCGGGTAAATGGCCATGCAGTGTATGCAGAAAAGGTGTTGGCTCCAATTCTATTTGTTGTGTGGATTGTAAGAGTTGGGTCCATAAAAGGTGCAGTGGCATCTTGGGTAGTTTGAAAGATCTTGTTGGCTTCCGTTGTAAGAGTTGTGTGGCTGGTGGTTCTGTTCAGGAAGAGTTGTTGGGCGAGGTTGAGGTTGAGCCAGGTGTAAAGGTGGAGTGTGTGACCAAGTTCTGTTACCTAGGTGACACATTAGGTTCAGGAGGAGGTGTAGATGAGGCGGTGAGAGCTAGAGTGCGTTCTGCCTGGGCTAAATTCAAAGAGTTATCTCCTATCTTGACCACCCGTGGTGCATCCTTTCATGTGAAAGGAAAGGTGTATAGGGCATGTGTTCAAAGTGTCCTTGTTTATGGCACTGAAACATGGTCTATGAAGGTGGAGAATCTAAGAAGTTTAGAAAGGGCGGAGCGTATGATGGTTAGATGGATGTGTGGTGTTTCGTTGAATGATCGTGCACGTAGTGTGGATTTGTATAGCCTTCTGAATGTTCCTTGTGTGGCTGATGTGGTGAGACGTGGAAGACTAAGGTGGTTTGGACATTTGGAGCGCAAAAGTGCAGATGATTGGGTTTCGGCAATTAGAGATGTGGATGTTGTAGGAGTGAAAAGTAAAGGTAGAAGTAGGAAGACTTGGTGGGAATGTGTGAAGAAAGACATGGATGAGCTCGGCCTGAAGCGGCAGTCTGCCCTGGATCGTGACTTGTGGAGGGGCCTGATATGGAAAAACGTCCAACCCTAGCATAGCGTGGAATAGGGACAAAAATAAATGATGATGATGATGATGATGATGATGATATAATTAGAAAATAAAGTTCATCAAATAAGATTTTTCCTGAATCATTGTAAATAATACAATTTCTATGGATTGATCTAATAAAGCAATAAATACCATTCATATATGCAGCTCAATAGTGAACAGTCACTCGCTACAGAACATTACCAGACTGGGTAGGGGAGCTTATGTGCATTTCGACAATCAGTTCAAATCCAAATGGTGTGGTCAGTATTTATTGTGTGATGCGGTCAGTTCTTACCGTATGGTGTGGTCAGTTTTATTGTGTGGTGTGGTCAGTTCTTATTGTGTGTTGTGGTCATTTTTATTATGTGGTGTGGTCAGTTTTTACTTTATGGTGTGATCAGTTTTTACTTTATGGTGTGATCAGTTTTTATTGTGTAGTGTGGTCATTTTTATTGTGTGGTGTGGTCAGTTTTAATTGGATTTTATGATGAGTTTTTTTAGGTGGCGTCGTCAGTTTTTAAATCCTGCTGATGTAGGTCTTTCACTCTTTGTCTTTTATGTGTGATGTGCTGAATGCCGATTTTTCAATAACTGTTTCGGCATCCTTCATACCGTTATTTGCCGGTATTGCCGAAAACTGGCCGGTATGTCGGCACAGCCCTAGTTATTATAAAAGATTAAAATAATATAGCAATTTTAGCATAGTTTCAAATATATTTAAGACATAATTGTACATGTATTTTATTAAGTATATAAAGGTTTTACAATTAGTATGGTTTTAATTATGTTATTAAGTAGAATTTCAATTATATTAGAAATTATTTCCAACATATTATTAAGTATTTTTCTTTATTTTTCATACTTCATTCTCTCTCCCTCATTCTTATCCAGCAAAAGTCAAGGATTTAATAGAAAAATTGGGTCAGCCGAGTGTGTCTAACATCAAGGTGGAGTGGCAGAACTTCAACAACTGCAAGGATATTATTCAAGCACCAACTTACATATCAGCACTGTTCAATGGTTACAGACAAGTTGTTTATGGATTCGTTCCGGACTGTACTTTGGTATTTATCTTTGTAAAACATTATTTCTTTATAATTTTTCTTTGCAACAATATTTCTACATTCTTTAATTTTTTGTCAATATCATGAAATTCTAACATACCAATATGGAGATACATTTATATATACAGCTCAACATTATGCTGTACCAAATATTTAGGATATTTGGTACAGCATAAGAGTAATTACTACTCTTTATAATTTAGTTAACTTCTAATATTCTCTGTATGGAATATTAGTGAGTGGAAAAAGAAAGGCTAACATAGAAAAATAAATACCTAAAAATTACTCAGTATTCAAAAAGTTGTTAGTGTGAAAGCTTTAAAAGCAACCTTTCCTCTTTTTTGTGTACAGGAATCAAAAAAGTTTAGAATACTGTAAGAAATCAATGATAAATATATTCTTACAAAATAATATTAACTGAATTTGAGTTATAGCTTAAATATTTTTATTTTTATCTTTATTTTAGGCAACATTAAAAGCAAATGTCAGTGGCAGAGAAATTTCCACTACAGTATCCACGTCTGAGCTGAACATCACCACTGGACAGGTCATGATGATGATGATGATGATGAACAGTCAATAATGATTTTGAACCAACATTATTTTTACATGCTTTTATTAACTTTCTCTTGTCCGGATGTCCATGAGATGTTCGCAGGCGTTTTGAAGCTCGGGAGATCATTATAAAATTAACCAACTTCAAAATTATTTAAAGTTAAATTTAACAAAAATAACTGTGACAAAAGTTAAGAAAAAATATTAAAAAATAAATTAAAGAAGCAATGACACCAAAAATTTTCATTGTCATAGTAACTACTAACGTGTTTTGTTTACTATTCACGGAGGTAATATTTTTACGATAGGATGTCTCTATGAAATTTTTCAGTTATCTTAAAAGCATGTTTCTAATTTTTTAAATTAATTTTTACTTGTTCAGATGATACATCAACTGACAGCAAAGGCAGTAATACAAGACTGGCTCTGTGGAATGATGGCCCAGAACAAACTACAGGATGAAGTTGGTTGATGATGATGATGATGATGATGGTGAGAAGGATGACGACGATGATGATGATGATGATGAGGATGATGATGATGATGATGATGATGATGATGATGATTAAAAGGGTTATGGTAAGGAAATAATAGTTGATATATGATAATGGTGTTTATGGAGAATAATAAAGATTTCGGACGATGTACATTTTCTTGTGTTGTGGGATGAAGTTGCAAAGTGATTTATGTTTACATCTTATTATTTATAGGTAATGAAACAAGTGAAAAAAAATTACATCATAAACTTGAGTATTCAACACTCAATTGTTACCAGCTATACTAGTTTTGTTGCTGTTGAAGAAAGAGAAAAGGTTCCTTTTTTATGTGATATTTATATGAGGATGAGGATTGTGATGAAATTTTGATTGATTGATTGATTGATTGATTGATTGATTGATTGATTGATTGATTGATTGATTGATTGATTGAACAGGATGAGCAGTTTTCTGAAACACAGCTGGCTAAGCTTTTGGATGATAATTCCAAAGATTTATTGCCATATATCGATTGGGGAAAAACTATTTGTAAGGTAATGAAAATTAATGAATATACTTCTATTAATGTTTCATCTTTACTATAAATGAGTTAGTTACTTTCAATCTGTCTGTTATTATGATTTGTAATTTTTTGTTTTATGAATTTATCATGAACATTTTGTTTATACATTAAAATTTGTTTCGATCACCAATAAACTTCCAGTTGAAACTGGTGAACAGTTCAAAAGAGGTGACTATCCTGGAATTTGATTCGGACGCAAAGATGGTGGACGTCTTTGACTCTCTGTCTTCCAAGTTGAACATAAAAGACCATTTTATTGTGCCAGTGGATCCGGTAAAGCGAAAAACCTGGAGAGTGGAAGATGAGTCAAAAACATTGTGGGATCACCTGCCTCAGTTGTCTCTTGGAATTAAATATTATCCAGGTGAAAATATCTAGGTTTTTAGTTATTATCCAGGCATTAAGTATTATCTAAAATCTAAGTATTCAATACTTTTTAAGTATTAAATATTTTTCAGGTAATAAATATATTATCTAGATATTTAATATTATCAAAGTTCAAGTATTAAATAATATCAAGAATAATCTAAATAAAAATGTTTTCTAGTTTATAATAAACTGTGTTTTTTGGCACATAGGCAGCTTAATAAAACACTTTGACTGGCTGGTGAGGAAAATAACCTCGAAAACTAGACAACGTAGAGAGTTCGAGTTATTCTAGAGGCGATTTTTTAATTTTTCTGAGCTACCTAGCTACCTACCTACCTACCTATTTATTTACCTACCTACCTACCTACCTACCTACCTAGCTACCTACCTACCTACCTATTTACCTACCTACCTACCTACCTACCTACCTACCTACCTACCTACCTACCTACCTACCTACCTACCTACCTACCTACTTACCTACCTACCTACTCAGGTTTACCTAGAATAACTCAAATGTTTTATAAAATTGTCTCATCATCATCACATTAATCTCTACCACTAACCCCATCATTATCATAATTGCTTGGTCATTGTTACGCTGACCTTTCTTATCATTGTTTCTCTTAGTTTCAAAGGAAGATTGGAACACACTTTTAAAGTATCATCGAAAACAAATTGCTCCTCCTGAGATTGAAAAAAGTTCTTTGAAATTTGAAGAGCAGCGTTCAAATTGGGACGAATTTGAATTGTGTGAAGATGGTGAGTATTTAACAACCACCTGTTTTTTTTATATATTCTCTACATTTTGTTTACACTTCCTCTACAGTATGACACTTTTTAAGCTGTTTCTTACAACTTGGAAACTGATGTAATTGTTATTTAGGGGTAGTGTAGTCATAATCTCTTAATTAGGAATTTAGTAATGTGTAAATATTGTACATTATTGAGAAGTTAGTAGGGTGTAAATATTGTACTTAATTAAGAATGAAGTAGTGTGTCAATATTGTACTTAATTAGAAATGTAGTAATGTGTAGACATTGTGCATAATTAAGAATGTAGTAATCTGTAAATGTTGTGCACAATTAGGAATGTAGTAGTCTGTAAATGTTGTACATATTTATGATATTAAAATAATTATTCAAATTGTTTATCTGCAGATGTTAAAAATATAAAAGAGAAGGTGAAGAGTTATCATATGATGGAAATATCATCTCGTTATCAATCTTTATTTCCGTCTAATTGTGAGTGTCAATGCTGCCTTATAAAAGTTTCAGTTGAAAATCCCTCTCATAACTTCATTCACCTCTCAACTCCAATTATGTTGATTTTAAATTAGCTACAATAACTAGCTATACCCATCAACCTGCTAATATTAGATTTTGAAAGAGTTTTTTTTTCTGCACAAATGTCTAAATGATATGGCAAAAAATTCTGCAAATGTGTGATTTACTCCTTAAAGGTTCACTCGGTCCAGAGTCGTTGAATATGGTAACGAGAGCAGCACCAGCAACATACCGGAAAAGCAGTGAGCATCTTGCATTTACTCATTTTTCTCACAAACTAGTTTTAAAACTACTATGTCTATAGTTCCTGTAAACAAATTATATTCTGCAAATTTTTATGCTACCCTATTTGGAATGTATATCAGTATGTAATTATACTTCTATGTTGAAATGTTTAACAAGATTATGTTCTTTACAGAAATGAGAAAGGAATTAGGTGTGGCAAAAATGAGCTCTCATTTCCTTGAACTTGACAGTAGTTCAGCAATTGAACAAGTAATCTTGATTTAGTCAAAGTGTTGAATTAAAAGTTTCTTGAAAGTTATAAAAAACGTTGCAAGCGATTTAAGATATTTTAAAGTTAAATAATATAATTATTAAATCAAATCCACCATTAACTGCTTGTAAAAACATCGTTTAAATAAGAATTTTGATTGAGTTTGTTAGCCTGGGCGAAAAATTTTGGATTTTAGTATATAAATGCCCAACTGCCAGTAATAGATTATAATTATTAAGCATCTGCGTCTCGTAATCGTTATCTCGATATCAACCGAGATTTCAAAACGATATGGGAGATCTCGTATCGTTATTAAAACGATACAGCCTGCGGGGAAGTCTCGTATCGAAATAAAATAGCGAGACTTAAATTTTGTTCTCGTATCAAAGTCTCGAAACAAATTCCGAGATTTAAAAAAAAAAATTTCAATAAATAGCGAAAGTCATACATATTTAACGATTGTCACAACTATGAATATTTGCAATTGATTCATCAACATTGATTAATTAATCTACCTATTGACAGAATACGATATGACTTATGAATTTTGTCTCGAATAAAACTGTACGATAAAACCGTCAAATAGTTAAAATTTATGTAAAATAAAAAAGATGACTGGATTTATCTCCTTATTTTTCGTTATCTCGTTTTATTCGAGACAAAATTTCCACAGTTGACATTTCAGTCGAGATATCGTATCGTATCGGTTTTGTTTCGTTATTGGTCGAGGCGTCTCGTATCGTATCGTTTTATTCGAGACAAATTTCAGAAGTCGTATCGTTTCAAAAAAAATAACGGTACGCAGAATCCTAATAATTATAACATGTTTTTATGTTCAGATTCTGATCACATATGGCTTGGTGGTAAAACTGACTAACCCAGAGCCGCCGACAGGGGGTTGGGGAGGATTTCTGTGTTCATACTTTTTAAGCTTTACAATTTAAAGAACCCAGGTTTTCTGCAAAAATTTTCAAAATGATTTTTTTTAAATGATTGAGAATGACTTACATTTTAGGTAAAATTTTTTAAAATGTTCAGAAGATGTTTTCAAAATGACTTCCCTCTGCTGGTCATCAGTTGTTTTATTTATGAGAACTTTTAGATACATTTCTTTAACGTTTTTGATGGGGCCCTGGTTACTCATTTTAACTGGGCACAAGTTTCATCTCGGTGGTCCTGTATTTCTCATTTCACCACTACTTTTGAAATTGCTTGATGGGCAGCTTGCCCGGAATCACAGAATGCAGGTCAGATCATTCATCATGCTCATTTTATTTGACCTAGGTTTTAAAATATATAGAAAGCACATCTCTGCCCATCTTGTGAAAGAACTATCATGCTTGGTTTTTGCATATTTCTTGAAGACGTTCATCAATTTTATTTTTGAGAAATTTAACAAGTTTGATGGGCATGTGTTCTGCTGGGCAGGACAAAAGGGATGTTGATACCAGTAATCCGTTCCATCGTCTCGTTCTAGCAGCTTGCAGTCAGCAATTAATTACATTGTCATAAGTTCATTGTTCAAAGTGAGACTAATGAGAAACCCCCAATGACTCAAGGTTTGATGAACTCAGACGTTAATCAAAGACGCCTGGTAAATGTTTTGATATCAGCCAGTTAATAAAGCATAGGTCAAGAGATTCTGATTCTTAATGCATTTGTTGGTTGTGACTTGATTACCCCCCCCCCCCGTTGTGGCAAAAATTGATGAAAACAAGAATATGATTAGGTATACCATACATCAAGTAAGCTTGAGGGTGTTAATGTTGTAAAAACATTCTCCTGTTTCCTAAGGTCTGCAGTTCAAATCTCACCAGCATCCATGGTGGGTGCTTGGAAGCTGGCACCTTTTACGTTGCATGTATATCACCATCTCACATTATTTTGTGTGTGTTTTTAGCTAGTTATTAAAACTTTGACAGTGAGATTAATTCCTCGATTTATTTAGATTAAAAATTTTAATCTTGCGATTAGTTTGATTAAAATTTTTAATCGTGTTTCAGCCCAAATATATTTTTTTAAAAGTATGTATGTATATATATACTAGCTGACCCAGCAAACGTTGTTTTGCCTTTTAAATTATTTTGGTTTTTTTTATTAAAAGTTTAATGTACAAAATTATGACAATTTAAAAAAATCAATCTCGAAGAGCAATCGAGTGTACAATGCCCGGGGTTTTTGAAAGTTTTTTTATCGTTCTTCTCTCTTGCTCCCGTTTCCTTCCCCGCTTGCTCTCCCGTTTGCTCTCTCGTCCCCCTTGCTCTCCCGTTTCCTCTTGTTTTTCCGAAGTGTATATTTTATTTATATATCATTTATTAATCGCTTAAAACAAAAGTAAGCTATTATAAAGAAAGCAAGTATGTTTTTAATTTAATTTTAAATTCATGAAAAGTTGTGGATTCTCTAATAGATGTGGGTATTGCTATCCAGGCTGTCAGTCCAGCAACGGAGAATGCTCTGTCTGAGAAGGCGCGATGAGTCCGAGGGACAGTAAGATCCCGTCGGGAGGAGGAGCGAAGTCTCTGTCTGCCGGGGCAATCAGAGCATAGAATGAGGGACTCTAGTAGATATATTGGAGAGCGATTATTGAAGATTTTATAGATTAGAAGACAGAGCTTGAAGATGATCCTGGAGGAAATAGGAAGCCAACATAGTTGGCGTAAGATTGGCGAGATATGATCCCGGCGAGAAGCATGAGCCACCAGACGAGCGGCTGAATGAAGAACAGAGGTGTAGGGGCGAAGAGTCGTAACTGGAAGTCGTGCGAGGACAGCATTACAGTAGTCCAGTCTTGAGAGAACAAGTGCTTGGACGATAGTTTTAAGAGAGTAGTATATATATATATATATATATATATATATATATATATATATATATATATATATATATATATATATATATGAGTGACACGAGATTTTTATATATATAGATAGATATATATGCTTTTAAAAATTTATCGAGCATTACCTTCCTTAAAAAATGTATGCCCCCCATTCGTGAAAACCTGGCTACAGGCCTGCTTGGATTAGATATTTTCCATGCATCATGTGTGACATCACAGCTCATAAAAATATTAGTTCAGCAATATCTTGAGGATTCCGAAGCTATTGATGAAAAATTATGTAATGACCTTGACCTTCAGCTTTGCAAGGTCATAGTGTGTAAATGACTAGTTAAACAGAAATTTTCACACCTTAATCATGTTTTACACCACAACTTCTTCTAAGATACTATATTTTCATTCCCAATGTTTTTCAACTAGTATTACCTTGACATTTTCTTTTGCCAAGGTCAACAGTGACTTCATCTATATATATAAAAATGATATTATGTATGTAAGTATGTATATGTATATATATATGCATTGCTACACCATTCATCCGATTGTAATGCAATTTTTACACAAGCTTGAGAGGCAGTGGGAGACAATTATAGTGAAAAAAAATTGAAATCGATAACAAAATGAGCGGAGCGGGAGAGCGAGCGGAAACGGGAATTAGAAAATGAGCGGGAACGGGGAAGCTATAGATAACGAAAAAACAACTGGAAAGGTAAAGCGAGCAAGAGCGGGAAAGCGAACGGGAGCGAAAAACGGACGGGAGTGGAAAAGCGACCGGTATCAGGAAAACCGGGAGCGGGAAAGTGACCGGTATCAGGAAAACCGAGAGCGGGAGAGCAAGCCGGGAAGGAAACGGGAGCGAGAGAGACAATCATTAGAAAAACCTCTAAAAATCCCGGGCAACGCCGGGCACCCCGCTAGTATAGTAATAAAAATTCTGAATCCAACAATGTATAATACATGCTTGCAACTTTTTTCCACCTTTAACTAATTCTGCCTGACTAATTTAGCAGCAGACTTCATGGATTAACCAGAGTTTACTGTTACTAAGAGTAGAAGTTGTAATAAATAAAAGTAAATATTTGATTTCTAGATGGAATCCGATCAATGTTATCTTCCTTGTTCTGAAAGCCCATCACCAGCTTCTTCTAATGCTCCGCCAAAACGAGCAGCTAGGTTTGCTCGTGACCTTGAATCACTTGAGTGTCATGACAGTTCCGTCATCCATAGGGAGGCATGTATAGTATTAGATTCGGTCAGAGATCATTCTCCCTGTGTAGATGCATATTCAGCTAATTCCCATACTCGTTCTTCAAATGAATATGATTCAAATTACTCATCTAATATGGATATTTTCAATGATGATGATGTTTGTGGTGACACTTTTCTTAGTTCTCATTCTCCATTAGTGGCCGAGATGGATGTGGTTTCATTTGATGCTGACTCTTCTTATTCTGTACCTGCAGCACCTGCTTTTCTTTCTTCCTCAGCAGCTCAATTTGCTTCTCCACAAACAACAGGTACCACTTTCAGCTCTTTCCCCCCTCCTCCACCACCAGGTGATGGTTCTCTCAGCTCTCTCCCTCCTCCTCCTCTCCCTCCTCCACTTCCACACAGAGCTGATTATCTTCCTACTTCAGCAGCTTCATTAGCTTCAGCTCACTTTGTGACTCTTGGAGCAGCAGGATTTGCTCCTCGCTCTCTTTCAAAACCAGTTAAAGCTTCACTTGCTACTTCTACTTTTGGTTCAACTTTTGGTTCAAGTTGTGCTGCTTTTGGTTATCTACCTGAAGCACCTGCTTATGCTCCTGTATCTCCTTTCATGCAGACAAGTCATGTGTCTCAAGAAAATGAATCTTTTGCTCGTTTCGACTCTACGGGTGAAACTGAGAAGGTAGCCAGAAGAGACTTTCAAGGTTTCGAAAAGAATCATTACGGGTTTGGACCATCTGCAAGGAGATCTTCGGTGAGGGAAGAATCTATAAGTGCTTCCTTGTATTTTAGTTGGTTCCTTGTAATATTTGTATTTAATTATCGCAGGAGTCATCAACTAGATATAACGCAGATAAGTTGTTTGCTGTGGCCGATGATTCAAGCAGCGTTCTTGATGATACCATTTCTATGCCAGTGAGCTTAACAGTATTTTTATTAATATTCTTAAATATTTTAATTTGATTTATTTAACAGGCTGCATACATTTTCAGTAATGTTTAATTAAATGAGAATGATAGCTTTTGGAATAAATATTTTGTAAAAGCTCTCAACTTATTAAAAATTTCTGTTTTCTTTAACGTTTGTGACATTGTTTTCTTTGCGATGTTTTTTTTTTATCACATAACAGCTTCTGAACGTGATTGGATTTAATTTTTATTGAACATTCATTCTTCTCTCTGCCACCTCACTCATCAAAACTATCAAGAATGAATTAAGAAGGAATTTATTTATGATTTGTTATCACTAATTCATACCACGCAGGAGATGCATTATCAGTGAACTTCTATGTTCTGAGTTCTATGTTTTGTCTTTTGTTTCTCTGTTCTGGCTACGATGTTAAGTTTGATGCTTGTTAGGAAATGAATTTCACACTGTTCATGAATTTGCAGTGGCAATGAATGCATGCTGATGAAAAAATAGCAATTCCACGGTGTTGTAGCAAACAGACCATAACGGCTCCGTAAGAGGCGCTCTATAACTGTTTACATTAAATTATTGAAAAATAAATATTGAAAGCAAAACACTTTAAGAGAGTTATAGGAAAGTTATTTTCATTCTTCATTTTTATTCCTTGTATGGACCAACTGGTCAATCAGATAACAGACATGTTAGCCCCCAATTAGTGGTTCATTCATCCTGTGCATTTTTGATTTCTCTAAGCATCAAAAGCTCACAAAAATGCATGCAAATATGTTTCAATCTTATTTGGAAGCTGATATACCATCACTTGCTTGCTACTGTTGACCAGGCAACGAGATTATGGAAGCTATGTAGCTGCCTCATTTTTTTTCTTTTCATGAAATTGAAAACCACCCTGAACATTGTAAGGAGCATGTAAATATTTGTCAATAATATGTGGCATGTGAGATTTCCCATCAGATTCAAGTCCTAAATCATTGCACCATTATTTTGTGAAATATATTTCATGTCATCAATGTCATGTAAAGGTATTTCCAAGAACCTATATTTACTTCTGCTTCAACGTGTTACAAGTGCTGGTGTAGAAAGTTTGAGTTCCGTTTTACATTTGCGAAAACTAATTAAAGAAGTGCAATGATATGAGACAAGCTGAAGGCTTTTCTTCTAATGTGTGTGTACAAAAACATTAACCTCAATTAGTATGGCATTATTAACATTTTTGCCACAAATACCCGAGAACAAAAAGGAAGTGGTTTTCTAGTTCTCTAAAAGAATAATGTTTTTTATAGAACTGACATTTGGTATAAAAACAGTTTTTTAAATAATTGTTACAGTATTTAATGAGTTGCTTACGTAGCTTGTCTCAGTGGATTTGATTTTTGAGCAAAATCCTTACTCTTTTTAGGTTAAACTGACTAAGTAAGTTATGAAGGTGCAGTACTTTGGCACAGTCTGTGTCATAGTGAATCAGGATTCAAAAAAGAATCTAACATGCCCTCTCATGTTCTGACTTTCTCAACAGAATGAAAGTACTGATTTCAGAAGCTAGTCAGAAAAATATTTTAATTAAAAAAGATTTTAGGATTTTAAACTATGGCTACTGGAGTGACGACTGAACTCATTCATTGGATTGGTAAAATTCCATAACTGATATAAAAGTCGAAGTTTTGTCAGATCCGCTAGAAGAAATCTTTAAATTGCAGAAAATTTTAAATGATTTTTGCAATTGATTATTTATGATTAGTGGAGCTTAGACAGCATAATGTTCATTAATTGTTTTACTTACAGATATGTGTACCATTGAGTGACTCTTCTGGCTCTTATGAAGAATTAGGTTCTACAGCTACACATTTACAAAGGTTTTTTAATTATTGATTGTTTGTTAAGTTATGTGTCATTAGTAGATGTGCACCAATAATACATTTGTCAATATCGGCCACAAAAAATTGATCGATTATCGATTTCTTGCACTGTCAGATAAAAAACATTACCATAGTATTCCTCATATAGTTAGCACTGGAAATGGGTATTTCTTCTTCTGGACATTTATTTCTCCTTCTGATGTTTCTCCCTTTCTTGTAGTAAAACACTCCTTTTCAAAGAAGGAATTTTTGTGATTTTTTTAAATTAGTTCTCAAGATATCCTATAATAAAAATGTTTGCTGTTTGTTTGTTTGTTTGTATTTAACTCCGCCTTGCATTTGCAAGCCAGTCCCAAGCCTGGAGAAAGGAGGAGGGAAAAGTTAAAAAGAACAAATTATGATCCACGACAGGAAGTACTTAGGTGCTTCCTACATACAGCCATTTCAGTCTTAAAACACCTGGTGTAAAGGACTATAAACTATTATAATAAATAAATAATAAAATGTTTGTATTTCCTGGCCTGTACAGATCATAGCACAGCCATTCAGTAACAAAATTCAATTATACCTATTTTATTTATTTTGGTAATACAAAAATATAGAAATGCTAATCAATGTTTTATTCGATCTCGGAATAAGCATAAAGGTCGCACATCACTATACTGATGGCATTGTTCACAAATGTGAATTTGTATAAGCATTATCAATGGTTCCTTCTATCATCTTTCCCAAACCACATAATATAAAGAGCAGAAGTTTGGAATGGCTACACACAAGATTGATAAAATTATCAAGTTTTTTTTGTGGGATGATTTAGGCATTAGCCTACTGCTCTTACTTGTGGCTAAACGACATCACTGAAGGGGGGTGTAATACGTCCACAATATCATGTCAGCTGGCCAATACCAATTATAAGAAAAAGAGCTAATAAGTAATAATTATAAGCCGATAATAGTTAGTCAACCCTTAGTCATTGGTTTGCTCATTTTCTACTTATGTTGATAAAAAACAAATATTACTATCTATCAGATAATTACTTGTAAAACATTCATGATTATCTTTCAGAGAGCTTTGTTCTAAAAAGGTGAAGACTGTCATCAAACCTGCATGTTTAAAGGTGAATAAAGCAAGTATTTTATATATGGTTTTGCATGTTTGAGAGAAATTCATAACATATTGAAATGTTTTAAAAATACAGCGTACAACAGGCAAATCTCAATTTGCGGAATCATTATCTTTGTTAAGTGATGGAATGTACACTTTTGCAACTCCTGGTGAAAGAAAAAAGGTGATGAAGATGAGTGTGCAGTTAGAACAAGAAGAATCAAAAGAACAGTCTTTTGTTGATCATCTGCTGAAACTTCTACAAGAAGTGATTATTATTATTTTGTAAATTTAAGACAAATGATGTCTAGAAGTAATTTAAAATAGCTGTCTTTAAACCAATCATTTAGTTCACCTATTTAATTAACCAATGCTGACATTTACTTAGTTATACAATAAATAAAAATATGCACACATGGGTAAATGAGGGTTTGTTTTTAGAGTACTGCACAGTGCACAGGCCAATTTCTTGTGCCAGCCCCCATTTGTGGCCAAAATTGGTTAGAAATTTCTGACAAAATAGGTAAGACATTTAGAAGAAAATTCTAATAAATTTGAGGAAGATTTGTGTAAAAACACAGTGGAACCAATTCGATCATGTAAACAAATGTTATTTGATCAATGTTTGGTTGTCTATATCAAATTACCAATTCTACAAATCCATTTGGACTTTGAATAAAACCAGATAGGCTTTTATTCCATCTTCTTTCTTGCTATCTTCATTGTTTGCATCCTCCTATTATAAAAATTTCTTCACAAATATTGTCTCCTTCAGTCTTTTTATTGTATTTACAGTTTGACATGTACAAATAATAATAAATATGGATAAATAAATTTTAGTGGATAATCGTAATCAATATTAGAAAAGTTTGTTATCTACGTGAATTTTATATAAAGGTTTGGTTATTCACCTTCTATTTTATATTATTCTGTGTTTAAAGTGTGATTTGAACTATTTTTTGTGAATAATAAATATTGATAAATAAATTTTAGTGGATACTCATGTATACAAAAGTATTAAAAAATAAAAATGTTGATGATAATGCATTTATTCATCATACATTTAATGGTTGTCCCTAACAATAATATTGGTATAGACTTCAAGATATTGATATAGACTTATTAAAAATATTGAGGATGATAATGCATATTATCATGATAATGCATATTAATTGTCATACATTTAATTGCTGTGCCTACCAATAATATTCATAAACTGAGTTATCATGTTAGCCTAATAAACGGCATTTCTGAACTAATTTGTCTACTAATGTTTAAAATAAAAAAATGCCCTTCTCTACTCTAATTAATTTAATACAAATACATCCTAAGTCTGGTCTTCGATCTTGCTCTCTTAGTCACTTTCATATCTTTACCGTTAAGCACTCTTTTGCTAAACGCTCTTTTTCCTACTCTGGTCCCTTTCTCTGGAACTCTCTTCCTGCATCTCTTACTAACTCTACTCTTCACTCACTGTTTTTCGTCGTGGACTTAAAACATTTCTGTACGATCAGTTCGTATCCGAGAGCTATTACACGCCACGGAAATAGCGCTATATAAATAAATAGTGATTTGATTGATTGATTGATTGATTGAGTGATTGATTGATTGTTTGGTGCTTTGGAGCTAAATTCTGTCATCTTCTTCATCTGTTATTATACCCGTCTGCTTTAAACTGCTCTTCTGATATAATTTAGTATAATGATATATCTAATCTGAGATTTACAGTTTGTTTATAATTAATATATTTGCATGAAACACTTAGCCTAAACGTGACATAAGATTTACTCAAATATTGATACTTCATAATTTAGGAAGAAGATTCAGGTCACATGTACTGGGAGATGACAGACGAACTCGCCGATTATGTTGGCTTCAACAAACTGATGATCAAACAAGCGATCATTGATCAGTTTGTTCATATCTATGGTTAATTAATTGTCTTTATTAATGTATGTTTTTACACTTATTTAACTTCATCTGTTTGTCGTATTTTTAATGTTTCGTATTTTCAAATCAAATTTTTGATCACAAGCCTTTATCCAATTGAACTGCAACTTAGAATAGAAATGTATTATCTGTGACAATGGAATATTTTACTAAATTCGAGCCACAAAAATGTTTAATAAAAATAAAATTAAAAATAAAATCTTTAAATTGGGTGATATAATCCAACGTCATTTATGTACAAAAATCATCTATAGAAAAATTGAATAAAATTTACTTTATAAAATTTATAACTGTTAAAATTTGCTGGCGAGAAAATTATTTTATCCTTTTTAGTGGATTTAAATAAAAGTGTGTTTTTGAAAATTTCTTTTTAATAGTATTATTAATAGGATAATTTTTATAGTTTATCTTATTGGTCGTAATTAACTTGAGTCATTAATTTCTAGGTTTTGTAACACAGTCAGCCACCCTATATAATTATTATACCTCCTGTTCATAGATTTAAAAATTATTGAACGGACGAAAATTGTTGTCAAGTTTTTCATTTTCTCGTTTAATTGATTTTTCAAGGTGCTGATTCAATTCCTGATCTGTGCAGATTGGTTGCTTCGATATTAACAGCTAAAAAGTTGATAGAAAAATCAGGTTATGAAGATCTTTGTAATGAAAAAACAGAAGCGGAGTCAAATTTTATGGCAATGCTGAAACATCCGGAGACAGGTCCTTTGTTTATTTTAGCTCTGCGTTTTATGAGCCTGTTTCCACTAAAAAAAGCCAAGATGTTGCTGGCTGTTATTTACTTCTGCTTGGAAACGTCGGACAGGTATCCAGAGTTTCATGAAAAATTAGATAATTCGTTGTGGAAGGAAGCAGGCAACTTTTTTTCTTTCACTAATGTTGTGCCTCAGTCTGGCTAGTAAAAAAGAGTTTTCTTGACCCTGAAGATGAAAACGGAACTCTCACTTTCAATTATCTGGAAAATTATATAAAAGAAAATTGCAACATGTCTGTTGCTGAATAATTATGATTTAGTATTGTTCGATAAGCAATTTATATAACTAATTTTAAGCTTGGCTTTTTTTTTTTATTACATTGCTGCTTGGATGACTTTTTTGATTGAAAGCTATAAGACTTAAATCTTTGATTTATGTTAAACATTAATTTATTAATTAACATATAGAAGTTTTTACTCAGTAGTGGATCTAAAATGCATACTGTTTTGCAGTTCATGTACGTATTTCAAATATTTCTATTTGAAATACATATTTCAAATACATTTGCCGTCTTTTGCAAGAGCCAAGTATTAGTATTTGAAGTACATTTTCAACGGGTATTTTGTATTTCAAAGATTAATCCAAAATACTTTTTAAAATACGACCTCACCAATTATTTACCCTTAGAAATTATTGATATATTGGGTCGACATTCCGCTTAATTGGGTCAATAAATTTAAGATCAATATTAATCTATTATATTATTATCTATCTTTTTTTATTCGACGTATTTTTATCTGTTTTTGGTACCTTTGTATCGTGTGTGTGTGAGAGAGAGAGATAGATTCCAATTACTTAAAACTGAGAATTGCATTCCGGAATTACTGTATTTTGTATTTCAAATACTTCAGACACAAAGTATTTTGAATTAGTGTTCGAAATGCTTTGAATTAAGTATTTTTATTTGAAATACTTTTAAACTGTATTTGTGCATGCACTGCTGTTTTGTGGGCCCATAAGCAGCTGGCAGAGGAAAGTAAGGCAGATTAGGTAAAAGAACCAGTTGTCACTTATTACTGATTCTCAACTATTTTTTCTTGTCACAATATTATTATAAATATTTCTGGGCATCTAAAAAAACAAAAAAATATTTTTAAAAATTCATGAATAACCATAACTATGCCCAGGGTTAACCAAAACCAAAAATTAAAAATTTCGGAAAAAAAATTTTTTTTGTTTTTTATGATTTTCATGATTTTTAATGATTTTTAATTTTTTTTAAATTAATTATTTGAAATTGTTTAAGTTAATGTACAAACAATTATTTATTTAAAATCATAACATCAAACAAACTCTAGCAAAAATTCAAGCAATTTCTTCATCTAGGTCCATAAAAGACGTCCACCAATTTTTGTATGTATTTACAAAGACTTTTTTAAATTCCAATTATTTGCAGGCAAAATTCTAAATGAAATAATAACTGTTCATAAACATTTTATTGAATCACTGTATTAAAAAATGTAATAAACAAATAATCCACCATTCTTCAATCAATAACGGAAAATTCGGACTGCAGCCATTCAAACATGTTTCGTATAATGACAACATCTGTTCTTGAGTCTTCAATTGCTAATTCAATTTGAGTGGCAGTCTCTTCGTCTGATTCTTCTGCCATATTATGTTCACTAGCAGGAATACATTATGTTTTTTCATTACCGCCTGTGATGGGATATTTACCGCAGAAACATATTTTCTTGGAAATTTTCCCAGCCACCGATGGACAATAGAGATCAAAAGGCATGCTACTGTAACTGTGATCGGACTCCAGACCAATCAGTGCAAGCCTCTGGAACAGTGATCCATAAGTACCACTACCGAAATTGGGTTTGCATCCCAACTCTTTTGTCATTAAACTAGAAGTTTTATGCAGTAAAGTTATGCAAATCTGCTGCACTCAATAAAACACTACAATGTGGACATCCACTTTGTCCTAAACCCCTCCCCCCTTTGTCCACTTTTTGCTGGACTCCCCTGCCCCATTTTGTGTGTGTGTGGGACGTCTTTTATGGATGACCCCTCTAGGTCGTTACTGCGGTTATTCATCTTCTTTAATAAAGGAGGTCGCACGCTGAGCTACAAAAACTAATTTTTTAACTGTCTGGGGTTAAATAATTTCGCAATTGCAAAAGTCGAAAATTTTTGCTCTCAAAAGACTTTCAGTAACTTTTTTTGAGTAATCAGGGTTTCAGAGTCAGACAAATTTTTTTAATAAACCCCAGATCAATTCTGGAGATGAAATAAAATAATTTGTGAGTAATAAAAAATTATATTATCAACTAGCGGGGTTAATAGAGGTTTTTCTAATGCTTGTTTCTCGCTCCAGTTTCCTCCCCCGTTTGCGATCTCCTGTTCCCGGGATTTAGATTGCGATATTTGCAACCCACCCACTTCTCCCATTTCGCTCCTTTTAAGTATATTTTGGTTCTCCACCCTTTTTTTCCCACTTTATAAGCCAATTTTACAGATTGCTAAAATGTGTTCAAATTTATTACAACCACTTTTAAAGTAGACAAGCATAACTGGATTCACCAGTTCATGTGCAAGGTTAATGACAATTGTTTCTGTATATTCTGTACGTGTACGTGTGTATGTGTATATGCTGTGTATGTGATTGGAAAAGCTGAAAAAACTTGCGGCTATGTAATTGTTACTGTTTCTAGGAAACGTTTTTGTCATCAAAAACTCGAGGAATATATGGAATAAAAAACATTAACAGAAATAGTTGAATAAAATAAAAACCTTAATAAAAAAAGAAGAAACTATAAAAATAAATAAGGCAGCAGATTTTAAGAAGAAAAAACCCAGAACACGCTATAACCGGATTGGCCAAAAGATAAAGTTTTATTCAATTGTGGTGGTTCAAAAAGTGCTGCAGGCAATATCAAATTCAGCTGACAAAAAAATCTCGCCAAAAAAAACATGCAATCAACCGAAGCAGTTGCTGGTCACTGCGGCTCTCAAAAACACACCATACAATGCCAAGCGCGACTTCAAGGTCTCTGTGATAGAGCCATAAATAATCAATGGACTGACCTTCATTGTGGTTTGTTGCTGGAAAGAATGTGACTCGAAAAAACTTTAAGAAAATGTTAGTTGTTGGTTCTTTTTAAATTTAAATCATAGTCCTCCAGATACACAGAGAAGCTCTATTTGGGAGGGCAGGAGGGGCAATTATCCCCCCCCCCAGAACCTAAGGATTTTGATTGAACGTTTTATTGAAGAAGTCGATTCATCAAGGACGCAACTAGATTGCATTGTCATGGCTCTACAGTGAAAATAATATGATGATACAATAAAAATTTGTATCATCATATTATTTTCACTGTAGAGCCATGACAATGCAATCTAGTTGCGTCCTTTTTATATAACAGTAGAAGTTTCAGCATTGCGACAAGATTTAGTTTTTACGTCCGTGAGTGCCTTTGAACTTGAAGTCCGTGTTATGCTGAAACCTGAATGTGTATGCAAATCTGTGAAAACTTCCTAGTGTTGAACAAGCGTTAAAGTTGTTGAAGTTAACTTTTTTAGCTGTTTTTGCAGGCAGACAAACGAAACCTAAAGTGTGTTTTATTTTTTAATAGAACAATTTGAATAAGAGATAAAAAATTATTGGCAAAGTTCACATTACACAAGAGGTCAAAGTTCACGTTACATAAAAGGTCAAAGTTCATGTGACATAAAGGGTCAAAATTTTTAGACAAATGTTTTTGTTTTATCATAAAAACTGCAATTATTTTAAATACAACAAAAACATCAGTTAAAATAACTGTTAATTCAGTTTCAAATAAACAATAATATCAATATTATTTTGAAATTGGTTTATTTTCAAATCGATTCAAGGTGATAGTGCCGTGAAACTGAGATTTGCATGATCCATGGATTGATCAGCTGAGTAAAAAAAATCAAAACTCATTTTCAGTTCTAATTTACAATGTGTTCTTTTTTAATTTTTATATATTTTTAAAACAAAATTATTTAAAAACAAAAATAATTAATAATACAATAAAGAGCATTTTACTTTCAACAAACATTTCCAGATACAGCGAAACATTTCCGTTTCTCATTCTGGACAAAGTTTTCTCCGTGTATCCTTTTTGCATGGCAAACAAAAACTTTCCTCTAAATTTCAAGCCGTCAACTACAATTCCTAAAGATTTGAGATAATTCTGCACATAATTGATGTTCTTGGAAGGTTCGTCCCACGTGTAACCAACAACAACTTTGCCGATCGGAAGTGACTTAAATATAAAGTTTTAAAACACAATCGGAAAAGACTCACACTCACATTAAAAATGTTTAATATAAATTAGTTATTTTTTTATAATAGTTTATATTCCAGGTTTTTAAAACTGTAATGGCTGTATGTAGGAAGCACCTAAGTACTTCCTGTATTGGATCATAATTTGATCCTTTTAACTTTTCCCTCCTCCTTTCTCCAGGCTTGGGACTGGCTTGCAGATGCAAGGCGGAGTTTAAAAACACAATCGGAAAATACTTACACTCACATTAACAAGTAAAGGAACAAGTAAATTAAAAACCAATGCTTTTATATGTAATTAAAACACAAATTTTGCAATCAATTTTTTCTTATATTACTCTTTTATTTTATATTAAAGTCGAAATATCTTAATTATATCGAAATATCGAAATTAATTAAAATTAACTAAATTAATTGACTTATTGTAAAACTAATAATTGAATATTGCATTGTCTTCTATTTTGAGCATGTATGCAAAATTTGAAAAAAATCTATCATCAGGAAGTGACTCAAAAATTGATTGCAAGATTTGAAACAGACAGAGAAACAAACAGACAGACAGAGAAACAAACAGACAGACAGAGAAACAAACAGACAGACAGAGAAACAAACAGACAGACAGAGAAACAGAGACGACGAGTTAATAAAAGCATTGGTAAAAAACGAGTTTTTTTAACACAAACTTTGATTTCAAATACACTCGATTTAGAAATACGAAAGATGTTCAAATTAAGTTTTTTTTATTGAATCATGTATTGTCATCCAATATAAAGCTATGCTGAAAGTTTCAGATTCCTAGCTAGTCAAAAAGCTGGTTAAATTTTACTTCCATGATTTGCGTACAGAGAAAGCCGCACACACACACACACAAACAGAGATTGTAACCTAAATAAAAGTTTGTAAAAATGTTTTATATGAATTAGTTATAAAACAAACCATTAAATAGTTTTCAATAGATATTGCAACACTTGAGTTGCTGTAGTAATTGAAATTCTGAGACCAGGAATATCGATTTTCAGTTTTTCAACTCCATAAACGTCGATGAAACCGACTTTAAATCCAGATGTAATGTCATTCCAACCCCAACTGCTTACATTTAAATAGCATCTTTCTGTATAAAAATAATTTCCCATTTTGTAAGCAAACAATTTTTTGAAATCGCGTTGCTTCAAATGGTCATTCATTCGCTTTAAAAAATAATAATGTGATGAAGATACAACAAAAATCAAATACTCTAGCAACTGCTAAACTCACTCTTTGATAAGAGCAAACGACATCCTTGAACTTCTCCTGTTTCAAGTATTTTAAAATCGAAATAAAACTCGCATCTTGTAACATCATCTGAAATTCGAGTTGTTTGAAAAGCTGAGCATCTGAAACTTTCAGAACACAAAATTCCGCATTTCCAACTCGCAACACGCAAATCGTGAAGCAGTAAAACGTTTTCCTCTGATTTGTTTTTGGAGCAGATTCCTTCTGGATATCTTTTTTGACTGAATAATTTGTAGTTTTGGTTGTTGATGGTCATTTTCCATAAAACAACAAAAAATATCAAATAGCTAAAGTTTTTCATCATAATTGCAGTTCTGCAAAGCATGGATATCAATTCTGAATGTTACTTCCGAACAATTTTAAATATTGCGCATGCTCTTATGTCATGTTTGCACTTTAATTGTTTGAAGTAAAGCGGGGTAACATTGACAGGTGGTGGGGGCATTGAAGCATCTTATATGTTGAAAGTTTTTCACCGGTTGGCTAAGCTTAAACTATCTAAACGGTTGTTAAAGTTATCTGTCGAATGAACATGTAAAATTATTTTCATCAGCATAATAAAAAAATATAAATAACAACACCAAATGGTATTACAAATTGCGTGAATTTAAAATTATATCAACATTAGAATTAATGTTTTTATGTTGCCACAAGCAACCGTTGTTGAAAAGAGAAGGAATTTTAATCTATCTCTTAGGGTGTCACGCATAAAGTACTGCACGGGCAGTTCCGGGCTTGAAGTCAGGTCGGCCTGGGCTGGGCCGGGCCAATTTTCTTGTGTTCCAAGTATGGAGATTTCAGATTTTAGGCCTGTAAGACGGGCAGGGCTGAGATGCCGATTGACCAAGCCTGGCCGCAAAAAATCGGCCCGTGCAGTACCTGGATACCTACTCTAGTCACACAGAAAAGATCGAGATGGCACGACAGTATCCCTGCAAACAATATCTGTCAGCAACATTTTTTAAACTTTCACTTGTCTCCATTTACCTATGTTTCTTGTACAACTTTGTCACGTACTAACTACATTACATGCTCTCACTAATTAGATGATTGAGCTTAGTCGTACATCTTCGATGCATGCATTTTATTTTAATGTCGCAATGTGAATTTACGTTGTGTCTGCGTGGGTGTGTACAAATTAAAAAATGTGCCGCTAAAAAACTAAAATTGTTTCTAGGAAAAGCTAGCGTGCTTAAAAACGTTGAAAAACATCAAAAAATATAGAAATGCTGGAATAAAGAAAATTTTGAAAAACATGAAAGCAAAAAACCTGTAGAAGATAATAGAGCTAAATAATAATTTTATGAAAAAAACCTAAAACGCGTTTTAACAGGATTGTTAAAAAAAAGAGCTTTATGTCAATAAAGGAGTTCATTAACATGATGAATCAAATACCGCAGACTGCAGCCACGTAGTCAAGAAAAGATCGCCCCCTCTACACACCGTTTCTGCCCCCCCGTACAAAATTTACAGATAGAAATTTTGTTTGAAAGTTTTTAAAGTCCTATTTTCTTTATTGCAAAATAACAGTTCAGTTGTATTAAATATTATTCAAAGCATTAGATGATTTTAACACGTTGGGGTCACACAGTGCTCATGTGGTTATCCCAACCAAAACACTTTGTTGAAGAGTCAGTCTTAAAAAGGCTGCACAATTTTGATGACTCTTAATTTGTTGTGAAGATTTATACATATCATTGCCATTCTACTTCTATAAATAAAGGAACCCCTACATCTCCGGCTCATAATCTCTCAAATAATTTCTTGTGAAAAAAGTACGACTATTCCCCTCTCCCTTCCAAACCATCGTCTATTTTGGAAATGAAAATACGATAAAAACAGCCATGCAATATAGTCATGTATAACCTAACAGTAAAGAAGGGTTCCACTAGCGTTTTTCTTTTAGGAAGCGAATGATGAAAAAATTCTGGCCAAAATAACATAACATAACATAGTTTATTACAAGGCGCAGCCAAAGCCTATATGCCCCGACAGTAACAAAAAAACCATAAAAAGAATAAATTTAAGAACATAAATTATTAAACAAAAAAACAAAAAGTACAGATAAGTCAAATTTCATTCCTCCAGCAAAATCGTGTAGGATGGTCCATCCAGTGAGCATCCAGGAGACTTTTAAACTGGAAGATATCTTTTGCTTCTATGACTGAAGCAGGAAATTTATTCCATGTATTGATTACTCTTGTAGTAAAGAAAAACTTTTTGATGTCCAGTCTAGAATATGGTTTTTCCAACTTGTGAATGTGCCCTCTTGTGTTGAGTAAATTAGATTTTTTTATTAAACTTGGAGCTGAATTGGCACAGTAACAATTGTTTAATATTTTATAGACTTCAATCATGTCTCCTCTAGATCTTCTAAGCCTTAGAGTAGATAGATCGAGATACTTTTCAGTCTTTCTTTATATTTTAAATTTCGACATTCACGCACTAGCTTAGTTGCTCTTTTTTGTACTTTTTCAAGTTTTTCTATCATGCCTATATTGTGAGGGGACCATACCACAAAAGCATATTCAAGATGTGGACGGACTAAACCTTTATACAGAAGCAAAAAACAATTCTTCGATAAGTTGTGGAAATTTCTTTTAACAACTCCTAGAGTGCTATTAGCTGTTTTGACTAATTTGCATATATGAGTAGTACATTTTAGGTTGCTGTCTATTACAACTCCTAGATCTCTGACTTCATGGATTGTTGAAATGTGGTGTTTAGTCTCCCCTTCAGCAAAGTTGTAATCAAATTTATATGTGTTATGCAATGACAAATTAATATACACACTTGCTATAGTTTAGTTTTAGGAGCCAATCTATGCACCAGGTAGAGAAGAGATCTAAACAGCATTGGAGAATCTGTTGATCATCTACACTGTTGATTATCCTGAAAATTTTTGCATCGTCAGCAAATAAAAAGATATTTAGACCTTCAACGTCACAAGCTTGAAATACGTCATTGATATAAATTACAAATAGTAAAGGACCTAGGACACTTCCTTGTGGGACTCCGCTCAAGACTTTATGCCTAGATGATAGCTGGTCATTAACCTTGACTTGAAAGTGTCTTGTTGTCAGAAAGTTTTCAATCCATCCTATCAGAGTATCGTTAGCACTTCAGTTTATAAATAAACTTTTTGTGTGGCACTTTGTCAAATGCCTTTTCAAAATCGGTGTAGATTATATCTACTTGCTTGCCTTGATCCAGAGCACTCGTCCAGAGATTCATAATTTTCAGTAATTGCAAAGAAGTAGATTTACCTTTCATGAAACCATACTGATTACCATGGAATAAATTATTATTTAAAAAGTGTGATAGTATAAAATCGCTCAGAATAGATTCCATTATTTTACATGGAACTGAGGTCAACGACACCGGTCTATAATTTAATGGATCATGCTTACTACCTTTTTTAAATATTGGAACTATAGTACTAATTTTCCAATCCTCAGGGAGTGTTCTTTTACACAGTGAATCACTGAAAATTTTAGCCAAACATGTATAAATTTCATGCCTACACTCGGAAAGAATTTTTGGGTAGATACCATCAGGTCCTTGAGATTTGCTAGGATTCATTTTAGACAGTTTGGCAAAAACTAATTCAGGTATTATTGATATTTCATTCATTGGAAAATCAGTTTTGAAAAGCAGCTTCTCATAATTAAAATCTGATGTATCATTTACAAAAACCTTTTCAAAGAAAGATGCCAGACATTCCGATTTATCTTTATCTGAGGAGCAGATCACTGTTTTCCCATTGCTATCAGTATATTTTAAATCTCCTATGGTGCTTGTTGTTTGAGTTTTACATAGAATCAACCGAAGCAGTTGCAAGGCATAGCTAGAAAAGGTCAATAGACAGTCCTTCGTTGTGGTTTGGTGGTGGAAAGCTGCACTGAGGGCAGCCTTGGAAATTAATTTTTATGTTGTCATTAGCTACCATTTTTTATAATAGTTTATAGTCCTCTATATCAGATGTTTTAAAGCTGACATCATAGCAGCATGCCGAAGTACTTCCTGTCGTCACGGATCATAATTTGGTCTTTTTGTGTTCGTTCCTTCGTTAGATATCCAGGCTTGAGATTGCCTCGCAATTAAACGTATTAAACGAGGTGGATTTTTCAACAGCCGTTGCTGAAAAGAGACCTCTTAAGAATATCATTATTACAAGAGATATCAACATTAGGGCTGAAACGAAAATCGGTTTGGCAATTCGGTTCGGCTGAGTATCATAAAATCGGCATTACTCAGCGATCGGCCACTAAAACACGTCATCATCAGGAAAACAATTATCATCAGGAAAACAATAATAACTAGTAAATAAAATAGTCATCACTCTTCGACCCTTTGAACCAGAAACGAAAAAATCAAGTTTATGAACTTCTTCTGCTGGAATGATTATACCAAGCATCTGGATGTTATCTTTGTTTTTACAGAAGCCAACAAATCCTGCTGATGATTTCGGAATCAACAAAATGCGGACGCAAATGTTGAAAGACTTGACATCTCGATTTGCTGAAATGAAACAGAACATAGTTTGTGTCTTAGCAACATGTCTTGATCCCACGACTAAGCTTTGTTTTCTTCAGCAGTGATGCAACGCGTGAAATGCCAAAAGATGGCTTATGGACGAAGCATTAAACGAATTTAATATAAAAAAAAACAATCCCAGACTAGTGATATCAAAGAAAAACGGAGCAACACATCTAAATCACAGTGGAAATCCAGCCGTTGATATAGCTACACAAGGTAAACCAGCACTATTTGATTATTGGGCATTGCTGGTTGGTACCAAGCAAGCATCAACAGCTGCGGTAGTAGACGGCAGGCACCTGTGTCAACAGTAAGTCACCAACTATTTGGCAGAACAATTGAAACCTCGTGCGTCGTTTCCCGCAGCTCCTGAGGATCCTATAATTTACTGAAAAGCGTGTGGACATTTGTATCCAAATCATGCTGTTGTTGCCCGTCGTTTTGTTTGTTTTTTGGTTTTTTTTTTAATACCGCCTTCAAGCGTTGACAGTGAGCGCGCATTTAGGACTGCAGGGAACATTTGCAAAAACAAAAGATCGTATCTGCGCAGAAAACTGAAATGTTGCTTTTTATAAAGAAAAACCTGCCTATAGTAAATTTTGACTATTAATTAATTTCTTTGCAAAATTAAAAAAAAATGTTCAGTTTTAAAAGACATGAATGAGTTCTTTTATAAATCGACTTTTCGTTCAAGATGAACCATGCAAGAATGTACAAGATGAACATACATACATACATACATACATACATACATACATACATACATACATACATACATACATACATACATACATACATACATACATACATACATACATACATACATACATACATACATACATACATACATACATACATACATACATACATACATACATACATACATACATACATACATACATACATACATACATACATACATACATACATACATACATACATACATACATACATACATACATACATACATACATACATACATACATACATACATACATACATACATACATACATACATACATACATACATACATACATACATACATACATACATACATACATACATACATACATACATACATACATACATACATACATACATACATACATACATACATACATACATACATACATACATACATACATACATACATACATACATACATACATACATACATACATACATACATACATACATACATACATACATACATACATACATACATACATACATACATACATACATACATACATACATACATACATACATACATACATACATACATACATACATACATACATACATACATACATACATACATACATACATACATACATACATACATACATACATACATACATACATACATACATACATACATACATACATACATACATACATACATACATACATACATAAACACAGACACACATACATGCACATACACATACATACATACACACATACATACGCACATACATATATATATAGTTCCCGCTCGCTCACCCGCTCCGCTCCGCTCATTTTGTGACGGATTTCAAAATGTTTTTCTCTATATTTGATTCCCCTTGACTCTCAAGGTTGTGTGAAAATTTCATTACGATCGGATGAATGGTGTAGCAATGCATAAAGGACATATATATATACATATATACAAACATCAGTGTTGGGTAATATTTCAAATACATTATATTTGAAATACGTATTTTAAATAATTTTAAGTATTTTTGTATTTTGATTTGAAATACTTTTAGAAAATTTATTTAGTATTTTTATTTTAAATAATTTTGAAAAATAATTTGAATATTTTGAACAACAAATAAAAAACCAAATACATTTTCGACATTTCCAAAAATATAAAGTTTGGGAAACTTTAAAATTAATAAATAAGTGTTATAATAATGTTTATATCGTGGTTTTATACCATAATCGATGTTTAGTTAATGTACTTCCTTTTGTTTCATAAGCTTAGCGCGAGGTTGGATTTTAGAGTTTGTAGTAAAAGTAGGTCGTTATCGTTAGAATTAAAATTTAAAGTTTTTTAATACTAAGATGGCAGATAATTCAGGCAGTGGTGGTCGAATCCCGGCCATATTAGATAGCGAATTCTTCAAAATTGTTAGCCGAGACGGGGATAGAGTTGTGGCCAAGTGCATGAAATGCGCTTCGAATAAAACATTCAGGTTTAATATCTGCAACAACAAATTTATTGGCTCACTTGAAACGTGTCCATCCTTGTTTGATGAAAAAATTTGATAGTCACAAGATTGAATTTTTCCTAAAACAGATGTGGTGATAGATTCCCATTCAAAGCAACATGATGAAGAAGACGATTTTTTCTCTTTTGAATCAGCTACATCCGTGACAGTCAACAATTCAGAGGCCACAGCATTTTTGGAAAACATGTGTTTTAAACATGTCTAAGCGGTACAACACTGTCATCCCATCTTCGGCTCCAGTGGAACGCCTGTTCAGCACCGGGGGGGGGGAAATAATGACCCCTTACCGCAATCGTTTGACTGATGAAACTTTTGAACAATTACTAATTTTAAAAGCAAATTCTCATTTTAAAAGTTGAATCTGTTAATCTGTTTATTTTATTGTAATAAAAGATTTACCCTGTTGACTTGTTTTTATTAAAAAGTGCTTGAGATGCGTGTTGATGATAATGATGTATCAGCATCAAGTGTTATAAAACGTATTTTAGTATTTTGCAGTAAAATACTTTAATGCATTTTGTATTTTACATTTGAAATATTTTCAAAAAAAACTATTTGTATTTTGTACTTGAAATACTTTTTAACAAAGTATTTGTATTTTATATTTAAATTACATTTGGACAGTATTTTACCCAACACTGACAAACATTCATTTATATATATACTAGCGGGGTTACCCGGCGTTGCCCGGGGTTTTTAGAGGTTTTTCTAATGTTTGTCTCTCGCTCCCGTTCCCTTCTCCACTTTCCCGTTTTCGTAGCGTTCCCGGTCGCTTTTCCGCTCTCGGTCGTTTTCCAGCTTCCGGTCGCTTTCCCGCTCAGAAGTTTTGTTATCGATTTTCTCTCTTGCTCGCGTTTCCTTCCAAGCTTGCTCTCCCGATTCCAGTCGCTTTCCGCGTTCCCGGTCGCTTTCCGCGTTCCCGGTCGCTTTCCGCGTTCCCGGTCGCTTTCCCGTTCCCGGTCGCTTTCCCGTTCCCGGTCGCTTTCCCGTTCCCGGTCGCTTTCCCGTTCTCGGTCGCTTTCCCGTTCCCGGTCGCTTTCCCGTTCCCGGTCGCTTTCCCGTTCCCGGTCGCTTTCCCGTTCTCGGTCGCTTTCCCGTTCCCGGTCGCTTTCCCGTTCCCGGTCGCTTTCCCGTTCCCGCTCACGCTTGCTCTCCCGTTCCCGGTCATGCTTGCTCTCCCATTCCCGGTCACGGTTGCTCTCCCGTTCCCGTTCCCACTCATTTTCTCTTTTTCATTCTTTCATAACTTCTGTTAGCCTATAAAACGTAAAATAGATTTGCTAAGACTATATATATATATATGAATGTTTGTGGGTTAGTTTGTCTATTATAGAAACGGGAAAGAGACCCGGAACGGACAGCGAGCGGGAACGGAAAAGCAAGCGTGAGCGGGAATGGGAGAGCAAACGTGAGCGGGAACGGAACAGCGACCGGGAACGGGAAATCGACCGGGAGCGGGAAAGCGACCGGGAGCGGGAAAGCGACCGGCAGCGGGAAAACGACCAAAAACGGGAAAGCGAACAGGAGTGGGAAAGCAGGTGGGAAAGGAAACGGGAGAGAAAGAGACAAACATTAGAAAAACCTCTAAAAAACCTGGGCAACGCCGGGTATCTCCGCTAGTACATACATAAACACACACACAGACACACATACACATACATACATACACACATACATACGCACATACATATATATATAGTTCCCGCTCGCTCACCCGCTCCGCTCCGCTCATTTTGTGACGGATTTCAAAATTTTTTTTTTATTTTTGATTTCCATTGACTCTCAAGGTTGTGTGAAAATTTCATTACGATCGGATGAATGGTGTAGCAATGCATAAAGGACATTAACATATAAACATATAAACATATATACATACATACATATATACATATATACAAACATTCATTTTTATATATATAGATTTATATATATATATATATATATATATATATATATATATATATATATATATATATATATATATATATATATATATATATATATATATATATATATATATATATCTATATATATATATATATATATAGAGAGAGAGAGAGAGAGAGAGAGAGTGAATCCCTGAATACTCCCTAGTTCCTAGTAACTCCAGAATAGATCTGCTAAATCAATCTGCCAGATATGGGTTGATTCAACACTAGATAGACTTATAATATAATATCAGGAAATAATAATTAGGCTATACAAAATACAAATGTATACAATTCTGTTTATATAAATGTATATATTCGATGTGGTTGTCTATAGTCTTCTAAACCACTACAATAAACCAGGGACGTCAATTAGGGGGGCAGAGGGGGCGATCGCCCCCTTCCTGAGTTTTCAGTGGGCCCCCGGCACTAAAGTGGACCCCATCACTAAAGTGGGCCTCACGCACTTAAGTTAGTGGGCCCCTCCTGATTTTTAAGTGGCCCTTCCCGGATTTTTCAGTGGGTCACTCATCACTAAAGTGGGCCCCACGTACTTAAGGGGGCCCCGGCACTAAAAGTGGGCCCCACGCAGTAAAGTGGGCTCCATCACTAAAGTGGGGCCAACGCACTTAAGTGGGCCCCCGGCACCTAAGTTAATGGGCCCATCCTGATTTTTAAGTAGCCCTTCCCGGACTTTTCAGTGGGCCCCCGGCATTAAGTGGGCCGCACGTACGTAAAGGGGCACTCCGCACTGAAGTGGGTCCCACGCACTTTAAAGGGCCCGGCATTGAAGTGAGTCCCACGCACTCAAGGGGCCGCCGGCACTGTAATAGGCTCCACGCACTTAAGTGGGCTCCGGTCTTACGTGAGCCTCTGCACTTAAGTGGGGTCCCGGCACCTAAGTGGGCCCCTCCTGACTTAAGTGTCCATTCCCGGACTTTTCAGTTGGTTTCCCGGCATTAAAGTGGTTCCCCCCACTGAAGTGGTCCACCGCACTTAAGTGGCTCCCACCCCCGTTTTCACGGGAGCCACCACACTAAATTAGTTCCCCGAACTTAAGTGGGCCCCCTCTTAACTCTTAATTGGCTTTTTCCTGACTTGTAACTGGCCTTCCCCTAACTGTTAAGTAGCCCTCCCTGACTTTTATGTAAGCTCCTGACTTTTAAGTGGGTCATGCCGGCCATGGTTAATATATGGGCATCTTTCAGACCGTTACTTTCAAAACTCAGGAACATCATTTAGGGGGACTGGACTCCCGGACTTTTATGTAAACCTATTATTATTATATATGGGCCCCTGTTGGATGTTTTTTGGTGTTTTTAGTGAGATTTGAGAAGAGAAAAGCAGAAGCTTTTGTTATTGTAGGATGCGGCCATATGTAGAAAAAATGCCGTCCCAGTTATAAAGATGGTTAGCGTTATTCATAGCCTGGCCAAGTAGGCTGTCCATAGAGAATAAAAGAGAGAAGAGATGCTAAAGAAACTAGGAAGCTTGATCGTCCAAGTCGAGATGGAGAGGTGTTGAAAAAGTTATGAACAGTTCAAAGTGGAACGAGATAGGTCACAGATTTTGTTTGCATGCATCGATCGCATTTTGTTTAAGTTGAACGCACGATTTAAAGAAAACAGTGATCTTCTTGCATGCCTGAATTCTTGATTTTCTCTCTGCAGACCTAATAAGCACACTCTTGCGGCCAGTCCCAACCCGGATAAAAAAGATCAAATTATGATTCACGACAGGATACTTCGATATATATTACATATACTGATATTTGAGTTTTAAAACACCTAGTATAAAGAAAAATAAACTATTATCAAATAACAATATTAGAATTACCTTAATGTAAAATGCCAGCTGGTTTAGGTTAAAAACAAGTAAATTAAAAACGAATTTTTAAAACCAATGCTCTTATATGTAATTAAAACACAAATTTTGCAATCAATTTTTTCTTATATTACTCTTTTATTTTATGTTAAAGTCGAAATATCTTAATTATATCGAAATATCGAAATTAATTAAAATTATCTAAATTAATTGACTTATTGTAAAACTAATAATTGAATATTGCATTGTCTTCTATTTTAAGCATGTATGCAAAATTTGAAAAAATCTATCATCAGGAAGTGACTCAAAAATTGATTGCAAGATTTGAAACAGACAGAGAAACAAACAGACAGACAGAGAAACAGAGACGACGAGTTAATAAAAGCATTCGTAATAATAATAAAAATATCATCAAAAAGCATCGAATTTAAATATCTCAACTATTTTCATGAAAATTTCGTACACGCTTGAGAATCGCGGTCAGTGAGTGTGGTTCGTGTTAACTTGGTAAAATAGTCTGCCAGTCGGTTAGCGTTTTGTGGTCAAGAAAACCCTCAAGAAAACCCTCAAGAAAACCCTCAAGAAAACCCTCAAGAAAACCCTCAAGAAACCCCTCGATAAAAGCCTCAAGAAAATTAACTAAATTAATTGACTTATTGTAAAACTAATAATTGAATATTGCATTGTCTTCTATCTTGAGCATGTATGCAAAATTTGAAAAAAATCTATCATCAGGAAGTGACTCAAAAATTGATTGCAAGATTTGAAACAGACAGAGAAACAGACAGACAGAGAAACAGACAGAGAAACAGAGCCAACGAGTTAATAAAAGCATTGGTAAAAAGATATGAACTACTAGCAGTGCCCGTAGCGGCTTCGCTCGCATGAAATTAGAGAATTTGAACCGTGCATCCATAGGTCTCGGCTCGGCCCGTCGACAACTTGGCCCAGCCCGTTTTAAAACCAAAATTCCTGGCCCGGCACGGTTCGTCTAATTTGGGCCCGGCCCGTTTTTACAGGCCTAGAAATTCTATATACTTGATGAAAAACTTCGCCCGTCCCACCTTGACTTCAGGTTTGGCCCGGGCCGTCTGAAGACCCTAACATCATTAAAATGTCTATATGCTTAGTGAAAAACCTCGGCCCGTACCACCTTGATTTAAGGTTTAGCCTGGCCTGTAAAAAGACCCTAAAATAACGGCTTGGCCCGACCGGTGATAAACTGGACTCAGCTACTTTTAACCGGCACAAAACCTCAAAATACTAAGTTTTACATCTGTAATGCTTGCAGTTATTTTAAAATCAAATAACCCTTATGTTGACCCCACATTTGAAGTCATGGAAACCAAAGTTTTAAAAAATGTTAGCACTTATATCATTATTTTTTGAGTAAATACTAAATACTAATTTTGACATCTGTAGCATTCACAGTTTTTGAGTAGCAGTTACTTTAAAAACCAAAGAAACCTTTTTTCCACCCCACATTTGAGGTCCTGAAAACCAAAATTTCAAAAAATGGTGAAACACATATATCCTTATTTTTAGAGTAGAAACTAGATACTAATTTTTTCTTTTGTAGCATTCACAGTTTTTGAGTAGCAGCTACTTTAAAAACCAATTAATCCTATTGTCCACCCCACATTTAAGGTCCTGGAAACCAAATTTGTAAAAAATTGTGAAACACGTATATCTTTATTTTTAGAATAGAAACTAAATACTAATTTTTACATCTGTGGTATTTACAGTTTTTGAGTAGCAGCTACTTTAAAAACCAAATAACCCAATTTTCCAACCCACATTTGAGGTCCGGGAAACCGAATTTTCAAAAAATGGTGAAACACGTATTTTTTTTCAAGAAGAATCCATATAATAAATTTCAAAATCTCCTCATTTTTGGCTTTCGAGATATACATTGTTTTAGAAAAAAGTTAGTTTTCTAGTTTCTTCCCCTGAGGAGCAAAATTTTCAAAAATCCTTTCTTAGTTGATGCTTACGCAATAAAAGTAATATAAGTTCCAAATTTCACGTTCCTAGGATGAGGCGTTTGAGCTCGGCGTTGATTATCAGTCAGTCAGTCAGTCAGGACATGTTCTTTTATATATAGGTGATTAGTGATTAGCCTAGATCCGTTTCATAAAAAATCAGTAGTTTCTTGCATTTTTGAGGCCAGAGGCTTAGCTAAAGGGGTAAGCAAGCTGCCCCGGGCGACATCATGGGGTGACTGAAAGAGGGTTCAGTGTATTCATATTGGACTAACTTTTTCAGAAATAAATGACTATAGTTTCCTCCGTTCATCATTATTAATTACCGTTTACAGCAGATTTTGATAGCAATAATCTTGTTCATAGAGACGGCTGGAAATGCTCTTATGCTCACTCAGATGTTATATTATGTGACCTCCCCCGGTCATCAGGTTTTTTTTGGGAGGAAAAATAAAACGAGGGTTTCGAAAAAAAATTGAAAAGTGGCTCCAACTACCCCCCCCCCTCCCGGTCATCAGGTTTTTTTGGGAGCAAGAAGCAGAAGATGTTATGCAGTGGGCGTAGATTTTGTGTTCTGTGCCCAGGCGCAGAGGACCATGAGTAGGCCCTTAAAACATCTTGCCCCCTCTAAGGTTTTGCTGAAATGACGTCCCTGTAATAAACGTTATCTTAATATCGATATTATATTATAAGTTTATGACATTACCCAATTAGTTTAATAATTAAATGTATAAGAGTCACGCGGCATTGAACGCGCTTCAGAAGGCTGAAGTGTGTTTTTTCAGTTTTTTGTAATAATAGTCCAGGAGAATTAAAAATTTTCCTTGTTGTACCTAGACAAAATTTGAAGCAAGCTGATTTTCGGATATTTTGTTTGTAATACGTTTATGAATCTTCCTGCAAAAATCGGTTGAAATCGTCGTTTCGGAAATTGGTTTTTTGACGCTTTTTTGAAAGAGATTTACCGTAGTGAGCGATAAGTTAGCATTTTCGTAAATTGTCGTAAAACATCGAATTTCTAAGTTAGTATTTTGTAAAACATCTATTTTTTGGAGTTTTTATTGTTCTTTTTCGAAATGGGTGAACTAAATGAAATGGTATGTTTAATTTGTCGAACTGAATTCCGTTCCGACAACGTCTGTGATACAGTCAAGATGGTTACACTAGGTGTTAAAGGTATTGAAACGTTATGTCAATTCAGCGTTTTACGTGGTGATGAACAGTTAACAGATTATCTGTTAAATAAACCAAATGTAGCTAATGTTCATGACCATTGCCGGAGAGACTACACTAACAAAAGAAGTTTCGATCAATTGAAACGAAAGAATGAGCAGCATGCAGAAGGTGTTGGTGTTGATCAAGAGAATTTTAAGTGTAAATTATTACGATCGTCTGTCGACACTTTCAATTGGAAGCAACATTGTTTTTTGTGTGGAAAAATAGTTTTTGGAGAAAGTAAAAAAGATTTAAAAGAAGAATCAAGTTTTGTAATGACATTGAAATTCAGAGAAACTATAATTGAAACTTGCCACAAAAGAAATGATGCATGGAGTGTAGAAGTTCTTGGTAGGTTAAATTTATGCAATGACTTACCAGCTGAAGAAGCTCGTTACCACAGAGTGTGTCATTCTGCGTTCCTAAATGGTAGATCATCACATGTCGGAGATAATACCGCTGGCCGAAACCATCCAGGTCGACATCAAGATAACGACATGTTAATTACTTTTGAAAAACTGTGTGACTGGTTAGAAGAAGAAGATCAAGGAATTTATACAATAGCTGAATTGCAAATTAAAATGCAAGAATTATCGGAAGATGGTGAAGCGTATTCATTAAAACATATAAAACGAAAGCTGGAAGAACGCTACGCTGAGCACATATTTTTTGCCGAAGTTTGTGGTCGGAAAAATGTTATTTGCTTCCGTAACATGGCATCTCACATTATAACTAAGCAATGGTATGCTGAAAAAAAGAGTAGCATAGAAGATGAGAGTGAGCGTATCATAGTGGCAGCAGCAAAATTGATAAGAGCTCAAATAAGGGAAATGTCCTCAAATGAAACATATCCAGGAACTGATGATTTCTCAAATATTGAAAATGCCAAAAGGTGGATTCCTAGTTTGTTGAAAATCTTAATAGAAAATATTGTTTGTAATGAAATAAAACAAGTTTCCATATGTCATTCTATTGTGCAGGGGGCAAGACAAAGATCTCTTATTTCTCCAATTTTGTTTGGCGTTGGAGTTAGTTTAGATCACGCCTTTGGATCTAGATGGCTGCTTGATTTGCTGTCACGGTTGGGATTTTCAATTTCATATGATGAAGTTAAACTTTTTAAACAATCAGTGGTTCAGAATGACTCCCCTGATACTCCTCAGTCTTTTCCTCAATGTTTTACGCAATGGTCTGGTGATAATCTTGACCACAACGTTATCACTTTAGATGGAAGTGGTACCTTTCACGGTATGGGCATCATATCAATGTCTACTCCGTGTAATCGATTAGGGTCAGGACACTTTGCTGAATCAGCTGTACCCCGATTGTCACGCCTAAAATCCAGTTGTGTTGTGAACAACCGAGGTATTCCTATACTGGGATACACATTCCCCGACAAGTCATCATTATCATTGATGTCTTTCAAGCCCATTTCTCAATTAAATTTTCCTTCTGTGTTGCCTCCTTCTTTAAACTTGGAACTTGCCTGGAAAATCGGTATCTTGTGCTTAGATGAAGATCAGCAAAGGCCAAATTGGTCTGGCTTTATGGAACATGCTTGTAAGCCAGACGGAGATTTCAGATCATCATCAGACATAAGGATGCTTCCGATTATTGATTTGAATCCTAATGACATGTCTTGTATTTTTTCCACGTTAACTTTCATAGAACGCCAGGCTGAAAAGCTCAGCATTCCAACGGCTTGTGTGACTTTCGACCAGCCGCTGTGGTTAAAGGCTGTTGATATTGTGCATTCATCCAAACTGAACATAGTATGTCGTCTAGGTGTTGTACTACTGGACCTACCATACAAACTTTATATAACCAAACAAAAGGGATATAGGCACCCAGACAAAGGACACAGGGCGGGAAATAAAGAAATTGTTATTTTTAGGTGTTTTTGTTGTTTTTCTGTTTGTTTTTTTATTGTATGTTGAAATTGGAAATTATTTATGGATTTATATGTATGCTTTTTAATATGTGTATATTAAATAGTATGTAACAAGCAATTTTCATATTAATCTTAATTTATTTTGCACATTTAGTCAAAAACGGCACAATAAAGTAGTTTATTTGTATCCGTATATAATGTTGCGAGACAAATTTTAACTTATGTATATTTTGTATTAGGTAGTTTTCATCTATAGATTGAGTTATTTTTATTTAAATGGATTTTAAGAGCTGATATATTGTATATTTTATGGAAAAACGGCTCCATAAATCAGTTCGTTTTTTTTTTTTTTTTTTTTTTGATAATTTTTAATGTTTGTATATCATGCAATAAGTAACAATAAAGCATTCAGCTTAAACTTTAGTTATTTTCATCTAATTGGATTAAAAGAGCTGGCATATTCAATTAATTTACCGATTTTAAGGCCGATTTTGAAAATCGTCTGTAATTTTTTTAAACGATGAGTTGGAAGGGTGGATTTTTAACTAATTGTTGCTAACACATATACCTACAAAACAAAATATCAAACTGCTTTGCTTCCAATTATGCCAGCTTTTTTTTAATTCTCCTGGACTATAACTACTTACCGACTTGTCTGTCCCTTGTAATATTTTTGGCACAGTCCGCTCGTGCAGGCGTGGTTTCGGCGTCTTCTCGACATTTGATCATTTCTGGACTTTCCTTTAAGGTTCTCATTAATTTCCAGATTTTAATATTGCCCGTTATTATCGTAGGATTAATTTGTGTGTAGGCGGGGTGATTCCGAAATTGTCGGTCGCTACTATTGCCCCGGCGGTTTGCCGTGGTTGCAATCGGTAGAATTGCTACTGTACCGGCAGTCTCTGCCTAAAATCAAACCCTAACTATTACCCTAGCCCTAACCCTTTAAAAAATATGTAGATCTTTACTCATTAATCGAAAGATCAATTGTTTTGGCAAAACTGCAATTACAGTAGCACTTTTACTGCTTATTGCCCGGCGCCTACTGCCTGTGTAATAGTTATAACGAAATTTTCCGTGCTTTTGATCGGTCGCTGCTATTGCCCCGGCGGTTTGCCGTGGTTGCAATAGGCAAAATTGCTACTGTACGACAGTCCCGTAATAAAATTGAACTATAACCCTAACCCTTTAGAAAATATGTACATCTTTATTAATTAATCGAAGAATCAATTGTTTTGGCAAAACCGCCGGAACAGCAGTTTTACCGCTTATTGCCTCGACTACCGGCGCCTACTGCCTTGGTAATAGTTATAATGTTTTGATCTTCTTGTGTATTGTTTTGCATAATTTTGGTTATTCGTTAAAATGTTACAATCCGAACTGAACAGGAGCGGTTGAAAGAATTAGTGTGCTGCGCGGAAAGCAAGTTCACAGAGTAGGAATAATATGGACGGAAGACAAAAAGAAGATGCCACCGCCAACGAGAAACAATCTCATGTCTATTATCCTGCTGGTCGGTCTCTGGTTGTTTAGGTCTTAGGTTCACCCTTGTTTATAATAGTAATAATAATGATAATAATAATAATAATAATAATAATAATAATAATAATAATAATAGTTAATAGTATGATAATTCACAAGCAGCATGTTCTGATCTGGTACTTATTTGAAGACAATGGGTAGATGAATGATTGAGTGGTTTTGAACAGTGAGTGTACATTTCTCACTTAAAGGAATTATTTAATGTGGGTCCATGCTGTTTCAGGAATTGTACCCAATACCACAACCTGGAATGAGGGTACTTTATTTCTAAACCATGGCATATGTGTCTACCAGTTTTTTTTATGAGTCATAAAACCCATTTCTTTGTTATTTTTATTTCTTTGTGAAAAAATTGGTAAACTTTGATTTATTTGTTTCAAGATCCAAAAACAATTCTTGAAGATCTTTTCAAGCTGATGCATAAGGTTATCTATTTTTGAGTTTTTATAAATTGTAGCAATAATGATATATTTTTTCCAAAATTTATTACTTTAAAAAAATTGAATTTTTAAAATCAGTTTAGACCCCTGGGCTTTTAACATCTCTTGTAAAAATTTAAATGCTCTAAGGGTTTTTGTTGAAATAATTAATGTGCGAACTAAGAAATGCTTTATTATTCAATCCAACATCAGGATACAGCAAGTGGTCATGCATATTGGGAGCTGACTGAAGAATTGGACTCACTGCTCCATTTTAACATAACTACCATTCAAAGCCAGCTCCAACACGAGCACTGTACGTTCTTCTAACTATTTAATATGATTAGATCTCATTAAAAACATGTATCTCCAATCATCTATCTACATAATTTGCTATGTATGTATGTATGCTAGAAATTTCGTGTAATGCTATATATTGTTACGATAACGCCAAATCGTATACCGGGCTCAATAGAATGGTTTTGCAGTTTATTGGAAAATAATAAATGAAGCTTTGCTAAGGCTAATTATACCTTCAAATTTCTTGATAATTATCCCTAATTAATGTCCCTAATAAATGTAAGGTTTATCAATAAGAAGTTGATTATTAAACCAGTGATATTACATTATTACCCCCTTCTTAATTCTGTTCGTCCCGAACAGCATAGTCGCTTTTACGAAATGCGACTCGGCCACGAACACCAAAATACCTTGATCTTTACTCGTGGCTTTGACCGCAATTTGCAAACAACATGGTCAAGTCTCTTGACCGTTTGATACAGTTTCTTCCAGTCCTTCTTTGGCTCATCAACAGAGTCTTTCTTTGGCTCATCGTCGCCATTTCTGCACGGTTCATCACAGCCTTTTTTGCATGCCTCGTCCTGAACATATTTGCACGGTTTATCGGAATTGTCTGCTTTTTCTTCTTCCTTCACATCTTTTAGATATTTCTCAAGAAACTCTTCAAAAGGTTTTTCGAAAACACGTTCCATAAATTCAATAAATCCCTTCATCAAACTGTTATTTGATTTTACCATGACTCTTAGTCTATCTGATCTAGAATCCTCTATGGATTCATCTGATTTAGAACCCTCGGTACCGTTCTCTGTTCTTGGCTCATCTTTTTCAGAGTTTTTGCTTGCTGCATTGCTATTGTTGTTTTGGAGAAGTTCATCGTCATCATGTTTGTTTTCTTCCAAGCTACAATCGAACGTTTTCTTTTCACATTCCAACTCGGCTCTCTCATCGGTGTCAACTTTCGTATCGTCCAGCGGATCTTTCTTCAAATATTCGCCATCGTCTCGCAAATCAATGTCTTCTTTTTTTGTCAAATTAGCTTTGACGTATTTCTCGATTGGAGTCTCGTCCGTTTTTAAATCCTTAGTTGCTTCATCCGAGTTAGATTCGTCACTAAAATCTGACCTTAAATATTCGGTGCCGTCGTCTGTTATGGAGGCTTCCGTTTCAGAACCGTCGCTGTATGGGTAAAAGCCAGCGCAGTTATTGCCATTATTAAAATCATCATCATCACTTTCATCCTCATCATTTTGCATTTCGTTTTCAACATTCTTCTCATCTTCTTTAGTTTTGTTTTCGACGTCCAAACCGATTGTATCACTGACACCATCTTTGCATGGTTCATCTTGAGCATCCTTGTCAACTCCGCCTTGCATTTGCAAGCCAGTCCCAAGCCTGGAGAAAGGAGGAGGGAAAAGTTAAAAAGAACAAATTATGATCCACGACAGGAAGTACTTAGGTGCTTCCTACATACAGCCATTTCAGTCTTAAAACACCTGGTGTAAAGGACTATAAACTATTATAAAAAAAAAAAAAAAAGAGCATCCTTGCAAGGTTCATTATCATGACCGTCTTTGACAGGCACTTCATCATGATCGTCTTTGACAGGCTCATCATCATGACCATCTTTGCATGGTCCATCTTGTACATTCTTGCATGGCTCATCTTGTACATTCTTGCATGGTTCATCTTGACCGTCTTTTTTGCTTCCGCAATTGTTTGTTTCACCATTGAGGAGTTCAAGAAATTTCTTCCTTTCTTGCTGTGCTGCTCTGTGTGCTGCTCTGTTCTCCTCCTGTGCTGCTCTGTTTTCCTCCGCCATTTTATTCAGCGCCTTCAACAAATCATTTTCTACTTCAAACTCATACTCTTCGGGATCAAACCCATTGTTCTCCAATGACGTCCGGAGGTGGTCCACGAGCTCAGACTTTCTTCCTTTATCACTGAGCTCTCGTTTTCTCAGTTCCTGCCTCAACTCGAGTATCAAGAGCTCATCCAATGCTTTCAAAACCATTCTTGTATCCCACTTCTGACACCAATGTTACGATAACGCCAAATCGTATACCGGGCTCAATAGAATGGTTTTGCAGTTTATTGGAAAATAATAAATGAAGCTTTGCTAAGGCTAATTATACCTTCAAATCTCTTGATAATTATCCCTAATTAATGTCCCTAATAAATGTAAGGTTTATCAATAAGAAGTTGATTATTAAACCAGTGATATTACATTAATATATATGTATCTTTTCTTTTATATTTGATAAAAACAAAAAAGACCATCATTTTTGACGGGATACTTCTAGTATACACATAAATCTTTGCAAAAGTACATAATTTTATTTATTCATTCTAGGCTCTGAATCCAAAAGAGACCTCTCTCGTCTTGTGGCCACTTCTTTTGTCTTGCACAAAATCTTACTGTGCTACAACAAAATGATGGACGGCAGCAATGACAGCGGAAACAATGCAGGTCATGGCAGCTTTTTAGAGCAATCAAAGATTGAGGGAGACAAAAGTGCAGATTTTTTCCAGTTCCTTGTAGAGGCATCGCTTACTATACCACTCGAGAACGTCCAGAATCTTGTTGCTGCAGCCTACTTCTGCATTCACATGTTCACCAAGTATCCAGAGTTCCTGAAGACTTTTTCAGACGAGAATTGGCGTGCCTCATTCAGGTTCTTCAGCACCATAGGAGATTATCTGTGTAGAGAGTGAAGACACGACAGAATGATGCCATTCTTATAGCAAAGGCATGCACAGCTGTGCGACAGCAGCTGTTTAGCACAATATTTCTGTTCTCTCTTTTTCTGACATCTGATTTTTTTGTTTTCTTGCACTGACAATGATTACATGACGACCTATATTATGTTGTTTTCTTGTAGCTGCTCTTTCTTGATGTAAGCTGAAAAACCTGCTTTTAGTTTTCTTAGTAGTAAGTTTTTGCCAATTTAGTTCTTTTACTCTGTCTTTATTTGTAAGAAGAATTTTGTTTCTTGCCATATCACATTTGTTTTTTTTAAATGTTATTGAAGCTTATTAAATGCTGCCGGTGCTTTGTTGGATGTGACAGCAGAAGTGATCAGAAAATATTATTTGAATATATTATCTGCTTATTTTAAAATGTGTAATTTTGCAGTTATTATTTTCAGTGAAATGCTGCTTTGATTGTTGTGTGATAATAATTATTTAAAAAAATTCTTTAATGCTCTTTTTAGATATTTTTTAGATATCAGTGTTATCTGCTTTTCAGATATTCAAATAAATATCTGTTTATCTTTCTGTATTCTGCTTCGTGCATCGACACCCTAGTAGTTTTGGTCTCAATGTCTTTCTTTTTCTCTTCTGATCAAGCCGAGTTATCAATTTTTTATTATTTTAATCATCTGATCCCATTCTCCTGCTTTTCTGTCTGTCTTGCCTTTAAATTTTCCAATTTCAGTATTTTCTATTTGTTGGCCAGCAATGATATTGTATTTTTTATAGACTAAATTTTCCAATGTTGACATCCCATGCAATCTCGTTTTCCGTTTTTACTTTATATTCTGTACAATTTGTTTCATAATATTTCGACTGCTGAAATATCATAAATGATGGTAAATTTCTCCATTGTCAAGAACCAACTGTGTTTTTGTTTTGTTGACTTTCCATGTTCAATTCCTTTGAGAACAGATAAAAAAGGCAAGTGTAACTTTTAGTTTACAGTTTGTCAGCTCCAAGAGAATTGTATTGTTTTTTTTTTAAAGTCGGTAACGAGGATTGTGATAAGAGTCACACTAGTACGGCATCAGGTGCGCACCGATTATCGGTCTGCCTATAGCCGCGTAGCCTGAGAGAAACATGAATGAATGAATGTCTCCTCCGTCAGAAATTTTGACACTTTATACCTGATCAGGAGGCTATCTAGGCAGGGAAGAAGTGTGTTGGCACTTTTCCTAGCACTATTTGATCATGTTGTGTACCTCCGCGGGCACGTAGTTTCAACTTTTTCCATGGGGTAACCAAATTTTTCGATTAGTTATAAAGCCTATACGCAGGCACGTAAATTGAGAAGTCAGGATTCCCCTCCCACCGATTTTTCTAAATTTGAATTTTTTACATAAAGTTTACTATATATCTTTTTTAATTTTAACTTTACTTAATTTAGTGGCAATTAAATGAGTGTTAGAATCCATTTTGCGTGTGTAGAAAATTTTATACCTGCAGAGTAATAAATTGTGTATCAACGATAGTCCAAAGTTCAGCTATTTTCTGTGCCAAAATACAATCTGCGAACTCGAAGAACTTTAGCCAACTAGCGGTATCGATGCAATGTTAATTCCTTCACAACTGTCGACAGCAGTCTTTTTTGTACAATCGTTAGAGATAGGTTCAACTTTGATAGCTATTCACAATATTTAAAGACACTCGTGAGCCATCTTCCGAACAGTTTAGGTCAGAGTGTTTGATCTCTTTTTCTTGCTGGATTTGGTAACCAATGTAACAGAGGCAGTAACTCACTACTCTACTGATCCAACATAATTGCGATAGTCAATGCATTTAACAATCCTATTTGCAGCATGGAATATAGTGGTTAACTGATACGTCGGATGTGATACGTGCGTTCATATTTAGGGCACCATCTAGGACAGTAGTTACCAACCTATGGGTCGCGACGTGTTTTCTGGGGGGTCGCCAACTTATACAGTCAACAAAATCATTATAAGGCATTTTTACCAATGCTTTTATTAACTCGTCGGCTCTGTTTCTCTGTCTGTTTCTCTGTTTCAAATCTTGCAATCAATTTTTGAGTCACTTCCTGATGATAGATTTTTTTCAAATTTTGCATACATGCTCAAGATAGAAGACAATGCAATATTCAATTATTAGTTTTACAATAAGTCAATTAATTTAGTTAATTTTCTTGAGGATTTTATATATATATATATATATATATATATATATATATATATATATGTTTATTATATTTATTTGTTGTATATTGCGACTTTAATATAAAATAAAAGAGTAATATAAGAAAAAATTGATTGCAAAATTTTTGTTTATGAGCTTAATGGAAATCGCAATGCTCTTCGAACCATATTACGCCAGGCCAGACTTTAATATAAAATAAAAGAGTAATATAAGAAAAAATTGATTGCAAAATTTGTGTCTTAATTACATATAAGAGCATTGGTTTTAAAAATTCGTTTTTAATTTACTTGTTTAAATTGGTTACTTGAAGTTATTGACCAAATTATAGACAAAATTGTATTGTTCCAGTATATAAGTTATTATCATTACATTTATTATTTGTATATTATTATTCGATGCATCAATTTTTATATCTCTGTGTAGGATTAAAGTGGAAAAACGTGTGTGGGGTTTGTACGGATGGTGCACCTTCTATGCTTGGTTCAAAATCAGGTTTTCATAAAAAAGTAAAAGAACATGCAAGCTCCACAAGCAAGGGGAATAGGTACACTGCATGCTGCACGATGCACCGTTATGCTCTTGTCAATAAGACTCTTTCAACTCCTCTGCAAGAGGTAATCAAGATTCGCTGATAAAAATTGTAAATTACATCAAATTAGGAGTTCTTAACATCCGTCCGTTTAAATAACTTTGCAAAAACATAGATTCTAATCCCGAGGTTCTTCTTGTCAGCACTGCAGTACGCTGGTTGTCGAAAGAAAATGTTGTAAATCGCGTCTTTGAAATGAAAGAAGAAATCAAGTTGTTCCTAGAAGTGCAAGGGAAACATGATCTTTTGGTGTACTTCAACGACAAAGCTTGGTCGATAAGAGTCGCATATCTAGTAGATATATCAGAACAGCAAAATAGGCTTAACAATAATCTCGGGGCATTTTTATACAAGCTGCAAAACTGACGAAAAAAACTAAATCTTGGAAACATTGCCATGTTTGAAAAACTTTGCTGTGTGGTATATGAATCTGAAGGTGATATGAATGACATCCAGAATAAAGCTTTCCTGAAAGTTTTAGAGCTCTAGGTGGTCGAAAAATGGGAAAGCGACCGGGAGCGTGAGAACAAGCGGGAAAGGAAACGGTAGCGTGAGAGAAAAAAATATAAAAACCTCTAAAAAGCCCGAGCAACGCGGGCACCCCGCTAGTATTTATATAAAAACTAACATTCCCGTCGCGGCTTCACTCGCTTGAAAAAGAAAATACGCATCCACAGTAGCGTACTGCACGGGGCGATTTTTTACGGCCTGACTCGGTCCGGTCCGTCGACAAATTAACCCGGCCCGCTTCATAAGCCAAAAATTCAGGCCCGGCAGGGCCCATCTAATTTGGGCCTGGCCTTTTTTACAGGCGTAAAATTTTTATATTTTTTACGCTATAAAAGTAATATAAGTTCCAAATTTCACGTTCCTAGAACTGGGCGCTGGTTATCAGTCAGTTAGTCAGGACATGTTCTTTTATATTTATACTAGCCGTGCCCGTAGCGGCTTCGCTCGCATGAAATTAGAGAATTTGAACCGTGCATCCATAGGTGTCGGCTCGGCCCGTCGACAACTTGGCCCAGCCCGTTTCAAAACCAAAATTCCTGGCCCGGCACGGCTCGTCTAATTTGGGTCCGGCCCGTTTTTACAGGCCTAGAAATTCTATATATTTGATGAAAAACTTCGGCCCGTCCCACCTTGACTTCAGGTTTGGCCCGGCCCGTCTGAAGACCCTAAAATCACTAAAATGTCTATATGCTTAGTGAAAAACCTCGGCCCGTCCCACCTTGATTTAAGGTTTAGCCTGGCCCGTAAAAAGACCCTAAAATAATGGCTTGGCCCGACCGGTGATAAACTGGACTCAGCTACTTTTAACCGGCACAAAACCTCAAAATAGTAAGTTTTACATCTGTAATGCTTGCAGTTGTTGAGTAGAAGTTATTTTAAGATCAAATAACCCTTATTTTGACCCCACATTTGAAGTCCTGGAAACCAAATTTTCCAAAAATGGTGAAACACGTATATCATTATTTTTAGAGTAGAAAATGTAATGTTTTTAGATTACGATATAATCTACACAAAGCAACAGATAACTTTATTAACCGATATACGAACGAATACGAATATAAGAATCAGAATCAGAACATCAATGCGAACGTGAATATGAATGTGAATGTCCTTACAGGCAAGCTACGCTTCCTTTTATAGCCTGTTCTCACTCTGCATCCATACAACAATGACCGGAGTCCATGCATGCATCATACATCACACACTACGACATTACATCCCTCCCCTTCTTGGAGAACAAAACATCTGCACTAAAACGGAACAAAAATAAAACAGCAAAAGTTAGTTCAAAACAAAATCCGCAAATCGGGCAGGCAGTCTGTGTTCACGCTTGGAGTGTCTCGCACTGTTTTGAACTGGCTGTAGGCTGGGCTGGTCTTCTACAACAGCTTGCGGTATGATAGTGTCGCTAGGTGCGATATCCTCTTCCACCAGGTCTTCAGATAGCTCTTTAGTCTGTGCACAGTTCGATAATCGCTTATCCAGATGCTTGAAGAATGACGAGTTGCGGGTAACTGATTGTCTGTCAGTGTTGCGTTCCGCAGTGATCATGGAACGATTTTTCGACGTTGTTTTTTTGTGATTTTCATTTAATGTTAGATATTTCTTTTCTAATTTCTCGTATATGGCTTCGAACAAATCCAGTTGGTGTTGAATGATTTTGTTCTCCTCCCACGATTGTTGGAGGTCGTAATTGGAATGTTCGTTCATATCTTTGTACATATTGATGAGCTTATTCTTTTCATTGATTTCTCTTTGAAAGTTTTTAGTTCTGATTTCGAGTTTGCATTCCAAACTTTTGTTTTTTTCCTGAAGTTCCAAGAACGAATCGCCCTTTGTTTCGTTATTTTCTAATGCCAAACTGAATCGTGCCTTTGACTCCAGCGTGTCATCGCTTTTGTCTTCTTTAACTTCTCGAACCGCATCATCTTTTTCATTGTCGTGCGAAATTGTCGTAGATGTTGTTGATCGAGTATTTATGTTACCATCTTTGCTGATTGTTTTACTCTGGAGTTGGTTTTTAGTTTCATCAAGTTGTTGCTGTAATTTGTTATTTTTGTCTTCATATTGTAAAAACAAGGCGTACAGTTTTTTTATGTTAGCAGATTCGTTTTCAACGTGAGTTTTTGCAATTCGTAACTGTTGCAAAGCTTCATCTCTTTCTTTCTTGAGTTTTTCTATTATAACATCTTTTTCATCTAGAATTTTATTTGTTCCTTCATCATCTGAATTTGATTTCCACGGAGTAGCTCCTTCGGTCCTTTCAATGATGTCAAGTTCTTCGTCGTGCTTGAGCTGATCCTCTAGCTGTTGACGAACATGGAATGGTACACGACGATGAGGCTGTGCGACTGGTTGTACGGTGTCGTCGTTGTGCAGTTTGACTTGAAAGTCTTTCAGTTTACCAACACCACCGAATAGATCAGCGTATTCTGTCACGAGCTCATGGACAATTTGATCGCTAGGTGTCGTACGTTCACTGATCGGTTTTACGACATGGAGTAGATGTAGCGCTTGAGATGCCTCCCAGCTTAGCAGAGACCCTTCATTGCCATTGATTACGTAGAACAGCGTATCGTACGATCGGTCCTTGTACCGAACATTAGCACCAAATGTTCCTAATACCTTGAGGGGATTTTGCGCACAGTAGGCAAACACTTGTTTATTGTTTACCTGTAATTGCGGCGTAGGTTTAATCCTGCTAAAATCGCGCTGGCTCATTACGCTTACACTTGCCCCTGAGTCTGCGATGACTTCAATGACGGTGTCGTTTATATTAACTTGAAAATGTGGTAAACTATTTCTGACACTTAGTCGGTTCGAATAAACATTCAGAGCATAAACATGCCGATCCTGTTCAGGCGAATGTTTACAGATGTCCGATGAATGTTTACAGATGTTTACGTCGGCATCGACGTGACGAATGCGATGATGGTTGTTATATCGTGTGTTCGGCGGTCTACTTTGTGATCCACGATGCAATCTGTGTTGTGAGTCGCTGTTGCCGTGTCGTGATGTGCCATCTTTTGAGCGACATTGTGACGCAAAATGATGCAATTTCTGGCATGAATTGCAAGATTTACCATGCGCCGGACACGATGCTTTTCCATTTTGGTGTGGCCATGGACCACCACAATTCCGACACCTCACGTCGTCTGTTTTATTCTTTGAGTTGTTCGCATGGTTCAGTTTTTGTTTTAAATCGATTTTGTTCACCTGCTGCTCGTTCTCAATGTGTTTTGCATACATGTCGGACAGCTCCAAACTTCGACCGATGTCTAGCAGTTTTGCAAGAGTCATATCTGGTTCGCACAAAGCTTTGCGGCGTAACGTGTTTGACGAACAACTTTGAATAATTTGGGTTTTGATCTCGCGATCGACGTTTTCAAAAGCACATGTTGTTGAGAGCTGTTTGAGACGCGTGTAGTAAGCTGGTAGTGATTCGCCAGTGAGCTGCTTTGATTGACGAAACGTGTATATCTGAAACTCTGTGTTCTGCCTTGGTGTAAAATACCTGTTGAGAGCTGTGACGGCTTTTTCAAAGTGACTCTCTCCATCGGCGGCTTCGGCGTCTGGCAGAGTATCAAAAATTTCGTTGATTTCCTCCCCGGCGTAGTGGAGCAGAAGAGCTTTTTGTCTTCTATCGTCGACGATGTTGACGGCTACTAGCAGGTTGCGAAATCTAGAAATCCACTTCGTCCATCGAATTCCTGCAGACTCTTCCGAACTGACAGCGAATGATGGAAACGATGGTAAAGCTTCAGCCATAGTTGATTAGTTGATATTGCGAACTAAACTGTTTAAGCGATGAAAACGATAATAGATTCTTCGGAGTTTATCGACAGAAAAAATTATCAAACTGTTCGCGAAAGTTCGTTTACGAATCCTCGTCGCCAATATAATGTTTTTAGATTACGATATAATCTACACAAAGCAACAGATAACTTTATTAACCGATATACGAACGAATACGAATATAAGAATCAGAATCAGAACATCAATGCGAACGTGAATATGAATGTGAATGTCCTTACAGGCAAGCTACGCTTCCTTTTATAGCCTGTTCTCACTCTGCATCCATACAACAATGACCGGAGTCCATGCATGCATCATACATCACACACTACGACATTACAGAAAATAAGTACTAATTTTTACTTTTGTAGCATTCACAGTTTTTGAATAGCAGCTACTTTAAAAACCAAGTAATCTTATTGTCCACCCCACATTTAAGGTCCCGGAAACCAAATTTGTAAAAAATTGCGAAACACGTATATCTTTATTTTTAGAATAGAACCTAAATATTAATTTTTACATCTGTGGTATTTACAGTTTTTGAGTAGCATCTACTTTAAAAACAAATAACCCTATTTTCCACCCCACATTTGAAGTCCTGGAAACCAAATTTTCTAAAAATGCTAAAACACGTATTTCATTATTTTTGGAGTAGAAACTAAATACTAATTTTTACTCCTGTAGCATTCACAGTTTTTGAGTAGCAGCTACTTTAAAAACCAAATAACCCAATTTTCCAGCCCACATATGAGGTCCGGGAAACCGAATTTTCAAAAAATGGTAAAACACGTATCTTTTTATTTTTCAAGACCGGGATCGGGAGCGGGAAAGCGACAAGGAACGGGAGCGGGAAAGCGACAAAGAGCGGGAAAGCGATCGGGAACGGGAAAGCGACCGAGAGCGAAAAAGCGGCCGGGAGCGGGAAAGCGACCGGGAGCGGGAAAGCGACCGAGAGCGGGTCACTTGGCGTATATAAAAAGAAGTCGCTACCCAAAAAAGGCAGGGAACCACTAATCTATATATATATAAGAACACTAGCAGTGCCCGTAGCGGCTTCGCTCGCATGAAATTAGAGAGTTTGAACCGTGCATCCATAGTAGAGATCAATTTTTTAGGTCTCGGCTCGGCCCGTCGACAACTTAGCCCAGCCCGTTTTAAAAACCCAAACTCCTGGCCCGGCACAGCCCGTCTGAATTAGGCCCGGCCCATTCTTACAGGCTTAGAAGTTCTATATACTTGATGAAAAACTTCGGCCCGTCCCACCTTGACTTCAGGTTTGGCCCGGCCCAACTGAACACCCTAAAATCACTAAAATATCTATATACTTGGTGAAAAACCTCGGCCCGTTCCACTTTGATTTAAGGTTTGGCCTGGCCCGTGTGAAGACTCTAAAATAACGGCTTGGCCCGACCGGGGATAAACTGAACTTAGCTACTTTTAACCGGCACAAAACTTCAAAATACTAATTTTTACATTTGTAGCACTTACAGTTTTTGAGTAGCAGTTATTTTGAAATCAAATAACCCTTTTTTCCACCCCACATTTGATGTCCTGGAAACCAAATTTTTAAAAAAATGTTGAAACACTTATATCATAATTTTTTGAGTAAATACTAAATACTAATTTTGACATCTGTAGCATTCACAGTTTTTGAGTAGCAGTTACTTTAAAAACCAAAGAAAACCTTTTTCCACCCCACATTTGAGGTCCTGAAAACCAAAATTTCAAAAAATGGTGAAACACATATATCCTTATTTTTAGAGTAGAAACTAAATACTAATTTTTACTTTTGTAGCATTAACAGTTTTTGAGTAGAAGCTACTTAAAAAACCAAATAACCCAATTTTCCAACCCACATTTGAGGTCCGGGAAACCAAATTTGTAAAAAATGGTGAAACACGTATATCTTTATTTTTAGAAAAGAAACTAAATAATAATTTGTACATCTGTGGTATTTACTGTTTTTGAGTAGCAGTTACTATAAAAGACAATTAGCCCTATTTTCCACCCCACATTTGAAGTCCTGGAAACCAAATTTTCAAAAAATGCTAAAACACGTATTTCATTATTTTTGGAATAGAAACTAAATACTAATTTTTACTCCTGTAGCATTAACAGTTTTTGAGTAGAAGCTACTTTAAAAACCAAATAACCCAATTTTCCAACCCACATTTGAGGTCCGGGAAACCGAATTTTCAAAAAATGGTGAAACACGTATCTTTTTATTTTTCAAAAAGAATCTATATACCAAATTTCAAAAAAAAATTTTAGAAAAAATTTTTAGAAAAAAGTTTGTTTTCCAGTTTTTTCCCCTCAGGAGCAAAATTTTCAAAAATCCTTTCTTAGCGGATGTTTACGCTATAAAAGTAATATAAGTTCCAAATTTCACGTTCCTAGGATGAGGCGTTTGAGCTCGGCGTTGATTATCAGTCAGGACATGTTCTTTTATATATATAGATGTCCTGACTGACTGACTGACTGACTGACTGACTGACTGACTGACTGACTGACTGACTGACTGACTGACTGACTGACTGACTGACTGACTGACTGACTGACTGACTGACTGACTGACTGACTGACTGACTGATAATCAACGCCGAGCTCAAACGCCTCATCCTAGGAACGTGAAATTTGGAACTTATATTACTTTTATTGAGTAAGCATCCACTAAGAAAGGATTTTTGAAAATTTTGCTCCTGAGGGGAAGAAATTGGAAAACAAACTTTTTTCTAAAACAATGTATATCTCGAAAACCAAAAATGATAAAATTTTGAAATTTGGTTTATGGATTCTTCTTGAAAAATAAAAAGATACGTTTTTCACCATTTTTTGAAAATTCGGTTTCCCGGACCTCAAATGTGGGTTGGAAAATTGGGTTATTTGGTTTTTAAAGTAGCTGCTAAAATTAGTATTTAGTTTCAATTCTAAAAATAAAGATATACGTGTTTCACCATTTCTTACAAATTTGGTTTCCAGGACCTTAAATGTGGGGTGGACAATATATAGGATTAATTGGTTTTTAAAGTAACAGCTACTCAAAAACTTTGAGTCCAAACCTTAAATCAAAGTGGGACGGGCCAAGATTTTTAACCAAGTATATAGACATTTTAGTGATTTTAGGGTGTTCAGACGGGACGGGCTAAACCTGAAGTCAAGGTGGGACGGGCCGAAGTTTTTCATCAAGTATATAGAACCTCTAGGCCTGTAAAAACGGACCGGGGCCATATTAGACGGCCATGCCGGGCCAGGATTTTCGTTTTTTGAAACGGGCTGGGCCAAGTTGTCGACGGGCCGAGCCGAGACCTAAAAAATTGATCCGTGCAGTACTCTACTATGTATGCACGGTTCAAATTCTCTAATTTCATGCGAGCGAAGCCGCTACGGGCACTGCTAGTCTATATATATAAAAGAACATGTCCTGACTGACTGACTGACTGACTGATAATCAACGCCGAGCTCAAACGCCTCATCCTAGAAACGTGAAATTTGGAACTTATATTACTTTTATTGCGTAAGCATCCACTAAAAAGGATTTTTGAAAATTTTACTCCTGAGGGAAAGAAACTGGAAAACAAACTTTTTTCTCGAAAACCAAAAATGAGGAGATTTTGAAATTTGGTATATGGATTCTTCTTGAAAAATAAAAAGATACGTGTTTTACGATTTTTTGAAAATTTGGTTTCCCGGACCTCAAATGTGGGTTGGAAAATTGGGTTATTTGGTTTTTAAAGTAGCTGCTACTCAAAAATTGTGAATGCTACAGGAGTAAAAATTAGTATTTAGATTCTACTCCAAAAATAATGAAATACCTGTTTTAGCATTTTTTGAAAATTTGGTTTCCAGTTTCCAGGACTTCAAATGTGGAGTGGTAAATAAAGTTATTTGGTTTTTAAAGTAACTGCTGCTCAAAAACTGTAAATGCAACAAAAGTAAAAATCATTATTTAGTTTATAATCTAAAAATAATAATATACGTGTTTCACCATTTTTTACAAATTTGGTTTTCAGGACTTTAAATGTGGAGTGGAAAATAGGATTACTTGGTTTTTAAAGTAACTGCTACTCAAAAACTGTGAATGCTACAGATGTAAAAATTAGTATTTAGTATTTTTTTGTTTTTATTGAGATTTGGCATACGCCTTATCAAGACAAGTCTTGCTCAAGGCGAGAGAGGGAAGGTACTTACAAAGGCAGCCATTTATAGGCGCCTACCCCTTTAGCAAATGCGAGTGAACTTCTTGCTTAAGGGAGTTACGCTGGTGACGCCGGCGAGGTTTGAACTGCCGACCTAACGATTAACAGGCGAACGCTCTACCGCTCTGCCACCAGCGCCTTAAAAAATAACGATATAGGTGTTTCACCATTTTTTAAAACTTTGGTTTCCATGACTTCAAATGTGGGGTCAAAATAAGGGTTATTTGATTTTAAATCAACTGCTACTCAACAACTGCAAGCCTTACAGATGTCAAACTTAGTATTTTGAGGTTTTGTGCCGGTTAAAAGTAGCTTATTCCAGTTTATCACCGGACAGGCCAAGTCGTTATTTTAGGGTCTTCTTACGGGCCAAATCAAGGTGGTACGGGCCGAGGTTTTTCACTAAGCCTATAGACATTTTAGTAATTTTAGGGTCTTCAGACGGGCCGGGCCGGGCCAAACCTGAAGTCAAGGTGGGACGGGCCGAAGTATTTCATCAAGTATATAGAATTTCTAGGCCTGTAAAAACGGGCCGGGCCCAAATTAGACGGGCCGTGCCGGGCCAGGAGTTTTGGTTTTGAAACGGGCTGGGCCAAGTTGTCGACGGGCCGTGCCGGGCCAGGAATTTTGGTTTTGAAACGGGCTGGGCCAAGTTGTCGACGGGCCGAGCCGACACCTATGGATGCACGGTTCAAATTCTCTAATTAAATGCGAGCGAAGCCGCTACGGGCACTGCTAGTATAGGATAACAACACAACTCCCGCAGTCCCGCGTTTCACCCACAACCATAAGCTCTCTAGTTGATTTTGTACTCGGGCTTAAGGTTAATGATTGTAAATAAAAAAATTTAATTACAAATTAAATAAATTAATAATACTTGTTATAACAGGGGATAACAGCTTTTTCTGGGAAAAAGACACTTTCAATCAATAAAACCATCTATAAAACTCTGACACTGTTGCCATAGTAACAAAAAGATTGTTTTCAAAGTAGCCTGTTGGCATCTGTTGCGTGCTGTTTTGCTAGCAATATATTTTTATGCACCAGTGTCGGGAATGTGTTATTTTAAATAGGAGAACAAATTAATATTTTGCTAAATAATGGTTGAACAATTAACGGGAGTTCAATTTAACTTTAACGCGGACGTAGACGACTCCTTCCATGATCCAGATCTTTTATGGAGCAAACTGCCTCAACCTTATCGAATGATTAACAAAGTGCTCAATGAAATCATTGAGGCAGCATGGATAAAAATTGTACCGCTTGAAGAAAAAAACGAAAGACTGAGATCGCGCTACAAGGCTCCATTATGTTCTTTTTCAGACATGATAAGAGTAAATAGTTTTACTAGACAACATTAAATATTAAAGTACAGACTGACTTAGCTTAAATACGTTGAGTATTGTTTAATTTCAGCCCTTCTCAAATGTTTTAACGACCACGATCTGTGAAGGCATTGAAAATCGTCTGATATTGGGTTTAACTAATGGCCTAGCGGTTGTTAACTACAAAAATGGATCACAATCAAACCATGCAGTCTGGATAGAAAATGGTTTTAGTGGAGAATTAATCAATGCTGTGAAATTTTCTAAATCATGTGATTTCTGCATAGCTGTAGCTGACCAAACAGGTTAGAACCATACATTTATGGTTAGAAAAATCAAAAGAATATTTGTTTCTTCTATTTTAAAATTCCCAAACAATTTCTGGATTGGTTGGAGAAATTTCATTTTCAGGCTCAGCAAAAGTTTTCCTTGTATCATCCAGAAAGCTGTTCTTTGTTTGCAATTTGTATGAGGTTTTTAAAATATGTTTTATCCTGTTAATTTATTTATCTCATAAAATAGTAATGAATATAAATTATTTTTAAAAAAAGTTTTTTTTATGCATTTATGCTATTCCGACCATTTTCAAGCGTGAAGAAAATGGGCACGACGAGTTTAGAAAAGTCATTGAGATAAAGATATCTGCAGGTGTGGAATACATTGGATTGGTTGTCGAACTCTCGTCACGTTGGTTGAATTTTTTTTTGTTATATTAAAATAAAATTTTATGATTTTTATTTAAGATAAAAATAATTTAAATTACTTTTTTTTTAAATCAATTATTTATAATAATAAAATAAATATTGGGCAAACATTAATAAACTCATTTGTGATTGCTATTTTAATTATTTGTCATAATCTTATTTGATATTTTGATTATTTCCATTCTGCTTCTTATAAATGTAAACAATTTAATATGTATGAATAATGACGAACTTTTAAAACTCTGACAGCAACAAATGGTTCCAAGCAATATATTTTAGAAGTTTACAAATTGCCTTCTGAGGAGTGGCTATCCGTCATTAGGTCTCATTTAAATGAAGAAGTAAAATCACTTTATTTTTAATTTCATTTAAAAAATATCAATAATAAACAAACCTATATATTACAAATGCACTTTAGTGAATTCAAATGAATTTCTATTTAATATTTTGCTTGTTAGGAGGGAGTGAGATCATCAAGGTGTTCGAACCTGTACGATGAGAGTGACAGGGAAAAGGTTATGTTGAATTATTGATTTCTTACCAATTATTAAGTTATTCTTTGGCAAATAAGTTTTTAATATGCTAAATCCTGAAGTTTAACTTTTACTAAAATTTTCAATCAAATTATTAATTGTTTTTAGTGCATGTTAGGAAACTTATTTCTAAAAAGGCAGCTTAATAAAACACTTTGGCTGGTAGGTGAGGAAAATAAACTCGAAAACTAGACACAGTAGAGAGTTCAAGTTTTTTGCATTAGATTTGTGCTAAAAAGTTATTCCGGAGGCGATTTTTTTATTTTTCTCAGCTGTTACCATTTGTTTCTTAAATACGAAATAAATATTTGCCACTCAACTAATTTTTAATGCAATAGTCAAAAATGCACTGAAGTCTCTTCGATATAACATGAAGACTTTTGTAAGTTTGTAATTTAATAAATTTTAATATAATAATTAAAATGTATGAAACAAATTTCTAAACAACATTTTAATGAATGTAACATTTAAAATAAATTTTCATAGAATGTAGTGAGAGGCTTAACATTTTCATCGTTTCCAACTTTGCTACTGAAGCTCGAGCAACCGAAAACTCCACAAGGTGAGGATTGAATGAACATACGTGAACACATTGTTTATTTGCTCATCTGTGTGAAATGCTTTTATTTTATTTAATAAATGTTTGGTAAGTCTCTTAGTAATTTGTCTTTGAGATCATTCAACTGCTTTATATTATTTCTATAATGATATTCTTTCTGACATAATTTTCAAAGAATTACAGTTTATATTTATGAAATTAAAGCTTGATAATTTTATAATAAAAGAAAAATTAATAAATAATAATTAAAAGTTATTAACTAAGTCTTTGTAAATACCAATACTAATAATTACACAAATGATCTACGCAGTCCCGATCAAAGTAGTCCTTGAGGACCATTTGAAGTCTCACGACACGTCACGGGAATTTCTGGGCCTAGGACAAGGGAGTCTCATCACTCAATCTATGCTCGACAGTCGCTGGAAGAGTCTTCTCAGAGCTGAGAGTAGAAGAATCGATTTTGTTGAAAACTATGAACAAGAAAACTGTTTTGATCGTACATTCAGAGATGATGGTTATGGAGAATTTATTAAGCCAGAGATTAATAGCATTGATGGGAGAGCTGGTGGTGGTGATGATGATGATAACCAGGAACTTAAGAAAAATGTGGATGTAGACAGCTGGATGAAAAGACTTGATAATCCTCTTTTTTCGTAGGTTTCCCTGAAGTGATTTCTGGGATTATTATTATAGAGTTAGTACTAGGAAATGAGTGAAAGGTAAATTGTAAGTATTAAGCATATTTTAAAAGAAATTTAAAAAAGTAATTTGAAATTAGTGAAAAATACTATAAGAGTTTGTTTGTTTTGCCAGTCAGCCTCAGTTTCACTTTGGCAGCACTTGCAAGCATGGCTCAAACATGGAAAAAATAGGTTAATATATTTTAGTTTTTCTGCATTTCATGGTAACTTCATCTTATGAAGTGTTTAAAATTATTGTTTCTTAAATGCTTAAATTAAAGTGACGTATTTTCATAAATGGGAAGTTTTTATTTTGCAGATCAGATTTTCGTGTGGTGGAAATATCAACCAAATGTTTACTATTACAACTTGTCAGAAAAAAATGAATGTTAGTTAGCGGCAATATATTATTCTTTCAATTGTTCATTCAATGGGTTGGCCATTCATTAAATGAATAATTTGGCAGTTCAATCCATTGAAAATATATCATATTTTAACTACAAACAAGCAAAAAATGTCTGTCATCATCAAAAATATGCTAAAAGTCTAAATTCAATAATAAGTCTGATGAATATGTCTATATCTTCACGACGTCACCCAAAAAAAGACACATTCAGCCCTTCACGCAACAGCAGTAATACGATCCATTTTCGTATTTATTTTTTCTTTTCTTCTTTTCAAAATTGCAGTTTTATGGCTTTTTTTCCAGCCTCTGAACGAAGCATAAACTCCAGATTGATGCAGCCAACTTCCTGCTCTGTCGTGGCATCTGCACAATCTTCCTCCTCCTCTTCTTTCTACATGCTCCTCGTCTTGAGCAACAACAACATTGTCATCTGGAATGAAAGTTTGGGTAGGAATGTATTATATATATATATATATATATATATATATATATATATATATATATATATATATATATATATATATATATGTGTGTGTGTGTGTGTGTGTGTGTGTGTGTGTGTGTGTGTCTGTGTGTGTATGTATATGTATATGTATATGTATATGTATATGTATATGTATATGTATATGTATATGTATATGTATATGTATATGTATATGTATATGTATATGTATATGTATATGTATATGTATATGTATATGTATATGTATATGTGTGTAAAGGACTATAAACTATCATAAAAAAAAAAAAATATATATGTATATGTATATGTATATGTATATGTATATGTATATGTATATGTATATGTATATGTATATGTATATGTATATGTATATGTATATGTATATGTATATGTATATGTATATGTATATGTATATGTATATGTATATGCTCGGGCTTTTTTTAATAAGTATGCAGAGGGTCTAGGGCCGGGGTTCCGGACCCCCGTGGGAGCTTTCAGATAAAATTTTTAATTGATCAAAATTCTGGGAGTAAGGCACAATATTTTTCATTACACACACATATACATACATACATACATATATATATATATATATATATATATATATATATATATATATATATATATATATATATATATATATATATATATATATATATATATATATATATATATATATATATATATATATATATATATTTGCTCATCTGCTCTTGCTATTCCTATTACTCTCATCTTTGGAATGTATATCTCCACAGGCATGGTACCAGACCTATGAAAACTAGCTTATGTTACGCCCATTTTTAAAAAAGGTAGAAAACTAAAGGCAGGAAACTATAGGCCAGTATCATTAACTTCCGTGCTTTGCAAAGTATGCGAAAAGTTTATTCACGAGCAAATCATGTCCTTCTACACTATGAATAACCTAATAACTAAAGGTTAAGGATTTGTAAGAAAAAAGGATGCGTAAGCAACTTACTGGAAGCCGGCGACATTCTGATAGAAAGTGTTCATCTTGGCTTTTCTGTGGATGTTGTCTACACAGATTTTGCGAAAGCTTTTGACAAAGTCCCACATTGGTGTTTATTGCACAAACTGAGAGCGTACGGTATACAGGGCTCACTTTATAAATGAATTGAATCATGGTTAACCAATCGTCAGCAGAGAGTTCAGATCGAGAGTTGTACTTCAGGATGGAAAAAGGTTACGAGTGGGGTACCGCAAGGCTCAGTACTTGGGCCTTTATTGTTTTTGCTCTATATAAATGACCAGTGTTGGAAAAAGTACTGTGTTTCAGTACTTAAGTAAAAGTACAAGTAACGCCTCAAAAAGTTACTTTAGTAAAAGTAAAAGTATTTGCTAAAAAATGTGCTTAAGTAAAAGTAAAAAGTAACAGCACTTTAAAGTTACTTTAAAAGTAAAAAATAAAAGTATTGAAGCCGCTTTTGTAATGATTATTCGTCAATCATCTAACTTTATTTTATCGTAATTCCATCGTCTTTCAAACGCTACTGCCCTAATTACTCAACTGGATAAACATTTTCTTTAAGCTCTCATTTCCAGCAATGATTTTAATGTCATCTGATCGGTTCTGGAGATACTGCATAAAGAACTTCATTGTCAGACACAGTTGACTTTCTGCGATCAAAGAAACTGTCTTCTTCCTCACCATCGGCTACTGAAGAATGAGATATTCCAGACTCACGTGTTTCTTCAAGTTCGACGGAGAATTGTGGAATGCTGAACACTTAGTTGTTATAGGTCTTAAAACCTTTACCTTTAGGTTTGCACAGCAAGCATGTGAACCTGAACGTTTTAGCTTCCATCGATTCAGATCTGAACATTTTGACTAAATATGGCCATGGGTGTTCTTTATTAAGTTCATTATTGTTCCGCCTATCTTCGCCACCAATGTTCACGTTCGCTCTTTCAGAAGATTCCATTGTAATGTCGAACAATCTATTGTAAACCAAAACAAGTATGACCGCGAAAATCTTAGTAATTATAGATGATTAATAATACATCGATTTAAACTTTATGTCGTTTTATTAATTTTTTACAGTACTTTGTAACGTTTCGTTCTGGAAAAGTAACGAAGTAAAAGTAAGTCAGAAAATATTACTTCGTTACAAGTAAAAGTACTGAAAATAATGTGTACTCCGTTACAGGCAAAAAGTATGTCGGATGTACTTAAGTAAAGTAATGCGTTACTTTTACTTCGTAACCGAACAACACTGTAAATGACCTCACTGATAAATTAGCTCAACACATCAAGCTTTTTGCAGATGATAGTGAAATCATTGAGATTATCAAATCTGTGGAAGACTGTATCAGACTCCAAAATGATATAGATGAGGCAGTCCAGTGGTCACACGAATGGTTGATGCCATTTAATATTGACAAATGCAAAGTTATGCATGTTGGACGAACCAATCATAAATCAAAATTTATTTATTCTATGTTAGACCCAGATGGAAATAGGAAAAATTTAGAAGTAACGACAGTCAAATGACATCTTGGTGTTCTGGTATCGGATGATCTCATAGCAAGGTCTCAAGTGAATGCAGCAGCTAGCTGCCTTTGCTAATAGAACTCTTAGTAGACTTAAAAAATTATTCCGGAGTCATAGTCTCTATATCTTTAGAAAACATACCAGGCCTATATTTGACCACACCTCGAATATGCAGTTCAAGTTTGGTCTCCTCATTTAAGCCGGGACATTGATACTCTCGAAAAGGTCCAGCTCAGAGTTACAAAAATAATTACAACAATCCATACTTAGAAAGACTACAGAAGCTTGGAATTACCACGCTTGAAGAACGTAGGGTTAGAGGCGATTTGATCCAACAATACAAAATACTGGCTCATATTGATGAAGTGGATTTTTTTTGTTTTGCAAAAACATCCCACATGGCAAACTAACAGATCCTATTGTTTGAAAAGTCACAACTGCCTTCTTTTATCACAAAGAATTAAAGGATGTGAAGAGCGAAAACACTTTTTCACTCTTTGACACAGGAAGCAGTGGACGGTGAATGCCTTCAAAGATCAACTCGCTCTGCTTTGTTGCAGTATGACTCGTCAGCACACAGGGGCCTGATGCAGCACCTCTTCATCAATTATACATGCTATTTTAATGACTATTTATTTCTTATTGTTTCTTTGTTTTCAGCCTTTCATCCTTCACTGGTCGATAAATGAGTTACAGTTTCACGACTGGGGTGTATTAGTATTAGGGTTCGGCACATTCCGATTTTGGAGACACGCGCAGGTGTGAACCCATATGCACGAGCAGTTCCCGGTGCTGCTGTGGTATTATCAATACGAAGTAGCGCCCTAATACTCAATACAATACTATATATATATATATATATACATATATATATATATATATATATATATATATATATATATATATATATATATATATAGATATATATATATATATATATATATATCTATATATATATAAATGAATGTTTGTATGTTAGTGTCCTTTATGCATTGCTACACCATTCATCCGATCGTAATGAAATTTTCACACAACCTTGAGAGTCAAGGGGAATCAAATATAAAAAAAAAATTTGAAATCCGTCACAAAATGAGCGGAGCGGAGCGGGTGAGCGAGCGGGAACTACATATATATATATATATATATATATATATATATATATATATATATATATATGTTTATATATATATATACTAGCGGAGATACCCGGCGTTGCCCGGGTTTTTAGAGTTTTTTCTAATGTTTGTCTCTTTCTCTCCCGTTTCCTTTCCCACCTGCTTTCCCACTCCTGTTCGCTTTCCCGTTTTCGGTCGTTTTCCCGCTGCTGGTCGCTTTCCCGCTCCCGGTCGCTTTCCCGCTCCCGGTCGCTTTCCCGCTCCCGGTCGCTTTCCCGCTGCCGGTCGCTTTCCCGCTGCCGGTCGCTTTCTCGCTGCCGGTCGCTTTCCCGCTCCCGGTCGTTTTCCCGTTCCCGGTCGCTGTCCCGTTCCCGCTCACGTTTGCTCTCCCATTCCCGCTCACGCTTGCTTTTCCGTTCCCGCTCGCTGTCCGTTCCGGGTCGCTTTCCCGTTTCTATAATAGACAAACTAACCCACAAACATTCATATATATATATAGTCTTAGCAAATCTATTTTACGTTTTATAGGCTAACAGAAGTTATGAAAGAATGGAAAAGAGAAAATGAGCGTGAACGGGAACGGGAACGGGAGAGCAACCGTGACCGGGAATGGGAGAGCAAGCATGACCGGGAATGGGAGAGCAAGCATGACCGGGAACGGGAGAGCAAGCATGAGCGGGAACGGGAAAGCGACCGGGAACGGAAAAGCGACCGGGAACGGGAAAGCGACCGGGAACGGGAAAGCGACCGGGAACGCGGAAAGCGACTGGAATCGGGAAAGCAAGCTTGGAAGGAAACGCGAGCAAGAGAGAAAATCGATAACAAAACTTCTGAGCGGGAAAGCGATCGGGAGCTGGAAAACGACCGAGAGCGGAAAAGCGACCGGGAACGCGACGAAAACGGGAAAGTGGAGAAGGAAACGGGAGCGAGAGAGACAAACATTAGAAAAACCTCTAAAAAACCCCGGGCAACGCCGGGTAACCCCGCTAGTATATATATATATATATGTCTCAACTTCAGACTCGAACCCACGACTGTCGGATCGGCAACACCGCCTCGCATCATGCCAACTACCTTACCATCTGCTCCACTTCCACCGCCAAAAAACAGTGGTTGTTAAGCGCTTTTGTTGGGGTATGTTGGGGTATATATATATATTATATATATTAGGAAGTAACCGATTTCAATTTTTTGCCGATTTCCGATTTTCCAATTTTTGGTTCAACAATTTGCCGATTCCGGTTTCGGTCCGTTTAATCGGCAATCTCTAATATGAAAAATTTCACATTAACGAAAATGTTTGTTGATTCTTCTGTAAACTATTTTGGTGGGTACCCAGGACGGTTTTTCCTTTTTTGGCAGCTTTCAATTCGTCTTCTGCTTTTCGTTTCTTGTCATTTTCACAGATTCCAGAATATTTAGAAAAATTGTCTGGGTGTCTTGTTTTCAGATGTGTAATCAATCCACTTGTACCGAAAGTTCGCGCATCGCTTCCTCCTCGTTTTAGTTTTTCCTTGCAAACTAAACAGTTGGCTCTCGATTTGTCAATCACATTGATTTCAAAAAATTACCAAATTTTTCTTCTTTGCGCCATTATTAACTATTTCAAATTAATTTAATAATAATATTTAAATTAATTATAGTAGTGTACGTAGACGAGTAGACAAATTTGATATCACAGAATTGGATACACAAGTGTTAGTTTTGCTTATTTTATAGCAATTGAAGTAACAGCAGGGGCCGTATTCACCAACCGACGTTTAAATAGCGAGATGTTAAGCCCTTTATGCATAAAAATCATTTCCTGGTTTGACAATCCATGCTTCCTACTACTAATATACTTCAAAAAACAAAAGTAATGCATAGTGCATCCTCCTGTGCATGTAGTTCTAGTATTCTTGACGTTTGACTGTGCAACGTTTCATTGTCATTAATATAACATTCAAATTTAGAAAGCACAAGGTAAAACATGAAAGACAGTATAATAAAACATGACAAAGTCTGAATCGGTTAACCTAATGTTGGCGATTCCGATTAATCGGAATTTTGCACTAATCGGCAATATCCGATATATATATATATATATATATATATATATATATATATATATATATATATATATATATATATATATATATATATATATATATATATATATATATATATATATATATATATATATATATATATATATATATATATATATATATATATATATATATATATATATATATATATATATATATATATATATATATATATATATATATATATATATATATATATATATATATATATATATATATATATATATATATATATATATATATATATATATATATATATATATATATATATATATATATATATATATATATATATATATATATATATATTAGGGTTGCTAAATTTAACAATTAATCAATCGAATAATCGTTAACAAATTTTAACAATTAATTTTTTTTAAAGATTAATTTACCCATCACTTAATATATATATATATATATATATATATTCCAAATCATATTCAATTTTAGGTATTGTATACGTGCACTGTACATGTGCAAGTGTTGTAAATATGTCAGTCTGTTAATCTGTTAATTTATATCACACTTATATTTTGTGGTTATATAGATTTTAATAAGTTAACAAATTATTTTAGATGCTAATATTTTGTACCTAACAGCATTAAATGAGAATTCTCGAATAATCTTTTGTTAAGAACAAAGGACACTCTTTCCCATCTCTAAAACCATTTTGCTGTAGACTGAATAACAAGCGCAAAAATTTATTATTTTATTTTTTTAATTCTAAGGAATTCTCACAAATGTCATCCACATAGAGGACAAAGGAAAAATAAAAAAAATCATCTCCATTGAAAAACTGCATCTCGCTGACCACAGGAAGCCGGCCATCGGTCCAACCGGGATGTCAAAACCAAAAATTGAAATCTGGATGGCCGCCCTATCTGACTCAGGCTTCATCTACATATGCGACATTTCTGCGGCAGAAGTTAGATGTCTCGTCCCCATAAGCCAGCCCATCAATCCTCAGTAAGATGACATCGTCTGTCATAATTCAAGGAAAACTATTTTCTCGGACAACGAGCGTCTTTATATTTTTCTCTTTGTTTTTTTTATCTTTTTCTATTTTTGTTTTATAATCATCTGGAATCAAGCTTGTTTATTTTTATTGCTGTGCAAATAAATCAGAATTTTTATACTAACTGTAGGCAACTTTTCATTTATCATGATATCTGCAGCAATTATCATTGATCATGATATCTGCTGCTATTATCATTGATCATGATATCTGCTGTTATTATCATTGATCATGATATCTGCTGCTATTATCATTTATCACATTTATCATGATATCTGCTGCTATTATCATTGATCATGATATCTGCTGCTATTATCATTGATCCTGATATCTGCTGCTATTATCATTGATCATGATATCTGCTGCTATTATCATTGATCATGATATCTGCTGCTATTATCATTTATCACATTTATCATGATATCTGCTGCTATTATCATTGATCATGATATCTGCTGCTATTATCATTGATCATGATATCTGCTGCTATTATCATTGATCACGATATCTGCTGCCCTTATTTATCGTTTTACACCCAATGACACTGGCTTTGCATTTTTTTTGTTTTTATTATAATTTTTTCTTAAGTTTTTTTGTTGAGAAGTTGTTGACATTTGTTCGTTGCAGTATTGATGACAGCAGAGATATACCTGTTGACATTCAAGAGCTTGATGGGTTTCCAGATTTGGTGAGTGGTATAATTAATGAGCTTATAGCGTGTATTTCATTATTTGAGATACTCCTGTCATGCAAATGCTAATTATAATAATAGACATTAATTATTGTTTTGGTTTAATTATTTTTTTTTAGTTCACCATGGTTTAATACGTAAATAAATAAGCAACAGGAATAAATGAAAGAAAGCATAGCACAATGACAGATTGACAACACTAAGACCTTTTCTAATTAGGTTGACTTGAACTGATTGCATAATTTCAGTTCAGCATCATGCAATCTGATGGCAAGTTGTTTGTGTACAGCATCACAGAGGAAAGGAAAATTTGCCAAATCGTACTTCCGGAAAATTGCACTCTTCGACCAAATTTCGCGTCGATCACCACAGTGGGAGATATGAATGATAAATGTCTTTTAGTTACAGGTTTGCTCAAGTATGCTGGAAAAAATGTTTTGTGATTTTTCCAATATACAAAAATAATTTGTATATCCTCTCTGCAACCAGCTTTTTTTAGAGTAGAGTCAAAGGCTCATAAATTACGTGGCACTGATTGAGTGTAGAAATTGTTTTTCTGTCGACAAAATAATCCCACTCCATTATCTCCAAAAGTGTTTTTTTGGGAAATGTGGCTGCACTTCCGTGATCACGAGCTGTCACCTAATAAACTAAGCAATGAATATTTTTTACGTACCTGCTGGGATGTCATTTCTGCTTTTTTCAGGGGAAAGGCACAGAAGCACATTCTATTATCTACTCACATAAGCTAGTAAAACTAATTAATGTTTATATCAGTTACATATGAATGACATATTTATATGTACTAATAGATAGGGATGCAAACCAGTGATAGAAGATGTAGCCTAGTGCATACTCATGCTATAAAAATGTTATAAAGAATTTATTTGAGCATGCAAAAATATGTCATTGCTTAAATTTTTCGTTGCACTGATCAACAGACCACACACCACAGGGCTGGAAATCTCTACATAAAGTTTTTCCATAATAAAATTTTTAGAACTTGCATCATGTGTATGTGCCTGGCTAGGACGTTTAGTTGGCCAGGCATTTTTTCTTAGTAGGCTAGGCATTTTTTCTTAGTTAAGTAGGTCAGGCATTTTTTCTTAGCCATTCTCTCTCTTGATAGCCAGTTTATAATAGACTTGAAAATTGGTTACAGTTTAAATTATATGCATGAAACACGTTAAAACCATCTGCTTGCCGCAGCAACTTTTCTATTTCTTTCCAGGTGAACAAAAAAACGCGTTTTGTAGCAGAAGTGCCAACGATCCGAAAGCTAGGCTGAGCAGCGTTGCCAGGCGTCAAAAGGAAACAGAAGACCAAACCACCGAAGAAGAGATAGAACAAAGCGAAACATCAAAGTGTAGCGCAGTGCCACTTGCTCAAAATTGCGTTTTTGTTTTTAAACTTTCCGACTTTTGCACTTCGAAGTCATTTTCAAAAGCGTTAAGTCACGGTCTATCCGTTGAAGTGTCTTCTTCGACACTCAAGAGAGTCCTGTCCGTCAACAAAAATATAGTTGACAAGTAAGTAATTTTTCCTCCGCTTTTGCTGTTACTTTTCTGTCGTTTAATGCTTGGTTTTTTTTATGTTTTATTTAAGTTTGTTTTACCGTGGCAACGCGAGCATCTGTTGATCTGTTTTATATTTCGTTTTAAGATGGTTATCGTGACGATGAATAGGCTACCTTAAAACAGAAGCTTTTCTGAAATGGCTTGTTTTGTTATAAATGAAAGTTTCATCGTTACTTACTGTCATCATTTTGAAATATCATCATCATTATTATTAATATCATTACCATTTCTCTCTTATTTAATTCTTTAAAATTTGTTCCCATCATGGTGAAGACATTAATCTCTAACTGGCTCATATTTCTACACACACACACACGTCGTCACATATATTCTCCTCATATACAGCTCACGTTAATTTCTTTCCAGAATAAAAGAACTGGATCCGCTGAGAGAGCGCCTGTCAAAGAAATGGCTGGAACGGAGGAATAAATTCAACTCAGGAGATCTCGTTGTCGCTTGAAGTCCTTGACCTTTTCCTCTTCTCATTCTCATCACTCACGGTGCTCCCTTCCCATAAATTGTGGTGGTAAACGACTCCATCCATCCATCCATCCATCCATCCATCCATCCATCCATCCATCCATCCATCCATTCATCCACAGTCGTTATTAAATTTTTTTTTCATAACAAGAAACAGAGCTAAAACGTGCAGGCCTTATTGTGTAAACTCTAAAAAAGATGCTGCCGTTTGCAAATGGATGGGATTGAGTCGGTTGGATAATGGATTGGGTGCATGGCTGGATGGACGGATATATGGATTGTGTGAGGTGATGAATGGATGGATTGGGTGGATGTGTGGATGAATAGATAATTGGATATTCTTTTTTAGATTCTCTCTTTTTATGAAATAACGACTCGTGCTTAAGATGCAGCTCGTAGAACTTTTTATGGATATATTATTACTGATTGTACCATTACTTTGATTGACATGTTATTATCATTATAACAATTTTTATTGTTTTTCTTGATTATATCAGTAATACGCTTTTTTGATATTATTATTTTTTATCATTATTAACCTAATTTTTTAACTGTCCAAATATGGTCAATTTTTTAATTTTAGAAATCTGATCCGACAAAGCCGGAAAGTAAACTTGTAAAATTCCTGTTGAATGATTAGCAAGAATGGGAAGGAGTAAACAGAGATGAGAGAAAAAGAGAGAGAGAGAAAAAGAGAAAGAGAGAGATAGGGATGGAAAAGAGAGAGCGAGGGTCCTCTTAACAATAATCCCGAAGGAGAAAAGCAGACGACGGAAGCTTGGAGATATTTGCTCGACATCTGATAAGCGTTTTTTATTGCCATGCGCTGGAAGGAAAACATGTTTTTTTCTTCTGCTTCTTTTTCTCCTTCTTTCGATCTTTTGGTATCATTTGGTCGTAATATTGTTTTTGAATGGTGGTCGTGGTGGATTGCAACCAGAACAACTAAAATGATGAGTTCTTTTAAAATAGGAAAACAAACAAACAACGGCATTCCATGTTGCAATTCATAATTCTCAACTATTTTGACTCCTGGATTACAGACGTTAAAGGGTTTGATAATTATAGATATCAAAATAGAATGTCATAAGTATGTGTGCTTGTGCTTACCACATGCACAAGGACCGCCATTTTTGCTATTTTTGAATATTTTTTGAATTTTTTATTCTCTCTACACCTGAACTGACAATTGAGATATTTTTTCTCGCTGCACCAAATCACCGCTGGGAGGTATAATAGGAGAATAGTTATACTCTCCTCTGGAATATGCTCTTTTTTCTCGGTTTCTCTCTCTGGCTCTCTCTCTCTCTTTCTCTTTATTTCAAAAGACCCTTTTATTTCTTATTAGTTTTGAAACTGGAGAAGGCAGTATTCATATACTACGTGCATATTTTCTTAGATCTTTTTTCAAGAAAAAATTCGCTCAAGCAGAAAGTGAAAGAATTTTTTCTTTATAGAAGAATAGCGAATTTCTATTACCAGATTGTTCTATAGCGGCTTCGAGGATCAAATTGATTCGGAAATTTGAAGCCCACTGCACACGAAAGTCCACACGACAGCAATTTATTAAGAGCAATATACGCCACTACATCGTATTTTAACGAGCACCAGGGACGGATCCAGGGGAGAACCCACACCAGAGTATCAATTAAAATTTTCTGTGTGGAATACCTGGTTTTTTGGAAAATGACCGTAGTTGAAAATAAAACTTGGGTAATAATTGGAAGGAGAAAGTGTGAAAATTTTGGAAGTGACGAGCTTGTATTCTCCCAAGATTTGCACATATAACAAATGGCACGTTTAGCGTCTCCGTTAAATGCATTTTTATGTGGTGTACACTATACACAAGTATACACCATAGCTGCTCTGCTCACATCGGGTCGTGGAACTTTGACACATGGGTAGATCGGGTGAGGCAAAGTTGAATCAAGTCAAGTCAAGCTTAAAAAACATCAGTTAACTATCTGTAATGAACAATTTTAAATGTACAAGCAGGAATCTTGTGAAGTTAGATGAACGGAGGATGGGGTAGATTACTTACTCTGGGCTGAGTCTGGATTTATTGGTTTGGGTTTTCTTGGCTTAAAAACTTGGCCGCTTAAAATTTTATTGATTGTTGAAAAAAAAACAATCTTTTTAATTATTCGCTTCATGAAAACATGAAAGTTGTACGGCAGACTTCCTGTGCTTCTAATAACAATGTGAATAATTAATTTTATTATTTATTGCTATGTGTATTCGTTTAAAGGGTTTTCGCGTTCAGTGTACTGGAATATAAATTTTAATTGTAACTATATGAAGGTTTGGTTCGCTTGGAAGAAATCATGGGACTGCGTTTGAGACAATAGACCCATGAATGGTCATCTCTGGATTCTATTATTGCTATTATTATTGTTATTTATGTGTAACGATGTTGTAAATGTCGTCTAAATTACGCTGTAAGCGCCACTTGGCAAATCTTGCAATTTTCGATCAATTATTTACAAATTAATTTGTAAATTATGCATGGAATTGTTCTTGTAGATTGCTGGCATTATTAGTGTCAGGATTTATGCGGCTATACGTATGTGGGCCAGTTGAAGCAGCAGGTGGAAGTTCTACGGTTTGGCGCGCAGTAATCGTCGTTTTATTTCACTTGTTGATTTTACGTCTTTTATGATCTAGTTGTCTAATAAGGTTTTTGAAGACTTCATTCATTCAAGATTGAATTTGAATTTGATTTGAATTCATTCAAGATTTTTTTCAAAAAAAATAGAAAAAAGTGTTAAATATGTTTTTAGTATTTTTTCCATGTATGGGATAGCTTGCTGATTGATTCCAATAAACGCAGGAGGCGGGGAGGGGTGTCCCCCGGCGTCAGTCTCTGAGGGGCGCCAAAAGGCAGCAAGACAATAAGTCGTATAAATCAAGCTGAATAATAGCTGAAATATCTGTGAAGAAGAGATTCCAGTTTATAAATTTGTCCCTATGGAACTAAATTCTACCATCGTTCACGTTTCTGTGTAAGAATTGTGTGTTGGTGTGTGTGTGGTCCGTGGGTGTATGTGGATCTCTAAGATATTCTGAAGGAAAGCGGAACCAGTAAAAAATAAATTAAAAATCTAAACAAGAAAAATCTCTTAGAAATTTGTGCGTTTCTGAATCGATACCTCCAATCGGAAGTTTTAAATTCATTCAAATTTTTTTTAAAAGCAGGAAGCGTTGTCTAATGCAGGAAGGAGATAGACAGAAGAAACATGAGACTGAAAAAATAATAAAAGAAACAAGAAAACCGTACAAAACTTCGTGCTTTAAAAATAATTTATAATTTTTTATTTCGGCGACTAAAAATGTTTTGCAAAATATTTTTTGAAGGTAGGAAATTTATAAAATATGGAAACATTGACCACAGTTTTCTAAATACTTAATATGTAAAATATCTAAAAATTGAAGGCTTTTTAAATCAATATAGAATAAACAAATTTTTATTACAAATTTGAAAATTTGAAAATTAAATGTCGTTTTCTTTAAATAAACTAAAAATTCAAAGTTTGTTTCTCTACATGAAATTTGTAATTTAAATTTTTGTTTAAAGTTTTAATTGTTTTTATTCTATAATTCACTCAAGTCCGCTGCAACAAAAAAGCCCGCCAAAATTTAACTCGGTTGGATAACGGGAAGTTAGTTTTTTTTGGAGTGGTATAAGGTCTCAACGTAGGGTTCAAGCAAGCAAGCAAATACGGTGAAGTTAATATAAAGGATTTAAAAATTCAAAATTCGCTTTTTTACTTAAAATTTGTAATTTCAACTTGATTGTAAAAATTGAAAATATAAGTTATTTTCGAATCAATATGGAATAAACAAATATTTTATTATAAATGTTTAAAACTAAAATTTAAATATTGCTTTTTTTAAAACCAAAAATTAATGGTTTGTTTTTCTACATAAAATTTTTATTTTTTTCATTGTTTTTGTTTATAAAGGTTTAATTGATTTTATTTATAATTCACTTATATTTTGTCCAATCAATCTTAAAATTCAATAAAATGTAAAGTCCTCAGCGAGAAATAAACCCAACAAATTTCAATTTGATTGGATAACGGGAAGTTGGTTTTTTTAAGTGGCCTAGGGTCCCAACGTATGGCTCAAGCTAGCATGTGAGCAAGCAAACACGGCAAAGATAAAGATAAAGAATTTAAAAAAAAATAAAAGGTGAGAGTGTCTATTTGGGACAGAAGGGTGAACCTGGGTTTCCATTCCCCATAAAAATATAAAAAAAACTAGAGTTCGCCCGTCAAAAATGACGGATTTTCTTAAAATTTAATTATATGTTCTTTTATGATTGCAGATTGCAGTACCACCTTTTTTGATCTTTGAGACTGTCATTGTACACTTGCGTAATAACTTGTATTACCCGCCTGCGCTCACTAATTTTTTATCAATTGCTGATTGCTGACCCCTGCGGTCGCCGAGTTATGAGTAATTGCTAACATACATACATAGTGGTTTTGCCCGCCCCAAGGACGGATGTTTTAAAATAACGATGTACTTTGGATACATTTTATAAAAAAATAGTCAACAAAAAGAAAATGACATTTGATAACCATAAAATTTTTTTATATATAAGCAAATTTGATGAAATTTTGTATTGCGTTTAAATTTTCAATTTACTAAAATATTTCATGTAAATTCAAAAGATGTAAAAATTAAAGAGTGCAATAATTAGTTATTTAAAAATTTCAGTATACACAACATTTCTTGTGAATTGACGGCCATCGTTGAGTAGTGGTCTTTGCTTCTGGGATTTTTTAAATCTCATTATATAATCTTTTTCGATTGCAGCGCCACTTCTTTTGATCTCCAGGACTGATCGAGAGTGGATATACTGTATATAGCAAAGATATCTTGATATATATAGATACAATTGCATAAAT